>CM047426.1:56202037-56701752 GCA_026168455.1 Theocolax elegans
CCACCAGTAGCTTGCGCGAACCCCTGGACAACGCATGCCTATAAAACCTGAGGGTGTGCAGCACGCCATGCACACTCTGTGAAATCATCTGCACGTGCTTGGCCCAATCTAATGTCGGCGTGATCCACACCCCCAATGATTTAACCGCACTCTCATACTGTAGTGGCTCGCCATTCACGCAGACCTTCTCAATGCCCCCAAGATCGAATCTAGAGATGTATAAATGGCTGCCCAGCAGCATGACCTTCGTCTTGGAGACATTAAGCGTCAATCCATTCATCGTCGCCCAATCCGCAACCGCCCCCGCATCGCGTCACCCTCTCCACAGCCAGGCCGAATTCGGCAGGGGGAAAAGAATAATAAAGCTGTGTATCATCCGCGAAAATCATGCATTTAGAGTCGTTAAATAATCAAATAATATTATTAAATAATTATTAATTTTTGTAAAATGGGATTTATACTAGAAGTAATAAATTACGATCGATATTAAAAAAATTCTTACATTTTTTTACTTGTTGTTAATCGGAGAAATTCATCAAAAACAATTAAATCATATTCTGATAATATTTTATTTCATCGGTTAAAAGGCGGTAAATGTTCAAAAAAATGATAACAATATAATCAATTATTGTAAATAAGCATTTACACTACGAGTAGAAAAAATGAAGGACAATAAAATTAAACCTCGCATATTTTTATTTGCACTCAATGAGATAAATAACCCAATAACCCAATAACCCAATACCCAATACAAGAAGCGCATTGAATTCATATTCTAATAAATTTTGTATTTTGTGGCTATAAGTCATTAAATAATCAAATAATTTATTAAATAATTATTAATTTTTGTAAAATGGGATTTATACTAGAAGTCAAAAATTCGATCGATATTAAAAAAGATTCTTACATTTTTTTACTTGTTGTTAATCGGAGAAATTCATCAAAAACAATTAAATCATATTCTGATAATATTTTATTTCATCGGTTAAAAGGCGCTAAATGTTCAAAAAAATGATAACAATATAATCAATTATTGTAAATAAGCATTTACACTACGAGTAGAAAAAATGAAGGACAATAAAATTAAACCTCGCATATTTTTATTTGCACTCAATGAGATAAATAACCCAATAACCCAATACAAGAAGCGCATTGAATTCATATTCTAATAAATTTTTATTTTGTGGCTATAAGTCATTAAATAATCAAATAATATATTAAATAATTATTAATTTTTGTAAAATGGGATTTATACTAGAAGTAATAAATACGATCGATATTAAAAAAGATTCTTACATTTTTTTACTTGTTGTTAATCGGAGAAATTCATCAAAAACAATAAATCATATTCTGATAATATTTTATTTCATCGGTTAAAAGGCGGTAAATGTTCAAAAAAATGATAACAATATAATCAATTATTGTAAATAAGCATTTACACTACGAGTAGAAAAAATGAAGGACAATAAAATTAAACCTCGCATATTT
This sequence comes from Theocolax elegans, assembly GCA_026168455.1. NCBI lineage: Eukaryota > Metazoa > Arthropoda > Insecta > Hymenoptera > Cerocephalidae > Theocolax > Theocolax elegans. The sequence goes on from CM047426.1 coordinate 56,203,526, forward strand.
TTATTTGCACTCAATGAGATAAATAACCCAATGCAAGAAGCGCATTGAATTCATATTCTGATAAATTTTGTATTTTGCGGCTATAAGTCGTTAAATAATCAAATAATTTATTAAATAATTATTAATTTTTGTAAAATAGGATTTATACTAGAAGTAAAAAATACGATCGATATTAAAAAAAATTCTTACAATTTTTTATTTGTTGTTAAACGGAGAAATTCATCAAAAACAATTAAATCATATTCTGATAACATTTTATTTCATCGGCTAAATGACGCTAAATGTTCAAAAAATTGATAACAATATTATCAATTTTTGTAAATAAGCAATTACACTTAAGTAAAAAAAATGAATAACAATAAAATTAAATCTCGCATATTTTTATTTGCACTTAATGAGATAAATTCAAGAAGCGCTTTGAATTCATATTCTGATAAATTTTGTATTTTGCGGCTATAAGTCGTTAAATAATCAAATAATTTATTAAATAATTATTAATTTTTGTAAAATAGGATTTATACTAGAAGTAAAAAATACGATCGATATTAAAAAAAATTCTTACAATTTTTTATTTGTTGTTAATCGGAGTATTTCAACAAAAACAATTAAATCATATTCTGATAATATTTTATTCCATCGGCTAAATGACGCTAAATGTTCAAAAAATTAATAACAATATTATCAATTTTTGTAACTAAGCAATTACACTTAAGTAAAAAAAATGAATAACAATAAAATTAAATCTCGCATATTTTTATTTGCACTTAATGAGATAAATTCAAGAAGCGCTTTGAATTCATATTCTGATAAATTTTGTATTTTGCGGCTATAAGTCGTTAAATAATCAAATAATTTATTAAATAATTATTAATTTTTGTAAAATAGGATTTATACTAGAAGTAAAAAATACGATCGATATTAAAAAAAATTCTTTCAATTTTTTATTTGTTGTTAAACGGAGAAATTCATCAAAAACAATTAAATCATATTCTGATAATATTTTATTTCATCGGCTAAATGACGCTAAATGTTCAAAAAATTGATAACAATATTATCAATTTTTGTAAATAAGCATTTACACTTAAGTAAAAAAAATGAATAACAATAAAATTAAATCTCGCATATTTTTATTTGCACTTAATGAGATAAATTCAAGAAGCGCTTTGAATTCATATTCTGATAAATTTTGTATTTTGCGGCTATAAGTCGTTAAATAATCAAATAATTTATTAAATAATTATTAATTTTTGTAAAATAGGATTTATACTAAAAGTAAAAAATACGATCGATATTAAAAAAAATTCTTACAATTTTTTATTTGTTGTTAATCGGAGTATTTCAACAAAAACAATTAAATCATATTCTGATAATATTTTATTCCATCGGCTAAATGACGCTAATTGTTCAAAAAATTAATAACAATATTATCAATTTTTGTAACTAAGCAATTACACTTAAGTAAAAAAAATGACGGACAATAAAATTAAATCTCGCATATTTTTATTCGCACTAAAAAAGTAAAAAATTCATGAACCGCAATGAATTCATATTCTGAAGTTTTTTTAATTAGTGGCTATTAGTCATTAAACAATGAAAAAATTTATTATTTTATACTACGAGTATAAAAAATGTTCGATAAAAAAAATGACTCGCTATACGTAAGCTCCAGAAAATTTCATTCTCCCGCTCTCTCATTTTCTGTCTCTCTTTCTTCTCCTACCGCGAGTTACCGCTTCCCTCTCCAAGCGACTCTTCCTCGTGCCGCTTGCCCCGCAACTTGCCTCCGTACGCTCAGGCGCGCTCTCATTCGCTGATTTATTTGTAACTTTAATTGACATTATCTTATTAATTATGCATCAAATCAAAATTTGCTAAAGGAAAAAGTTGCTTAGAATCTCCTGCTCTGCATGTATGCCGAAGGAACGGAATCATTAAAAGAACACCCTGTATAATGTTCTATAGTAAAAGTTCATAGATTTTGAGTTAAATAGCGATGAACCCAGCTGGTGTTGAAAAAAACTGGAAAAAGTTCACTTTTTGAGGTTAGAATAACTTTTGAACTAATAAATACCAGTATCTAAAAATTTTTTTCTGTATTCTTAAAAATATTTGCAATGTGTACCCAAAATTTGGCGCATTTTAAAATTTTGATCGGACCACTTCACGTGGAATACCCCATATATATATATAATTAGTTGTTATTTATTATTTATGTTAAAATTTTTATTGTATATTATACTGGATTTGTAAAAAGTGTTGACGGAGTTTTTCTAGCCATAAACAATCTAATAAAGATTGTGACAATGTGCTTCGCATATGTCAATATGATAAATATACCTAAGCTAAGCGAATGTCTATCCGCACAAGCTAATCGAGCACCTATTCTAAACTTACCTACACATATAACTTCAACCTCTCCCTACATCTGCCCACTCGCACTGTATCTAAGCCCTACCTGCCCTCATAATTCTGATAACCCTTTCCAAGCTTTACACACACTGGCACTGCATGCAGGACTGTCCAGGCACTTGGAGGTTAGAGAAGAAGTCCAGTTCCAACTTGGATGCAGTCAAGTAGCCAGGGCGGCGAGACTTTTTCGCTACCCAGGATGTTTGAAGACGGTACAAGCAGCCAGCCCGCTGTGTAAAGAATATGACATATTCTAGTATATGCTAGTCATACACGAGAACAAGAATAAGGTTGTTATATAAATGCATAAGTGAGGTTATGTTGGTGTATAAAAACATAGTTTACAGCTAATGCAGAAATAATCTGGAAATAAATAACCTGTAGATTAATAGATGTGGTGACTTTGGGCTACGGCGACAATTAGAAAAGGAGAATCAAAGCGGCTTCGGGTAACGAGATTAGCGGCGCATCAACGTTGTCGAGGTCGAGCCTGAAACTAATATTAGCACGAATCAAGTTAAAGTCAAAACCGGTGAAAATAATTGACTGAGTTAAGTTACTCTTGGTGAGGCTGACCGATGATCCTGGGAGGTTACAAACCGGTTTTCTCAAATCTCTTTAAACCTCTTAGAGCTCACATTGATTAAATCGGTGGGTTACTTGGCGATGGTTCCTCCTGCTACCTTTTCCGTGTTGCTGAATCCAAGTTGGACTCTAAACTATTGTACCATATTACCCAAGTAAAAGAGATATACTACAGTCGAGAAAGATAGGAATGCTCAAGGTGGTGGATAGATAGATAGATATTTTATTAGGTTTCTATGGGGTAGAAACCCCGTGAACACAAAATATACATTGCGTTGAATTTAAAAATAACAATTAAAGATAATAATAATAAAAAATAAAAAATATAAGTAGTATAACAAGTATAAAATAAATAACGCAAAAACAATGTAATATAAAAGTAAAAATAAAATGAAATAACAATATAACAAAGAATAAAATAGCGCTATATACAAAAATAAAATAAACACATTTCGAAAAAGCGCAGGTATAAATTATATAAAATTAAATAAATAAAATATAATTAAGCTCGCAGAATAGAATATGTCAACGTTTCTAAAGCGCGGAGATATTGGAATCGTTGATCTCGATTATTTGGGGATGGACTACATTTTCATTTGCCACCCTTTCTTCCCATGCTATGGAGTTGAGACGAAGTAGATGGTTAAAAATGAATGATTTGAAGGTGTTGAGATGAGATGAATCAAATGACGTGAAAGGAAGTGAATTTAACTGTTTAGTGGCAGTAATGACGAATGATTTGTGGAGAGACTCAGTGCGAGATGGCAAGAAGGTTAATGGTTCAGGAGGATGGCGGAATGAAATGCGTTGTTCAGTTGAGCTATTGATTCTGATGAAGTGATCTGAAAGGTAATGTGGTGAGTTACGTGCCAAAATGCTGATTGATAAAGAGCTGATGAAAAATAGTCGTCTCGACTCCACTGATAACCAGCCCAGCTTCAGTCTATAGGGCGTCACATGATCGTCTCTGCGTAAATTTCCCCATACAAATCTGACGCAGGCATTGAGTAGCCACTGGAGCTTTAGATTTCTAGTCTGGTCCAAGTCGTTATAGACTGCGCAGGCGTAGTCTAAGTGAGGCAGAATTAAAACTTCGACAAGATATTTACGGGTGTTCCCTTGGACCAGTCTAGGGTGGATAGCAGCCAGACACCTAGTGATTTTACTTGATTTTCGTAGTGGAGGTAGTTATTCAAAAGCTTAACTCGCGAAGCAGTGGTTAGATCTATACGCGAGACATATGTCTTACTGCCCAGGATCACTACTTTCGTTTTATTTACATTCAAGTTTAAACCATTCAGGGTAGCCCAAGATGCAACCGCGTTAGCATCATGTGTGATTCGCTGGATACCCAGTTCGAAATCCTCCGGGGGAAAAGAGTAATAAACCTGAGCATCATAGGCATGGATCATGTAATTACTAAATTCAAGTACTTCTGAAAGGTCATTAATGAAGACTGAAAAAAACAAGGGACCCAAGACACTCCCCTGCGGTACGCCCGAATTTACCTCAAGCCAGTCGGAAGAGACGCCCAATTCGTCCACCACCGCTTGCGTACAACCTACTAAGCAACAGAGGGCCGTGTGGCACCGAATCGAATGCCTTGGAGAAGTCAAACAAGACCAATATGGTTATCATGCGCGAATCAATAGCCCTTCTGATATCGTCAGCAACACCTAAGAGTGCAGTCTGCGTACTATGACTTCTGCGAAACTCTGCAGAGTCGCGCTGTGCATCAGACCGTTGTTGAAATGTAAAATTTTGTGTTCTTCTGATACGGGGCAATTTCGTAAGCTGGGTGTTCCGTAGTATTTATTTTGTGAGAACCACGACCATGGAGCTTTACCTGTACTTGTAGCAGTTATTTATAGACTAATTGAATGGCTTTTACTAAGGATAATAGCATCTTACATATCTTAGGAAATTTAGTTTAGAATATAGTCATACACTTAAAATAGGAGATCTGAATGCTGACATGTTAAGGGATGATAATGAGGTTTGTACGCAATCTTGCAGTCGAACTTTTGCTACAATTAGTCCAGCATAGGCTTCCCGCCTGTTTACAGTTACGAACTCGCGTGTACCATCCCTATCTCTACATTTACCTGATACTGTGTGCGACAAATTCTGCCCAGTTTAAGTAACTTAGAAAGCCATTATACGTGATTTATAGAGTAAAATTATGTAGAAACATTTGCAAACCGATATATAGTAGATATTATTGGTACAATAACACACTATAACGTCGCAAATCCTGCAGAGGAAAACGAAGTTCCGTGTTCACTGGTCCGGAATAATAACAAAAAATTCAAATAAAATGGTGAACGTTACAGCATAATCTTCAGCTATACTCGTCATTCTAAAATCATTCATTCACACTCCAATCATACGATTCTACACCCATACTTTAATTTTAACCCTTTTCTTCCCAACTTTGATTATTCTCATTGTGTGTCACAATTTAAATTACACATAATCCTTTTAACATTTTTTGTAATTCTTCGCTTCAACGGCAACGTGTGAACAATATCATTGTAAGATAACTTATTCCTCTATCAATGTAAAAAATCGCTGTGTTTGAACCTAGCTTTTGCTTTTCGCTATTGCGTTTTGATGTTACTCGCTAATACTGTATCCCGAGGCTGCTTTTGTCGTGCTGCTGTTATATTGCTTGGGTGCGTCATGCTTCAAAGCTTCTTCATACTTAGGATAAGGCGTTGTTCTTTTTGGTTGTGCGTTGCTGGGTTTATAAATTTGTTGCTCTTATTTGAATTTGGGATTGGACATTTGCTCTTTAAATTTAGAGGGTTGGAGTGGATGTGAGGCTTTGGGGACGCTCATGCTGCTTGCTGCTACTAAGCTGCGCGTTTTCTGCTGCTCAGGTAGACGTAATCATATTTGGCTAAGCCATTAGTTTGAAGTATCATTTCGAGTGTAACGACATGTTATCGCAGTATTTAAGGGGATGTCGGACTAGAAAATGGACATTTTTATTATTTTTTTATAAACAAAAGAATAAATGTTTGAAAAGATTCTGAACGTCTTGCCCTTAGGCATGTTTTAAACAGTATACTCAAATTTTTAAATTTATAATTAATGTTTGATTTTTGCGTCGAAAATTCATGCCTTTTTCGATTAATAATTACCGACCAAAAATTGTTTATTCAATTATTATTAAAAAATGATTTGTTCTCAAAAAATCAAAACGTCATGCCCTCACTTTTGTTTTAAACTACCGATATGAATTTTTTCAGATTTTGAATTCATTATTTCCAACACAATTGTTATGTTGAAAGGTGTAGATCTCTGTAACTTGGGTCCGACATTCCGTTAATAAGAAATGTTTACTTGAATTCTTTTTTTTTTATTTTAACGTGGCTCTTTTTCTACGGTCAATGTGGTGCTATTCAGCGACGGATATCATAAGATTTATTTGTTAAGAAAGCATATGTTAAAAATACATTTTGCAGTGGTGCTCGTATCGTGAATCTAACCCGGGATGTCCGGGTACGAGTTCACTACGCAGTCGACCGATCCGACCGACAGTCGATCGAAATATTAAAATTATTTATGCAATAATAATCTAAATAAATCACTTACGTTACATACGTCGCCATCTTCATCAAATCGATATCGACAATTCGGTCTATTGTTACATTTTAATTCATTTGAAATACATGCATCTTGACAATCAAATTCATCTTCATTGCAACCTTAAAAAAGATGTTAACTTTAAATTTATATTTATATATGTATTAACTTATATCCGTCGAATACTTTTTCTCGACTAAAAGAATCCGAAAAAGTATCCAACAGATTCTTTTTGGGATTTTTGGAGATTTTACAATTTTAGAAAAGTATGAAACAATATAAATCTGTAATGGAAATGCAAAAATTCTCTAGATATCGTTTATAAACTGTTTTGCCAGACATTTATAACTATCACGACGCCTACACTAATAAAAATAAAAAAAGTCATTAAAATAAAGAGGTATATATTCTTTTTTTTATTACTCACTTTTGACCTTGTATACCCTTTACGGGTATTTACGGGTCCGAGAGGTAGGTAAAACCTAATAGTATTTAAACCTTTCTTGAGAGGACTGGTATGTTGAAAATTTTGTTCAAAAGTTTAGATCAGGTAGGATAGGTCTAAGGGTGGAAACTGAATATTTAATTCGTTCTGCTTATATTATAGTGTGGAAAAACAACTAACTGATTACGAAAGTTACAAGAGGGTGGTCACCTATGCAAGTACTAACTACAGTATATGATGTATAATTTTCATGATAGGCCGATGTGTTGTGACAAGATGATTTAACACCTATCACAAAAGATGAAAAGAGATAGTAAAAGGGCATTAGCGTAGCCTTTCGCCCATTAGTAAATCTACCTACCCGGATACCGTACACACATATATACCTATCGTAACCTACCCAGCACCCTAACTACTATGAATGAACAACCCACATCCCTTCCCCAGATCCCTGTAATCCAGCAACAGGACAAAAGCATACAGCAAAATTTAAACCATAAGCATTGAGGAGCTGCTTGACACGTCCTATAGTTCTAACATATTAGACACTGTAAGACATTTGTCTTATTTTGGCCAATTTTAACAAGTATCGTAGTAGATGCCTTTCCAATAGTAATCTCTTGCAATGCGTTCGTAAGTTCTTTTGCTCCCCATAAGACTCATAGATGTGTGAAAATAAGAATATTCTAAAACCGGTCTGCTCTAAGGGTAGCATAAGATGCCGTCTTTTCATCTTGTTACGAGTTCAGGAATTTTATCAATTGTAAAACAATGTAGCATGTCATCCTCAATTTTCCACTCCGGAAAACTTTGAGGACCTGATCGTACATCATTTAATCTCGGGATATACCATAGATCGATAATTACTTCGAACGAGGCAATCTCGTCTTCGTCGGGCTCGTGATTGACGGCTGGAGAAAGTTCATCTGGGATGTAGTGCTAAACTCCTTTCGTATACACTATTTCAAAGTCGCATTGCTGCATTTCAAGTATCCATCGTGCCAACCTGCCCGACGGCTCCTTGAGATTTTTGAGCTATAAGAGAACCCTTTGGTCGGTCACAGCGATAAATTGATAGGCTTCAATATATGGTCTCAATCTCTTAATAACCCATATGAGGGACAAGCATTCTTTTTCCGTTGTCATGTAATTACGTTCAGCATGGTTTAATAATCGGCAGACGTAGACAATCGGATGCTAGAAACCCTCATCGTCCAGTTGCGTCAACACCACACCTATTGCTAGGTCACTTGCATAACTAAGGGCGGAAAATAATTTAGAAAGATGGACGGGCTAGTATAAGCGCCTCAACTAACGCAACTCTAAGCTGATGAAACTTTTCTTCCTGCTCCTCGCCCCAAAACCAAGCCTATTCTTTACATAGCAACTTGGTAAGTGGAACCTTAATGACGGCTTCTTGATTGATTAATCGAGAATACCAGCCTACCATTCCGAGAAAAGATTTTCATTTAATTTTTGGAGGAACAGGGTAGTTAAGGACTGGAGCGCCTCATTCCTCATCATTCCTAAAGTTGTCCGAGTCCAATTTGCACCCAAGAAAAGTTACGTTGAAGCAGAAAGCTCACACTTCTCTCGATTCACTTCGAGCCCAACTTTGTTCAACGTTTTTAGTGCGTATTCGAGCCATTTTAGGTTTCGGTAATGGTGATTAGGGCCTCTATGTAACCAAACATCCTTACTTTTTTTAATCCTTGCGGACGATGATCGGAACAGTTCACCAATCACTCGCACTCGGTTCAATAATGAAATTATCAAATATCTTCGTGACTTTACCCTGGGCAAATTCGAGGACCTTGGAAGTCAAACGTTTTGACGTATAGCCGGCACGGTCTTGCACCATGCTCAACCTCTATACGGTGCTCCGTTAACGTCATAAAGTCGTGGATATATCCCGAAGGCAACAGTAGGTTTTGAACTCTTTGTCTGGCTTACGCTGGTCGTCTTGTATCTCAATTATACCAGCACATTCAATGAAAATCCTCGAATCAATATCATGAGCTGTATCTCTGACGAAGTGTCTCCAATTACTCTTGCCAATACGCCAGATAGCTTCGCCTAGTTTTTCTACAAATTTGAAGATAAATAGTTATAAAAGCATGAAAGGAATCGAAGACTTGAAATATTTAAAATCAGGTGAAGGATCAAAAATCAGGAAGAGATCAAGGCATGTATGAGATTTACTTGTAGATGTGACCGCATGACGAGTTGGTTCGGAGACTATAAGAACTTTTATCATGGTTGAAGCACGATCTGAAGACTTCGTATCAATTTTAAAGTTTCCAGTGATGACGGCATAGGCTAGAAAAAGTAGAATATCAGATAGTACCCCAAACAGTTTGGAGGGATAGACAGCTGTTGGCCGTCTACATACTACACCCAAAATTGAAGAAACTGAATTACCAATGATTTGGCGTATAAGAAATTCGCGTTAGATGGACAACATTTTGTTCAAGTGGGGCAATGTTGCAACTTCATACTCATTTTTAATATAAGTAGCAATACCACCACCTTTTAGGGGTGTATATAGTAGCAATACGTAGCGTAAGAAATAAGCTTCAGTTAGAAAAGTTTTTATGAAGATAGATGTAATACGTGCATATTATTTTGAAACTACGACTGTAAAAGATGTATCGGTTTCTTGTTTATAATTTGCTTTTCCTTCTTTATTGGTATTCTGTGCAACGAATTTTTATATTAAAGCAGCTTTATAATTTATATGAAGCGAATAATAAAATTAAATTTTAATCGTGATCTTAATTTCTAGATTAAAATAGGTCCATGTAAGTAAATAATATTGTTCTAATTAATCGTTACATTATTAAATATTTGCTGGCATTGTTCTGGTAGCGAAATGGTCTTGGTGACGGTCATACTCAATTATAAAAAAGACCTAGATATCTTTCTGTCATTGTTCTCATAACAAAACGGGCACGGTGACAGCCACACTCAATCAGAGTAGACCTATATCTCTTAGCGCGCACTATACGGATCACACCTATGCATGTAGCAGGAACTCAATTAGTTACATTTTCAGTCTGCGCGTTCAACACTTTTAACTGTGTTTTCAAGTTTTTCTATATTTTGTACCAGGTAAGGTAATGGGAAATATAAGGCTCCGGTTAGGCCCAATTTGTCCCAACTTACCAACTGGGGTAGTGGTGTCCCATGATGCGGCAGAGAATCACCTTGATTCCCGTGCAATACTGTTATCAACACCAAACACCTTGTTTGGCTGTATATCAGTGTGTTGGGCCTTATGTCCAAAATTAACCGACCTGCGTGTACGTCGAAGAGGACGGTATTCGTCGGGAAAGACAAGGACCGGAAAAGTAGTCAACAAGCTTCATATTTTGTTACTCGACGAGATAGATGATCTCTCCGAGTCAATTTATTAAATAAATAAATGAATAATTATTAACAATTTTACAATATCGATTGAGGAGGAGTCGTACCGTCGACTACCTCCGAGATCAGCGCGAAAACAACAATTAAGAAGTCACGATCAGCCGCGCAATCAGCAACCGATCATTTGCAGACTTTGTAATTAACCTGATGGCAACGTCATACGCTGTTATGTCACGCCACCTAACGCAGTGGGCTCTGACGTATGAGCCGGATACGTCATGCTCGCCATCGCTCGCGAAGTGGCTCCCGCGAACCACCGACCTAACTAACCGGCTAAGATTTACCGTGAGCGGGGAGGAAAGAGTCTCACCTAAACCATACCAGGAATATAAGGGACATGAACGGGACGCGCGGGTCTTAAAGTGAGGCACCACTTACCGTTGGATCTTAAAATCAGCGTTCGGATGGCGTTAAACCGGCGGGAATGGCCGCGTGTGAGTCCTCATCTCTCTCTCTCTCTCTCTCCCTCTCTCTCTCTCTCTCTCTCTCTCTCTCTCTCTCCCTCTCTTTCCCTCTCTCTCCCTCTCTCTCTGCCAGATTCTCACGGTTATGGTTGCTTCGGCTTTACGTCCTTCCCGTGGGCGAAATAAAAAATTGAAAGCGGCTTGGTTTGGCAGTGTTGGGTTCTGTGGGGGAACTTCTCCACACCCACACCGTGATGCACACACCAACACTTTTTTCTCAGGCACAATTAATATATACCGAATTATCGGCTTGTCGAACCAGACAGGGCGCACGCTTTAGCTATAGTAACGGCTGATTGCGCACGGCACTCTTCTGTCCGTGCGCGCGCAGTGCAGTACCTTCACGGTTCGCGTTCCTTGGCTATTCAGTACCTCGCTTACCGTTATCCCCCCTTCCAAAGTCGACGTACCCTGTATCACGCACTCTATTCCTACAAGGATTGGGAAAGCGAGTTAAAGAGTTACGTTTGATCAGGTTTATCAGGATGCAAGGAAACTGTTTCAGGCCAGTAACCTCTTTGCAGCAGAAGAGCGGACAACTAAGTTCGTCAAACTCTCTCGATCCGCTCGTTGAAGGCTGGGGTTACAAGTCAACCTGTATTCAGCGGCAGCCTTGTCGAAGGCCGCGTTAGCCTTCGGCCGCTGCTGGCACTTTACGTGCGCTTTGCTCGTAAGCCTGAGGGACGTCCTTGTCCTCGTCTCAAGGGACCCGGTTAAAGGTCTGCATTATCTCGCTGCTCTATGGGTGATCGGCGCTTTACGGTCGCGGTTTTTCCGAGAACTACCACGCTGTCATTTGGGAATGCGGGACCTATCTAAAGAAGTACGCGACGTTTCGCACGGATTATTCCGAGTTCTCTTGCCATAGAACTCGCTTGCATTATTCTGCCTTGCAGGGGAGGACTCGTGCGCTATAGGCGGTTCGCGCTTCGCCTGTTGATCCCTCCGCGATTCAGATCGTTCACGTTGCTCTTCATCGATGAGCAGAAGCTCGGTATGAGATACCTCGAGGTCCCCTTGATCATCCTGTAAGATATAGGTATTTATACCATTCTTACGAACGAATAAAAATGGTTCAGTATACTTCAGAGCAACCTTGCCGAGATACCTCGTACGCTGGACGAGAGGATCCTGTTGCGTTTCCATACCAGATATCCTACCTCGAATTCCACTGGCTTTCTTCGCGAGCTGAAGATTTCGGCTTGCCGGGTCTTGCAGGTAGTCGACTAACGATTTGCGTTCCTGTGTAGTCTTGGCAACTGTTTGATTTTGTCGTTCCTTCCTGCAGTCTCTGAAAATCAAACTGTTGCTGGACAAGCCGGTCTAGCTTTCGACGAGCTGTACTCGGTCATTCATGTTGGCAAACGTAGTTCAGCATAGCCGGGCTCCATCCAGTAGAGCTCTACACCACTGTGTTCGGTGCATAAACTAACTTTGGCAGCTTGTCGTCCCAGTCGCTGTGTATATCCTGGATATACGATGCCACCATCGTCTGATTAGCCATTTCGACAGGATTGGCCTGTGCTTGATAAGGGATTGTGGTCGAATGATAGACTTCTCTGGTTTCGGGGTATTCATCTACAAGTTTATTTTTAAACTCGGTCCGGTTGTCCGAGAAGAATACTTCCGGGGTGTCGGACCGGTTAAGCACTTGTTCGTGAAGCCCGTGTACTATTGTCATGTTGCGTTATGTTAGCTTTGCCTATGGGGATTGCTTCAATCCAGCGCGTGAATAAATCCTGACAAACTGGGACATATTCGTATCCTCGGTTAGAGCGTGGAAGCGGGCCGGTGATATCTCCTGCTCGTTACTCAACCTTACATCGCTTAACGTAATCAGCAATTTCGGCGTAGAACCGTGGCCAATAATAATTCTGTGCCACGCGTGCAAATGTCTTCTTCCATCCGAGATGTCCAGTTGGAAGATCATCGTGGCACTCTCTCAAAATAGAGTGACGATTCTCTATGAGTACGACCAGCTTCCATGCTTGCTCATGATCCGTTACCTCTTTCAATTCTTTGTCAGGGCGATAGGTGTATAGATTTCCACGAGCTTCCAATCGGGGAAACTGCAAGGTCTGTCGAAGATATTCTTGATCTAATCAAAGTACCAGGGATCCTCAGTCGTTTAAACCCAAGACATTACTGCTATCATAAACTAGTCGTCCTCAAACATGCGAGATAGGACATCAAATACGTGATGCAAAGTTCCTATTCTGTGCTCGACGACGAAGTTGTGAGCTTAAAGTTCCAGAGCCCATCTCTCTAGTCGACAGCAAAAACTACTGTGATCCGTTATCACTTTAAAGTGGTACCCTTCGATGTAAAGTTTGAACTTATTAATAACCCAGACCACGGCCAAGCATTCCCTATTCGTAATGCTGTAATTCTTCTCCGTTGCTGTGAAGATGCGACTAGCAAACTTAATGAATTTTTCCTCTCCGTGAAACTCTTGAACGAGCACGGCTCCTATGCCGGAATCGCACACGCCTGCACTGAAAAGGTGAAGAACTGGATCTGCTGTTTGCTGTCCTTGAGAAACAGGCAGTCGCTATCCGGATCCAATACCGCTCTGAATACTCGTACAAAGTTGACTCCTACGTAGCATTCGGCGTCAAGATTGGGTGTGAATTTAGTGAAAGCATATTTATGGCAAACCAATTCGATAAGATTTTTATTTCTTCATTCAGTCTATTTTCTACTCCATTCTAAGTTTCATCTTCAATGATTCTGACCGTATCGTCAGCATATGCAATGATATTTTCCTTTAAAATATCGTTGATATAAAGTATAAACAAAGCGTCTCCAAAATAGTACCCTGTGATACTCTTGTGTTAACCAAAATTTCATCACTTTCAAGGAGAGTCCACACCCTTTGGGAAACGGGCGTTACCAAACTCTAGGATATGATTTCTACTATAAAAATAAAAACAAACCCAGAGTCTATATGCTAGTGGCATGAAGAACAAGGATACAAGGACCACATACAGCTGTATCTTACTACTACAGCTATTCCTTAATATGACAGCTATATGTTACGATACAAAAGGGAGAATTGAGGTTACTTTTGTTCACACAAACAGAGTGTACAGCTGATAAAGAAATGACTTGTAGATATAAACACACATCAGTGCAACTGCGATATATAAGTAATTACCTGGATCTGTATATGATTAGTTGTGGCGACCTTGGGGTACAGCATCAATAAGAAAAGGAGAATCAAGGCGGCTTCGGGCAACTAGGTTGGCGGCGCAGCAACGTAGTCGACTTCGCGCCTAACACTCGCGCCGTATTTATTGGTTGACGCGCATGTTTTATAAACCAGGTATTACCTTTGTGACGTGGTATTCGCGTGCCCGGTAGAATTAATCAATTTTTATAATTAATAAAAACCGTTGGGCCGCCTTGCCCAATACCGCGGTCACAATTATTTAATTTGTTTATCGCGAACTGTGGTTCGCTGGGACAAACAGTGTGGAGGATTCGGGCAATCCTCCTTGCCTCGACACGAAATGTAAATTAATAGAATGTCGGCGGATCGGGACGTACTGACTCGGCAATTGCCTAATTTTTCGAAAAAGGGATGAGAGTGGACAACTCACACACACACACTCTCGCGCTCTCATCCCTACGTTCTATTGTGCGCGGAATTGTACACATTTGTTCAAGTAAACAAATGTCGTCGGTTGGTCTTGACATACCAAAGGCTCCGACGACTTACAATTAAAATGAATTTAAATGCTTTTTCTGTCGCGAATATTTGTGTGACTATTTCCGTCACAAAGACCCCCCCCTAGACTCTACTTCCCTCGGGAAGGCCGAGTCGAAAGAAGGCACAATCTATTCGCGACCGCACGGTGTCCTCTTCTCTCTTTGATCAGTGACGGGAAGGGATGCGGTCCTTGAGGATACGGACCACCTCCTGTCCTACGTCTCGTGCCACAGCAGCTGGGAGATTGGCAGCGGCCTCCAGCAACATGCCACATTCCCTAATAAGAATGTCCGTTTCGTTGTTGGATTGTGCTGTCGTCCCAGCTGAAGAAGCCGATACTTCCGAAGATATACGGGGACCCATTTCCCGACTTTGGTGTCGGCTGACGAGATGGCCCAGCCATCCTCGTAGCGTCAACTTCCATTGGGGTGGGCCGTCGCAAGTCGCTAGGCCGAGCCTTCTGCGATTGCTCCCCACGAGGTTTCGAAACAGAGGTCTTGATCCTACCCTTCCCACTGACTCGTTGGACAAAGACTGGCTGAGCCCCGCTCTCTTCGCGTCCCTGCCTTTCTGGTTTCGCTGCTTGGTCGCTGGTCGAGGGGGTGCTCAGGCTTTCTCTATACTACCTTGACTTCTACTGCGCTTTGGCTTAGACGACCGCACTTAGGGCTGTCTTCACTTGCTCGAAGCGCCCCGTGCAATCCAAGCCAAACGCAGCGGCCTGGCGGCGAGTCGCCTCTTTCACACGGCGACCCACCACCACTTCTACATAGGAAGGTTTATTGATGGAGCCCTTCCTAGCGTCCTCCTTGCAGGCGGGCGTCTCCACCCGTCGCCTCTTCGACTCCTTCGGACCTGCCCGTGGCGTTGGTCGCTTTGGTGCCTGTGGAGAGACAGGGACCCTAGCGGATGGTGCAACGGGATTAAATGGTGTGAAGGCGGAGTATCTTCGTTCTCGTACTCACATCTCCTACGGCTCCGAACATCTGGGGTACTCCCTCACAGTCACCCCTCGGCGTCCGCAATTAAGACAAAATGTCTTTTGCGGCATCGCACACTCCCGGCGACTGTGGTCATTCGCTCAGCAATTGTAGCAGGCGTTTTTAGGGGGGTCTATCAACCGATCGAATGGTATTGGTACCAGTCGTCGGAGGACAATTCCTCTAGTAATGACTGGGCCAGATGTGGATGACTCAGTCTTCGCCTGCTTGGGCAGGGACCCGACCCCAACATCGAGTTTCCTCGCCTACGATGGACCCATGACAGGTGTCTCTGCTTCCGAAAACGGCCGCATCGTTGCTCGGGGTGTCGCAGAGACTCCTGATTCGTAGTCGTCCATCGACAATTGCCTATTGCCGCTAGACTTCTTCTTGCGGCGTGGGCGGTTTGCGGCGACGGTCTCCTGCTGCTCCCGATCTGCCTCACGCAGATCCTCAGAATACTCTGCGGGATAGATGTTGGCGGTTGGCCCCGGAGCTAATACCGCCGGCACATCCACTTCCATCTATTCCCCCGGGGTGGACTCGACCGACGACGAAAGGTCCACCGTTGAGCTTTGACAGATCAGACACTATAAAACAAATTGGCGGGTATCGTGGTAGATACCTGGCCAATAATAGTCTCTTGCAACACGTTCGTAAGTCTTTTCGACTCTCATATGACCCATGGATGGGTGGAAATGAGAATCTACTAAGACTCGGTTCCTCTGCTCTAAGGGTAGAACAAGGCGCCAGCCTTCTTCTCGTTCTGTTACAGAATCCAAGAGTTTATGACTTGTAAAATGATATAGCATATCATCCTCAATTTTCCACGCCGGAAATTTTTGAGGGTATGAGCGCACATCATTTAATCTAGCAATATACCATGGGTCTGTAATTGCTTCGAACGAGGCAATCTCTTCTCCGTCGGGGTGTGGGTTGACAGCACGAGAAAGCGCGTCCGGGACATAGTGCAAGGCTCCTTTCTTATGCACTATTTCAAAGTCCCACTGCTGCATTTTAAGTATCCATCGTGCCAACCTACCCGACGGCTCTATGAGATTTTTGAGCCATTTGAGAGCATTATGATCGGTCACAGCCGTGAATCGATAGGCCTTAATGTTTGGTCTCAATCTCTTAATAGCCCATATTTGAGCCAAGCATTCTGTTTCCGTTGTCATGTAATTACGTTCAGCGCGATTTAATACTCCGCTGACGTAGACAATCGGATTCTCGAAACCCTCGTCGTCCAGTTGCGTCAACACCGCACCTATTGCTAAGTCACTAGCGTCACTTTGGACGGTAAATGGCTTAGGAAAGTCTGGACGGGCTAATACAGGCGCCTCAGCTAATTCAACTCTATGCTGGCGGAAAACCTCCTCCTGCTCCTCGCTCCAATCCCAAAGCTAGTCTTTACGCAGTAACTTGGTAAGAGAAGCTTTAATGTCAGCTTCTCGATTAATAAATCGAGAGTACCAGCCTACCATCACGAGGAAGGATCTCAGCTCTTTGACATTACGAGGAGTAGGGTAGTTAAGGACTGGAGCGACTCGTTCCTCATCAGGCCTCAAGCCATCCGCGTCCAATTTGTACCCAAGGAACGTTACGCTGGAACAACAAAACTCACACTTCTCTCGATTCACTTCGAGTCCAGCGTCATTCAACGTTCGTAGTACGTATACGAGCCATTTTAGATGGTCCTCAAAAGTTTCGGTAATGACGATCAAGTCGTCTAGGTAACCAAACACATGAGGTTCCACCTTAGGCCTGAAAATTGCATCTATAAGCCGTTCAAAGGTCATAGGAGCATTCATGAGGCCAAAGGGCATTCTCGTGAACTGCCACAGCCCCGACCCTGGTACAGCAAATGCAGTATAATGCCGGTTCGCCTCGGACATTAATATTTGAAAGTACGTTTTCTTAAGATCAATTTTCGATATGTACCTTGCATTATGCAGCTTATCTAATATGGTATCCATATTAGGAATTGGGTAAGAATCACGTTTTGTGACTGCATTAAGGTCTCGAAAGTCGATACAGAAGCGATAACTTCCTTCGTCCTTGCGGACGATGACCGGAGCAGCTGACCAATCACTCGCACTCGGTTCAATAATGCCCTTGTCAAACATCTTTTTGACCTCACTCTGGGCAAATTCGAGGACCTTGGGAGACATACGTCTTGGCTTATGACGTAACGGTCTTGCACCAGGCTCAACCTCTATGTGGTGCTCCGTTAACGTCGTAAAGCCGTGGACGTCTCCCGAGGGCAAGAGTAGGCTTTCAACTAACTTTTTGACTTGTTACCGCTGATCGTCCTGTATCTCAATCATACTAGCACATTCAGCGGAAATCCTCGAATCCATGTCATGAGCTGTATCTCTGACGAAGTGTCTCCAATCACTCCCGCCAATACGCCAGATAGCTTCGCCTAATTTGACTTCCATATTCCAATGTTGTAGAAAATCCATACCGAGAATAATGGAATGCTCAATATTCTCTACAATTATTAGTTGGATATTGCCATCAAGGCCTTCTACTCAGCATAGAATGTCGATAAGGCCAAGGACTTTAAGTGCTGGTCTAGCCCCACCTCTCACGATAACCTTGACAGGTCTCCATTTAAACTTGTACTGTTCGACAACATCTGATGTACTTGATACGCCATCTGCCCCCCCCCCTGAACTGTACTTCTCGGCAACGAGTTTGTACGGCTCATGTTATGCACACCATCGACTAATCGTAACGCCACTAGTTCCACACAGCTGGCACTCCTTTGCTACCAATTCGGTAGAGCAATGCTCAGCGGAGTGCCCAATGTTTCCGCATCGGTAGCATATTCGGCTCGGGCAATCCGACGACCTATGACCGACTTTTTGGCATGTGAAACACACGCCGACAAAGTTAGTGCTCAGGTTCGTTGGGTTTACTGCCGTCGCCTGTGGTTGCACATACCTCAGCAGGTTTTGTGCCATTTGTGGGATAAAAACATTTTGCTGGGGCAGTTGAGAATTCGTCAAAGAACGTCTTTTTCTTTTGCCCGAGCTCTGTTTTTGTTGCCCAGGTGACTGTTGAGAAACAGGCACGTTCGATACGGACTTCGTATTGCGAGCACTCACTCCATTATTCGATTTACCGTATCGTTTCTGAAAACTATTAGCGACGTTGGAAGTACCGTACACAGCGGCTGCTTCGTATTAGCTTGAAGAAGAGTTTGGTGAGTTTTTCGCACTTTTCTTGCTCTTCTTCATAATAGTTTTCTTAGACGACTGTTTATCCGAATGAGAAGACTCATCCTTACTCTTTTCTGTATCAGTCGCCACTTTACCCGAAACTCGTGCTCCACCACTCTGTTTTGAAAAATCTTCTGGTACGAGCTTCTCACGCTTAACGTTGGAACTGGAGAATTTCGTGTCCCATGTTAGGTGCTGCTCGTACTCTTTACCGTAGCTTGTCAAATCCGAAAAATTCTTGATTTGTCGTACTGGTATGTACCTACGATAATCTGGCCTCATCTGCGAGTAGGCCATCTTCACCTGTTGTTCTAATGAGGGAGGGCATTTAAACTTATTTACGATCGCTGTGAAACAGTTCAAGAACGTCGTAGCCTTTTTTCCCTCATTTTGTGTTCTTGATCGAAGTTCCATGTGTAAATCTTCGTCATTTATGATACGGCCATACTCATTTAGGAACTCGATCTCAAAATCACGCCAATCTCGAAGAGATGGCTGAACTGTTCTATACCAGAACAGAGCTGATTTTGAGAACACATTGGGCAGGGTATTGAACATCCTACGGTCTGAGAACTCGTTGTTATTTCTGAAGTCGTGCAAACGGTTCAGAAACTCTTCCGCGTCCTTTTTAGTCTCACCATCAAAGGACATGTTCCAGATACGCAACTCCCGTGCGCACTTTGTCCGATCGTGCGTTCGGTTATCGTCTTCACGATACCTTGGCCTGGCCTCGTAGGAGTCTCTTTCCCGACGGTCATCTCTATTATCCGTCCGGGAACTCCTATGTCTATTGGTAGCAGGATTCATATTCTCTTGTCGGCCTTCAGCCGCCCTACGAGAATCGGATCTCCTACGAGTAGGTTTGTGATCCGACTGATACCCGTCGGACGAATCCGTCTGAGTACACTGATCGCAAGTGGCCACCGCACGTTTGTCTCGAGGCGTTTCTCTACGTCTATCCGACCTCTCTTTGTAACCTTGCTCCGGAATTTCCGGCTGTGCTCGGTCGTCGAGTTTACGGTTCGAATGACGTTTATGAGTGTGTCTCTCCGTACATTCGTCACGACGTTCATCGTTGCTTGAGGCTCTACTCACAGAACGATGGTCTCGTGGCTTTCTGTTTGGAGTCGTGTACTCACGCCTCTCTCTTCTATCTTATCCCTCACATGTCTTAGAAGAGGTATCACGACGTCTCGGTTCAAACATCGGTTTTTCATAAGATGAACGCTGACGTCATTAGGAAGGTCATATCCACTCCTATCATCAACAAATTGACGTTCGGTTGTGTTAGCCTCGGGTTGCCAGTTGTCGTATTGTCTAGAGGTGTATCCTCGTGACGTACGGCGGTCGGCTTCCGCCTGCGAACCCAAGTCAAAATGTTGTGTTGGCACTTCACCCTCTCTAGTGCCAAGATGTCCGCTGTTTCTCTGCACCCAAATTGGG
Organism: Theocolax elegans; assembly: GCA_026168455.1. Taxonomy (NCBI): domain Eukaryota; kingdom Metazoa; phylum Arthropoda; class Insecta; order Hymenoptera; family Cerocephalidae; genus Theocolax; species Theocolax elegans. Next base: position 56,223,808 of record CM047426.1, read on the forward strand.
AGGTAATGTGCGAGTGCATAAAAACCTCCGAGGTCAGCAGTCGTCACGGTCGTAACCGTCGACGTAGTGGTTGTGCATGAGGTTGCAGCCACCGAAACAGGAACGTAAGGGGTTGCAGTCGTGGTCGTGTTTGCTGCCGGTACCTTACCAAACCGTTTAGGTATAGCACTTGTTGATGCTAACCTTGGGGTTTGTGTAGTACTCATTGGCGAGTTTCTAGACCGCTTGGTGACTGAGCTCCATCTTCTTCAAGAATGGGTGCTCTGTCACTAGCAACCCTTTCGCGATCCGACATTTCGGACTCGCAGGAAACTTCCGTTCCTGATGGGATCACACTCTTTCCTGGAACGAGGTTTCCTAATTTCCCATAGTTCCTGACATACTAGAGGTTTATGTGCAGGCTCTGCCCTTACATTCTCATCGTACTCTGGGAACCATGGGATTTCCTGATTAATGTCTACACATTTAATCCGCTGATGCAAAAGGCGTTCGCGGCACTTCGCCTCTACGCCATTCGCGTTTAAACTCAGATGCTCCAATTGGGCATACACTGCCTCAAGCGGAAGCTTCTTCTTTTCCCGACGAATAAGCTGGGCCATTCAGGCTTCATAGCTGCTGGCCATTATTTTTTGACCAGCAGTAGCAGCCGACGTGTTACGTCTGACGAAGTACTCTCAATCGGGATTTCAGATGAAATCCCTAGTGTTTCCAATACTTCGGAAGTATCCAATTTTCAATAGGAAATTATTTTATTGGACTCATCAGAATAAAATAATTATTACTCCCAACGAGTAAAAAAAATATGGTGTCGGCTTAATTACAATAAATTGTAAAAATGCACCGACTAGTGTACCAACAAAATTAATTTACTTAATCAAAATCCAAAAGATTTTCTTTAAACGAAATTTATTTCGTCCTTAGAAGGACAAAACGATTAAATTTTGTTGGTTAAAGTTGTGGCAAGACACACATAAAATACTTGCACCAAATTAAAATTAATTATTGACCTTGCTCACAATTCTAAATAATTAATGTTTATAATAGTGTCTTGTGACGCACACACACACCAAGACTCTATACAATTGCTTTGCTGCTGCAAGCACAAATAATTATTAACAAAAAAAACTTAAATTATTTCAATATCGACGATAATTTACCAGTAATGGTACATTTAACGATTTCCCAAAATATCTCTCTCGCCAGTTATAATCCAACAGATTCCTCACTGGCGAAAAGAAGAATTTATTTTGTTATGGAAATTTAAATAATTAAAGCTTTAATTTATTAATAAATACAGAAACAACAAATTATAAAGGAAGAAAAAAAATTAAATTATTTATCTTGCTAACGAGTCTAAATAATTAATTTTAAAATAAATATATAAACAAATACAGTGTCTTGTGATTCACACACAGCAAGACATTATTTATTATTTTGCTTATCCAAGCCCAAAACAAAAAAAAAATTCCTTTATAATTTACGCTACACTACAAACACAAATTTAATTAAATTGTTTCAAACAGTAGGGGTATTTACGAAATGTTGTAAATCCCGTATGGTTTGCAACAAACGACAATTTTTCCAGTGAAATATATTTATTTTGTCCTACAAAGGACTAAATAAATAATTTATGTTGCTAGCAAGTTGAAATAATTTATATTTCCTTTTTTAAATAAATTGAACGAAAAGGAAATGAAAATTTAATTATTTAACTTGCTAACAAGTCTAAGCAATTAAATTTATACACCGAATTATTTTACTCAAACACACCAAAAAAAAATTATAACCAATTATTTAACTAAGAAACAAGTCTAAATAATTGGTAAAAATGTGTGGAGATATAATTTAAACACACAAAAAGAGAAAAGAAAGTTTTTTACATATATTAAAATTTCACAGCAAATAACGAATACAAAATATTAAGTTATTTTGTATAAATTATATTTTACAACTCTCGTATCTTTGCGGAACAATCACACAAAGATACTTAATGTTAATTGCTTAACTTGCAAAAAGTCTAAACAATTAACACGAGTTATAAAAAAAAATTTTCTCACACTCAAAAATTTTCAAAAATATGTTACAAATATCGTGAGCAATAACACTTAATAAATACAAAATATTAAATCAAGTATCTACTGTCAGATAATTGCAACAAAAATAATTTTAATTATTTTCCTCACACACGAGTTTAAATAATTGATATTACAACTATTGTAACTTTGCGGCTGCTTCTCACAAAGTTACTTACTGTTAATTATTTAACTTGCAAACAACTCTAAATAATTAACAATAGTTGTGAAAATATGTTTTATACACACAAATAAAATGTTACATATATTATAAAATATATAGCAATAAATAATAAACACAATTATTAAATTCTAATTACTATATAATATATGTGAGTCAGGGAGGGGAGGAAAGCAAAAATAAAAATATCGCGCTCTCGAACTCAAATAAAATAACAATAATAATTAAATCGCTGCGTCCCGTATATAAAGAAAAACAATTATTTAAAATTTTCTTTAAAAGGGAAGCGGGGCGGGGACAGCTACCTCTCCCGAAAAAATCTATTTTAAAAACACTCTCGCACCGACAATAAAATAGATTCTGCACGGGAACGAATTTATTTTATAATAACGAAAATAAATATAATTCGCCGCAGTGGTTTCTATCGGCGAAACCAGCTGCGAAGACTTAATACGCGAAAGAGCTAGGCGATCGCGCTATCTCTCTCTCTCTCTCTCTCTCTCTCTCTCTCACACACACCAAATAGCCCGCCTAGCACCTAACTCCGATTCCCCGCGACTAGGGATTCGGTGCTAATCAGCGACGGAGCTCATTCGATGTTTTGGTGAAGAAAACACTTGTTGAAAATATATTCCCCAGTGGTGCTTGTATCAATCGGCCGGGGGCGGGAATCGAACCTGGGACCTCCAGATTACGAGCCCAACTCTTACATTCTTTGTCTTTTCTATAATCAAATTATATGTTTATATTTATTATTCATATATTTTTTTCATTTGTAGTAGATTATATTTTTTAGATTGCGGTATCGTACAAAAGTTTTTGATGGGTAAATAAATTTTTATTCCATTTTTAAACAAGTATATCTCTGCATATTTTTGTAATGAAGAAAAAAATCTATTTTTAAGGATTCTCCAATAACTTTCTTTGTATTTAATTAGATTTGTATTTACATCTATTTGGCTAATTATAATAATAATGAAAACTTTTTGAATTGTTATACTTTATAATTTTGTTTAATTACTTGTACTTTTAAGCAAATAGGGGCATCAACATATTATGCAAAACATTTGAAAGCTCTTTAAAATTTCTATTGTAGCTTTTTTTAACATCTTTTGTTATAGATATGTATGCTCAAAGTGCTAGTGATAGTGAGTCTCTTACAAAAAAGTATATGCCCTATATTATTTGTTTGATTCAAAGCTTTCGCAATAGAAAGCACTGAAATAAAAATAGAAGCGACAAGTATTTCTGTTGATAAATGTCAAATTTTTTCAGAAAGGTTGTAACGTGGTCCTCACTTACGCGGATCCATGGGGGAAACAAGGTTGGACAACGGTAGCGGTAAGGTTGTATCGTTCTTCTTCCTTTTATTTTCTCCTTCCTTACTCCAATCGTCCAATTTCCTCAACAAATCATTAAAATCCCTATTAATTCCCTTTCTTCTTACATACTTAAACATCGGTGACGAAAAAGGCTCGGGCCAGGATTCGTAGCCGGTGTTTACCCTTTTCCTAACCTCTTTTTCTATATCCTATAGAAAACTAACTTATTACTATAATGTCTTCTCACTTTAATACCATCCTAATTCCAAACCTTAAATCACTCTAGATCTACTTGTTATCATCTTTCCAGGTTACTCAGAACTACAAAGGACGGACCCAGGACCAAAGAGAATCACTCAGGTCTCATCGCCTAGAAAGTTGGACTAAGGTACGGTATTCTTTTAATATATATATATATATATATATATATATATATATATATATATATATATATATATATATATATATATATATATATATATATATATATATATATATATATATATATATATATATATATATATATATATATATATATATATATATATATATATATATATATATATATATATATATATATATATATATATATATATATATATATATATATATATATATATATATATATATATATATATATATATATATATATATATATATATATATATATATATATATATATATATATATATATATATATATATATATATATATATATATATATATATATATATATATATATATATATATATATATATATATATATATATATATATATATATATATATATATATATATATATATATATATATATATATATATATATATATATATATATATATATATATATATATATATATATATATATATATATATATATATATATATATATATATATATATATATATATATATATATATATATATATATATATATATATATATATATATATATATATATATATATATATATATATATATATATATATATATATATATATATATATATATATATATATATATATATATATATATATATATATATATATATATATATATATATATATATATATATATATATATATATATATATATATATATATATATATATATATATATATATATATATATATATATATATATATATATATATATATATATATATATATATATATATATATATATATATATATATATATATATATATATATATATATATATATATATATATATATATATATATATATATATATATATATATATATATATATATATATATATATATATATATATATATATATATATATATATATATATATATATATATATATATATATATATATATATATATATATATATATATATATATATATATATATATATATATATATATATATATATATATATATATATATATATATATATATATATATATATATATATATATATATATATATATATATATATATATATATATATATATATATATATATATATATATATATATATATATATATATATATATATATATATATATATATATATATATATATATATATATATATATATATATATATATATATATATATATATATATATATATATATATATATATATATATATATATATATATATATATATATATATATATATATATATATATATATATATATATATATATATATATATATATATATATATATATATATATATATATATATATATATATATATATATATATATATATATATATATATATATATATATATATATATATATATATATATATATATATATATATATATATATATATATATATATATATATATATATATATATATATATATATATATATATATATATATATATATATATATATATATATATATATATATATATATATATATATATATATATATATATATATATATATATATATATATATATATATATATATATATATATATATATATATATATATATATATATATATATATATATATATATATATATATATATATATATATATATATATATATATATATATATATATATATATATATATATATATATATATATATATATATATATATATATATATATATATATATATATATATATATATATATATATATATATATATATATATATATATATATATATATATATATATATATATATATATATATATATATATATATATATATATATATATATATATATATATATATATATATATATATATATATATATATATATATATATATATATATATATATATATATATATATATATATATATATATATATATATATATATATATATATATATATATATATATATATATATATATATATATATATATATATATATATATATATATATATATATATATATATATATATACACTGAAATAAAATAGAAGCGACAAGTATTTCTGTTGATAAATGTCAAATTTTTTCAGAAAGGTTGTAACGTGGTCCTCACCTTACGCGGATCCATGGGGGGAACAAGGTTGGACAACGGTAGCGGTAAGGTTGTATCGTTCTTCTTCCTTTTATTTTCTCCTTCCTTACTCCAATCGTCCAATTTCCTCAACAAATCATTAAAATCCCTATTAATTCCCTTTCTTCTTACATACTTAAACATCGGTGACGAAAAAGGCTCGGGCCAGGATTCGTAGCCGGTGTTTACCCTTTTCCTAACCTCTTTTTCTATATCCTATAGAAAACTAACTTATTACTATAATGTCTTCTCACTTTAATACCATCCTATCCCAACCTTAAATACTCTAGATCTACTTGTTATCATCTTTCCAGGTACTCAGAACTACAAAGGAGCGGACCCAGGACCAAAGAGAATCACTCAGGTCTCATCGCCTAGAAGTTGGACTAAGGTACGGTATTCTTTTACTTAGTATTACCCTATATATATGGGGTATTCCACGTGAAGTGGTCCGATCAAAATTTTAAAATGCACCAAATTTTGGGTACACTTTGCAAATGTTTTTCAGAATACAGAAAAAAATTTTTAGGTACTGGAATCTATTTGCTCAAAAGTTATTCTAACCTCAAAAAGTTAATTTTTCCATATTTTTTTCAACACCAGCTGGGTTTACCGCTATATAACTCAAAATCTATCAACTTTTACTATAGAACATTATATGTAACATTCGTTGCTAATTATATCTAGAATTTATTCTTCTGGGTTAGAATTTCTAATCCCAAGGTCAATGTTACATAAACTACATGTCAATATTCAACTTGAAAAAAGTGCAAGTGCGCCACCTTTGATTTTTTCATCCAAAAGTCTAAAAGAAAGCTTGGAGCAATACCTTTCAAATGGTCTGTAGCATTTTTATGGCCTTCAATTCTGTAAAAAGTTATGACAATTTAAAGAAAGACTAAAAATTCACAAAAATTAACATGGTAATTCCCATCTAAACTTTTAAAAAAATTTCGTGTTTCTTTAAATTGTCATAACTTTTTACGGAATTAGAGGCCATAAAAATGCTACAGACCATTTGAAAGGTATTGTTCCAAGCTTTCTTTTAGACTTTTGGATGAAAAAATCAAAGGTGGCGCACTTGCACTTTTTTCAAGTTGAATATTGGCATGTAGTTTATGTAACATTGACCTTGAGATTAGAAATTCTAACCCAGAAGAATAAATTCTAGATATAATTAGCAACGAATGTTACATATAATGTTCTATAGTAAAAGTTGATAGATTTTGAGTTATATAGCGGTAAACCCAGCTGGTGTTGAACAAAATATGGAAAAATTCACTTTTTGAGGTTAGAATAACTTTTGAGCAAATAGATTCCAGTACCTAAAAATTTTTTTCTGTATTCTGAAAAACATTTGCAAAGTGTACCCAAAATTTGGTGCATTTTAAAATTTTGATCGGACCACTTCACGTGGAATACCCCATATATATATATATATATATATATATATATGTGTGTGTGTGTGTTTTCTCTACGCTAATATTAACAATTGTTCGCTTTTAATAATCTGTCTATTTCTTCTCTCAGGTCTGTCCCTTCGACTAATGGTTCCCTTAATAATATATATATATATATATATATATATATATATATATATATATATATATATATATATGGGTGGTTCTCTGTGACATCGAAGATGAAAAAAATAAATATTGCTATAACTGTGGGAATATGTTTTAGAGGTATCCAGTAGTTCTCCTGAATTTTTTCAGATTTTTTCTGGGCCATTATTTTAAGTTACAGAGAGTCAAAGTTGACATTTGAGCAATTTTTTGCATTATATGCCCATTTTCATGAATTTTTAGCTTCAAAAGGATGCATTTTTCACTAAAAACATAACTATGACTTTTTTTGTAAAATTTTCCGAACTTTTCATTAAAAATACTTTTAAAGACATAAATGTATGCTGTCACACACTTGTAAGCTATTTAAACCTTAAATAGTGAAAATCAGCAATTCTACTCCGGACTCTGGTAACCTAATACTGCCTAAAAGATGTCTTTTTATAGTCAGAAACTGCCTAAAAATTTCCGGAGTGGGTTAAATCATTATGATCATTTATGGTCAAAATATCCGGGAAAGGTGCCCGAAATATTAATATAAATGCATATTTGTTGCCTTATAACGATTAATCTATTAGCATGATCATTGCAAAAAAATTTATGCACTTACCTTGGAGTGGTAGAAAAGTATCTTCACTTGTTTCAGTATCCATCTAATCTCCTGTAAGCTGCTAAAAATACAAATATTATTATACAAATGTAAGAAATTAATTTTTAAACATTTATAATGCTGGATTATTAGTTTTACATCCCTTACAATAATTATAATACTAATCTGAATGATTACTATAAATATATAAACATCATTATTACAATAACTGAATATACGTATTTAATACAAAAGATATATAAATAAATCGGATATATAATTATAATGAATAATATGATAACGTGACAGTGACAAGTTTGTGAAATCTAAACAATGTATTGCTGAATAATAATAATAATAATGTTGATACTTTTATAGTAATCCTTCAGTATTATAATTCTTGTAAGGGATGTAAAACTAAAAATTTAGCATTATAAGTGTTTAAAAATTAATTTCTTACATTTGTATAATAATATTTGTATTTTTAGCAGCTTACTGGAGATTAGATGGATACTGAAACAAGTGAAGATACTTTTCTACCACTCCAAGGTAAGTGCATAAATTTTTTTGCAATGATCATGCTACTAGATTCATCGTTATAAGGCAACAAATATACATTTCTATTAATATTTTGGGCACTTTTCCCGGATATTTTGACCATAAGTAATCTTAATGATTTAGACCCACTCTGGAAATTTTTAGGCAGTTTCTGACTATAAAAAGACATGCTTTAGACAGTATTAGGTTACCAGAGTCCGGAGCAGAATTGCTGATTTTCACTATTTAAGGTTTAAATGGCTTACAAGAGTGTGACATCATACTTTTATGTCTTTAAAAGTATTTTTAATGAAAAATTCGGAAAATTCTACAAAAAAAGTCATACTTATGTTTCTAGTGAAAAATGCATCCCCTGGGAGCTAAAAATTTATGAAAATAAACATATAATGCAAAAAAGTGCTAAAATGTCAACTTTAACTCTCTGTAACTTAAAATAATGGCCCAGAAAAAATCTGGAAAATTCAGGAGAACTACTGGATACCTCTAAAACATATTCCCACAGTTATAGCAATATTTATTTTTTTCATCTTCGATGTCACAGAGAGCCACCCATATATATATACAGTAAAATTAATATGTCTTGTGGGTTTATCTCACAATAACCCCCTCCTGAGTGGGACATACTCCTGAAAGGAGAGTGGACTGCACTTACTAACGCTTGGCCAAAACGATACTTGTCACCGAACACACATGACCCATAACCATAATATTCTCTCATGCATCTTTTCAACGGTTTCTAATTCATACGTCTGTCCATAAAAAGAACGTATATCATCATAATAAATGCGTTGTAAAAATAAAATAAAATTTAATCAAGTAATTCATAAAGAATAAGACACACTTGATTCACCTTTCAATACTTACTACCAATTCTCTTTTCCTGTTATCTTATCTCTGATCTTCTTTCAAGAAGAGATTTTCTACCAATGTAATTTAACTCCAAATCGATATCCCTTTCTACCATACATACTTCAATTATTATTACCATCTAGTTTGACTCCATTTCGATATTCATTCCTACCATATATACTTCTTTTATTACTACCATCTAGTTCCTGAAAATAAGGTTTTCTACCAATCATTCATTTTTTGTTCTTCGTATCCTGCCAGGTTCCTAGGTTCCTACTATCGTAACTCTTCCAAAGGTTCTTCCTTCTTCTACACCAGTCTCTTTCATCCTTATCGCGTTTCTCTGATCCCGAATGCTTCTTCTCATTATCAAATTCCCACATCAAATAATTTTTCCCCCGCTCAGCGCGAGGAGCCCCCTTTTCCTCTCCGGTGCCTATTACTTCCCTCCCGGGAACAGCACGTGGAAGACCGCCTCCCTACTTCGAGATGGAATATTGGAGAGGGTCCTTAACAGCCTCAAAACCTCTTCTGGGGTTATGGCCGGCTTAGGCGCTGGTTCAGAGGGTGCCGTAGGGGCTGCAATTGACGGGCGCCTGTGTGGGACCGTCAATGTGGGGGTAATTCCGGGCCTCCGAAAAAGTGTCGGCTCCGGTGGTGTGGGTAGGGCTACTTCCGGCTTGGTGGGCTTCTTTGATGATGATGCGTACTGTCCCATGTTTAACTGCTTTAAATGCTCGAGGTAAGCCTTACTACACCTCGGACAAGTAAGCATCGTCACATCCCTCCGACCGCAATGGAATACTAATAACGTGCACCCTCGCTTATTTCGATCTTTTTATATAAACCTAGATAAGAGTTTGAAGAATCCTCTTACATATACGTACACATTATTTATCGAGTAATCAATTCAAGAGACACCTTTAATCGTAGAATAAAAACACCAAATATGACAGCATATAGTAGGAAAGTTAATTTATGGTTAAGAGAAATATTAAAAGACCCGGAAGCCCTAGAAGCATTCGAATGAATAGGAAGAAACGACGCACACAATCTAATACTTACTTGATTCACTTGGTCTACGGACTAGAGGAAGAAAAAGAACACTAGTCAGTCGTTTATTCCGAGCAGGATTCAGACAAACGGATGTGACAGTCTCATCGGATCCAGAAATTGAAGAACGAGGGCTAGAGGTTCCAGTAACAACACTAGCATTTGAATCGTATGGTTCACAGGAACTGTTGTCATTACAATTAGAGGAAAGAAAAAGGAAGGAAAATACTGAGAAAGAAACTGGAAAACCAGCTACCTTTAGCAACTTAGACAACGAACCATCAACAAGTGGAACATTGAAACACCAAAATTGGAACTTAACGATGATTCCAGTCACGATGCAAGAAATCATTGTAATCTCCATAACAAGTCACTCCACACCAACCGTATCAATGGCCTCAACAATTGTGGGGAATACAACACTTCGAATGGTAGCAGTACAACGAGGCATGATACAATCTATATCAGCATCACAACGGATATTATGAACAAGTTTAAATCAACGACTGGTGATCCCAGGTGAAGTCCAACGGTTGATAAACGAAAGTTTAGGACAAAACAATGTAGAACAACACAGTATACAAAAAGTAAGCTCAGACTCCTCTCAGCCATTCCTAGAAACTACAACACAAGATAGAATAAATTACAGACGAGGAGAAGAACACAGAGGTACCCAAGCCACACCATATGCACCATTACACGAAAAAACTCATAACCTACACCCAGAAATAGAAATAATTACACAAAAGAAAGTGGAATCGTCTTCAGTTAACTCAGATTATTATTATTATTGATTGAGTCGGGCCTATAAGGCCTCCGGGCGCATGGGTAGTCCCTTGGCGTCCCTCTGATGCAGTGGGCTCATTCAAAAATATTATTCCAGAAGGAAATTATTCTTGGAATGTTCTCTGCCGTAAAGTCTATACAATGCAGAAGGAAATCCCCAAGATGGGTTTTCCTTCTCTCCATGAGGGCTGGACACTTGCAGACGATATGCAGTGTTGTCTCATCCTCTAATTTACAGAATCTACATGTTGGACTTTCGCTTAGTCCTATCATATGTCTGTATTTAAGTAACGCGCCGTGACCAGTTATCATAGCTGCCACTAATCTTGCGTTCCTCTTGCTTAACTTGGAGATTTGGGAAGCCCAGTCTCCTAGCATTTGGGGTTTAATAAAGCTTTTTGCTACACGACAGCCCGGCGCATTCTTCCAGGCCTCTTCGTGTTTCTTGGCTATCCACTCTCGGGTTATCTTTACGAATTCCGAGTTGCAGATGCCAACAATTGGCTCCGGTCCAATGAACCGTTCCCTGCTTGCTTGTTTGGCAAGTCTGTCTGCCACTTCGTTTCCCCTGATGCCAATGTGACTTGGCACCCATAGTAAGGTCACAGAGCGGCAGCCAGCCAGTTCATTCAGAGCATGGTGGCACTCCGTCACCAGTTGGGATCTGTTGACAGGTGCGTCCAGGGCTTCTAAAGCACTCCTACTGTCCGAGCAGATATACAGATGCTCCCTGGATTTGTAGGAGGCCGCCCAGTGTGTACAGTAGATGATGGCCAGCAGCTCCGCTTGGTGCACAGTCGTGTACGCTCCGAGCGGTATGGTATGTCCTTTTCCATCCCTCCTTCTGTAGACACCGGCTCCTGAGCCTCCCGCATTCTTTGAGCCGTCTGTATACCAGACCTCTCCAGATGCGGGAAGTTGAGCCTTTTGAGATGTCCAGTCTTCTTTTGAAGGAAGACTGATCCTGTATTTCTTGTCAAAGAGGTGGACAGTAGTCGCCTTGTCCATGGGCATGTCTTGCAGGCCTCCATAGAAATTGGCTCCCAATGTCTTCCCCCTTTCCTCCGCCCCTCCTACAACTCTGAGGAGTCCTTTGGCTGCCTCTGCTTCAATCGTGAGGGCTAAGGGCTCTATGCCCAGAAGAGCCCCTAGGGCAGCCGTCGGCGAAGCCTTAGCCGTTCCCAGGGCGCATCTCAGCACAAGGCCTCTCAGCCTCTCTAATTGAGAGATTGCAGATCTGAGTGCTATTCTCTCCCCCCATATTGTAGCTGCATACAACAGTCTGGGTTTCAGAACTGCATTGTACAACCATTTAGTTGTGGCTGGTTTTAGTCCCCAATTTCTACCAATGGCCCTTCTGAGCTGCCAGAGTCCATTGATAAATTTTCGGCTTTTATCCTCAAGATGCCTCTTCCATGACAGTTTGCTGTCAAAGATGACTCCGAGGTATTTCATCTCTTTTGATATATTAAGAGACTGACCATTAAGTTTTAGGGCAAAGTTAGTGGCCCATTTGTATTTCTTGGTGAAGACAACTACCTCAGTTTTATCCGGGTTGACATTAAGCCCTTTATCTTTGCACCATCTTGCAACAAGATTTATGGCCTGTTGAAGACGCTCCAAGACGGTTTGCAGGAAGGGTCCACGTCCGATGATTAAAATGTCATCAGCATAGCCCACTACTTGGTGACCATTACTTGATAGCGTATCTAATAAGTTATCTACTACAAGACACCATAGGAGGGGTGATATCACCCCTCCTTGTGGGCAACCTGAATTAACATTGCCTCTGATAGTGGTGTCCCCTTTGGTAGTTTCCAGCAGGCGGTTTCCTAGCATGTGGCATGTCCATTCAACAAGCATCTCGGGAATTCCGTGATCAATCATTGCTGACTTGATGACCCCCCGAGACGTATTGTTGAAGGCCCCCTCTATGTCCATTGCAACCGCCACTGCGAATTCTCCACATTCAAATTGTTTATGGATGAGCTGCTTAGCCCTATATAGAGCGGTCTCCGTTGAGTGTCCTGCTCTGTAGGCATGTTGATCCTTGTTCAGAGGCTTGTTTTTCAAGACCCCGTCCCTTAAGAATCTATCTACCAGCCTTTCCAAACTCTTTAGAATGAATGAGGTCAGACTGATAGGCCGAAAATCCTTCGGTGTGGTGTAACTTTGTCTTCCCGCTTTCGGGATGAAAACCACCCTCACTCCCTGCCACGCTACAGGCACGTGACCAAGAACGAGGCTGGCTCTGAAGATCTTCATCAGCGGCCCTAGGATACAATCCTCTGCCCTCTGAAGAAGAACCACAAAAATTTCATCCGTACCAGGGGATTTGTAGGGTCGAAAGGAGCGTATAGCCCATTTCACCCTATCTTCAGTGATAATAACCTTTGCCAGGTCTTGATGGCAGCGCCACTGCGACGCCTTCCATCTGTTCCTGAAATCGATTATTTTCCTGTTATCAGTTCCTAGCTCCGAGAAGCCTGGGAAGTGGCTACTGATCAGGTACACTAGGGTATCCTCGTCAGAAGTTGAGAACTTATTATCTGGAAGCTTGAGCGAGCCAAGGGCAGCTTCCGGGTTCTTGGACAGAATCTTGTCCAGTGTTGAAGCCTCGTTTCCGCCCTCAACCTCCTCGCAGAAAGCGGCCCAGCTTTCCTTCTGTGCTCTTCTGATTTCGGATCTGTACCGATCTCTTTCCTTTTTATAAGTGTTCCAAGGAATTTTCCCTTGTCTGGCCTTTTTGAGAAGGTTCCGTATGGATCCTCTCAATAGTTCTAGTTTACCTGACCACCAGCGAATTTGGCCTTTAGGCTTCCTCCTACTTAGTGGACAGTTATTCTCGAAGGCTTGGCGGAGTGCTTCAGTCAGCTTCCGCGCTGCCTTCTCCAGCATGGGAATGTCTCTTATGGCACCTGGAAGGTCCTCAAGGTTCCTTTCCAGGTCCCGTCCGAAACCCTCCCAGTTGGTATGTCTGGGGTTTCTGAGGAACCGAAGCTCTTCCAGCGGACCACACTCCCCCACCAATTCCATGGCGATCTGAGCATGATCCGACAGCGTCGGCTCGTCCGTGACCCTCCAGCTTTTAATTCTGTCAGAAAGGGCCGAGGAACATAGTGAAATATCAATGACCTCCGCCCTTACAGCATTTTGGAAAGTAGGTTTACTTCCGGTATTGAGAATGTCCAGCTCCGTGGTGACAAGATAGTCCACCAGTGCGGAGCCCCTCTTATTCACATTTGAGCTACCCCATAGTTCATGATGCGCATTTGCATCACATCCTATTAGGATTGGCCAGTTATGTTCCTGGCAGTGGCTAATCAACCTGACAACCTCCTTCGGCGGAACATCGGTGTCTTCATAGGGAAAGTAGGCTGAGGCAATGATAAGCCTACCCATCTCCTTTACGTTAATGGAAACCACCATTAAATCTTTTGTACAGAAATCCCAAAGAGGGACACTATTTAGTCCCTTGCAGACAATGCCTGCCCTTGGTCTGTCTGCTGTCGGGTCTCTGTAGCATTGTAGGCTACCTAGTCCTTTGATGGACCCCTTCACAATCCAAGGCTCTTGGATTAGCGAGAGGCCTGTGTGCACCATAGCCATGCTTCTCTGCAATATTGCATAGGCGCCTTTGCTATGGTGCAAGTTAATTTGGGTTATTGACAGAGTTGGAGGAGCCAATTATGTGCTCTCCACCTCCATCTCAACCACCTCCCCCGGCGGACCTTTCTGAGTCACTTTAAATGTAACTCGTCTCAGGTCCAGCCAGGGTCTAATCACTCAGATAGTGAATTACAATTGGGAAATGACAGAGAATTCGAACATAACAAGAACAATGGAAATAATTGCGAAAATAATGAAAATGACATTACTGATATAAACTATGGGAACAATTCCCACATGTCTAATACTAGAAACGAGGACGATAGCAACCTAGACCGTATTAACAGAGGAGACAGAACGCATAAAACTATTACAAGTAACAAAAGACCAGTAGAACCGATCGCATTCGCCAGAAATAGACTGCACCAATTTCTAGATATATTGGAGAACATGACGAAAGTGAGCCATAAAACTAGCACACCGTTACAGAAGAAAAATTCCCCTATTGAAACTCTTAAAGAAAAATCTTGCGTGGAAATGGGAAGAAGAGCAACAAGAAGCTTTTAAAACAGGCGTTGATAAAAGCACCCGTTCTAACACGACCAGATTTCTCTAAACCCTTTTGTCTCTAAACCGACGCGAGTAACTATGCAATCGGGGCAGTACTTACTCAAGATCTGAATGACGGTGAACATCGGATAGTGTACATAGGTAGGGTATTAACGGCAGCGGAAAGGAACTACTCCACAACCGAAAAATAATGCCTAACTGTTCTATGGACAATAAAAAAGTTACGACCTTACTTACAAGGGTACAAATTCACAGTTATCACAGATCACAGTGCACTACGTTGGCTGAAAAACCTTCGCGATCCAACAGGACGATTAGCGCGATGGGCGCTAGAAATGATGTAATGAGATTCGAAGTTATACATAGACGGGGAGCACTGAACCACGTTCCGGACGATCTTCCTAGAATGTATGAAGAAGATGGTAGTATAATAAAAAATAATCTGGTAGAAGCAGCAGCGTTCGAGGAAATCAAAGATGAATGGTATAGTAGAAGATTAAAGGAAGTTGAACAATTCTCGAAAAGGTACCAGAGTTGGAAAATCGAAGATAACTTACTATATAAATTCCGTAACGATCCTCACCTGAACCCAATCACAAATAGAGAAGAAAATTGGAGATTGGTAGTACCTGAAAACTATAAAGAAACAGTCTGATAAGAAGCACATGACTTACCATCAGTAGGTCACACAGGTATCGAGAAAACTTATGATCGTATTGCTCGAGACTACTCCTGGCAAGGCATGTAGCACAACGTAATCCAGTACGTAAAACAATGTGCGTCATGTCAGGCAACCAAAACTCCGCAAACAGGACAACAAGGACTCATGGGAACGAGGGTGGTAGACAGACCTCGGTGTATCGTAGCAGTGGACCTTATGGAATTCCCACCGAGTAAAAACCAAAATAAATACCTAATAGTCTTCCAAGACTTAATTACAAAATGGATAGAGGTAAAACGAATAAGGAAACCCGACGAAAAATCCGTATCTAAAGCCTTGGAAGACTTAATACTATTTAGATGGGGAACCCTGGAATATTTACTATCAGACAACGGAAAAGAGTTCGATAATAAATTCCTAATGTCCGTACAAGAAGAATATGGCATCAAACACGTCACCACCCCGCCGTACCACCCACAAGGTAGTCCCGTGGAACGTTGCAATCGCACACTGAAAACAATGATCACTATGTTCGTGAAAAATGATCACCGCACATGGGATGAAACACGCTAAAACGGCGGGAACGATCAGAGTCCTCGTCTATATCTCATTCCTTCTTACTCCGACAGGCAAAGTGATCCCGGTCTTCTATCCTTTCCGTGGGCGCAATAAGAGAGTGGAGTTGGATGGCACTGCTCAGAGAAAAGCCTCTGCGCATCCAGACCTTCACCAAAAAACCCGTATCTTCTCGTGAGCACGCGGCGCTAACGTGAACAACACCAAGCGCACGCTATCTTGATACGCTCAGCAGTGTGCGCTCGGCTCTCCCGCGTCGGCGCGCGCAGCATTGTATTTACTCTTTCGCGTTATTCACCTGATCGATAACTCATTTACCGTTATATTCTTTATAACTATAAAGCTTATCGTATTCAGCGAAATTCTCATCTAAAACCATATATGTGTGGGGGTCCAAGGCGACCCACCGCGCCGTCCAAGGAAGCAGCAGCTGATGCCGCGACAGGATTGGTCGTAGCTCAAGTCTTAGCCGCGAGCTTGCGATAGCGCTCGTCGCGGTCGCCATCTTAGGTGGGGAGAAGAAGCGCGGCAGCTGCTGTGTCGAGCAGTTCCGGCTTGCCGGCGAGAGAAGAGTGACGCGACCTGCGGAGTGTGTAACCAGGCACCCCGCCGCACCTCATGTACTATTGTGTTTAATAAAGTTATCTTCTATTCTATTCATCAAGAAGTAAAGGAGTTTGCTTTGGACCCTCACCCCTCCTTAGCCGCTCCGGGAATTAGAAGGGTTATCAGACCCAGGCGATTATAGTCCTTTATTAATTCTAAATATGTATCATTGAAAATTATACAATGAGTAATAATTAATTTCTGTCGAATTTAATTCATGTAAATTATTTTTTAATTTTTTCTTTTTATCTTCTAGTTTATCAATTTTTTTTCGAAACATTATTTTACATTCGCAGAGGTAAATTTAAAATTTTTCACCTTTTTTCCATGCTTAGGTGCTTGTACCGTATTAACACATCACATTTCACATTTTCCTGCAAGTTAGGATCACCAATGATATCAGAATGAGTCGGTATTGCGAACCAATTCGATTTCGATGCAACATCTAAATATCTCTCTAAATTATATAGTAAAATGATTCAATTATAAATGTTATAATGTTTTTTATTTACATACAAGTCAAATTAAAGAATTGAATACAAACCTAAATACTAGATTGTAAAAATCTAGTTAATGCAAAACGTTTTTTTCACTTAATAAAACCATTTCTGCTTGATACAGATAAATTACAATTGTAGTTTTTTAAGTAATAAATAATTTGATCTTGCTTTTTATTTATTTGAGCAATATCTTTTCTCATTTCTTTTACATTATTTAAATGATATGTATAACATTAAGCGTAAAAGACTTATTAGAATTCATAGATGTACAAATCGAGTGGTACTGCTAGCCAGATGCCAAATAGAATAATAAATTTCAGATTTCGAAGACTTAATTAGACTTATTTACTTATTTACTTATTAAAAATAGTGACATTATTATTTATAAGTATAAAAATAAAATTTTTTTCAAACTTCAAACGAATATGTCTGCATACTTGCAAATATGCAATTACAAATTATGTGTTTGGTATACTGAATCCAAAACTTGATAAACACTCCCTGCTAAAAAATATCTATTGAATTCGATTTAAAAAAGTGAATTGCATCAAATTGAACTTACGAATCGGCATAATTAACATTAAAAACTATTAACAAGTAGTACATACATTTTGATTAAAAAATATTAAGAAGGAAGTATTAAAATCTATTAATTGTTATAGGCAAAAAGTACGTGTTTATTGGTTTTAATCGACATTCATGATATAATTGAATCGAATAAAATAACTTTCAATTGATATCATGTTTCAATTACAGCGAATTCTCAAAAAGACAATTTGTAAGTTTAATTGGATTTCATAAAAACTCGTTTTCAATCATATTTAATTGATATTGTAACGGGGTACGGATTGAATGTGATAAATAAAAAAATCTACAAAGGTAACTGGGCGCGAACCCACGATCCCGGGAGCGCGAGGTAGAAGTCTCATCACTGCGCTACCTTTCGCAATTATCCAGGCTAGTCGACTTGGTCCTATCGACGATCGTCGCCGATAATCCAGGGACCTACCTGCGCCGACCCGTACCCGTTCAACATGCATATGTACATATATATGTTACGTAGCCCCACGTTGGGCGCCATGTAACAGTTTGGTTGCCGCTCGGATGTTTATTTTATTTTCGCGGCTGCTCAGCGGTACGGTTAAACTTACCGTATTTAATTTTTGGAGGGCCGGAGTTTTGAAAAATTCGAAAATCGCATTTTTCTATAGGAATGTGGACTAAGGTCCCTGAGTTAGAGCCAAACTAAGTTGCGATGTTGGTGAGTTAGACCCCTTACGTCTAGAAGCGTATTCCGGTCCGCTACGGTAAGGCCAAATGTTAAAATTTTCGAAATTTCAGAAAAACGTTAAAAACGTTTGGTAAAGCCAAGAGCGAGCATGTTAACTAATTTTTTCCCTCAAACATTCTTTCGGGTTAATGTTAAACATAATTTTCAAACGAAATGGACATTTTGCAAATTTGACTTTCAATGACCTTGACCCTGAGGTCATGAATTCAGCGACCCCAAAAACATGAGCATTCTGAATGAAAAATTGTAACTAGTGACTTCTGAAACTCCTACACATAATTTTCAAGTAGGATTGACATCGAAACTAGAAATGTCTTGGAAACTTAGCCATATTGCATCCCCCATTTTGAATTTAATTTTTTTGGTTGCCGAATCATGTTTCGAGACTTCGTTAACCCTCACACCTAAATTGTGTTATTTAAATGAAAAAAATTGAGTTCTTATGAAAAATGTTTACGCCTCTAGGCGTTGTCCGGCCCTCTAAAGGTTAAATAAACGTATTATTCCCGCGTTGCAGCGGCAGTTACCTGTCCACTCTACCAAATCTGTTAAGTGTTAGTCTGAAACCGAGGTACTGTTTCAGATAACAACCAGGTAAATATCAAATCTGAAATTGACCACGAAACAGGGATATCGCGTCGAGCACTTGTTAGCCAGAAATATACAAGCTCTTAGGATCACGGAAGGAATCGTTCGTGGGTTAAAATTCAATTACTCGTACGCCGAAATGAAAAGTAATAATAAATTGAATTTATTAAAATAAAATTGAAAAAAAACAACAAACAAAATATTTATATGTCGCCGAGGTCTACCCTTTAAATTACAAGTCGGTACACAGCCGACTTGTAGAGAGAGAGGGGAAAAATATCGCGAAGTAAAATAATATACACAGTCAACGCGACTGGAATAGCGCAATAAGTAAACTATTTATTGTTTATTAAATAAAACGCAATCGCGTGGAGTGGTACCACTTACTTCCTCGGGTTCGATGCTAGAATCGTATAACGATCAGCTGGACGGTCGCTCTCTCTCTCTCTCTCACCCTCGATCGTTTGCTCGCTCCCGTTGCGGTATCGGACGTGAAAAGAATACTTACTTTGCTAACAATATATATATATATATATGTGTGGTTCTCTGTGACATCGAAGATGAAAAAAATAAATATTGCTATAACTGTGGGAATATGTTTTAGAGGTATCCAGTAGTTCTCCTGAATTTTTTCAGATTTTTTCGGGGCCATTATTTTAAGTTACAGAGAGTCAAAGTTGACATTTTAACACTTTTTTGCATTATATGCCCATTTTCATGAATTTTTAGCTCCCAGGGGATGCATTTTTCACTAAAAACATAAGTATGACTTTTTTTGTAAAATTTTCCGAACTTTTCATTAAAAATACTTTTAAAGACATAAATGTATGCTGTCACACTCTTGTAAGCCATTTAAACCTTAAATAGTGAAAATCAGCAATTCTGCTCCGGACTCTGGTAACCTAATACTGTCTAAAAGATGTCTTTTTATAGTCAGAAATTGCCTAAAAATTTCCACAGTGGGTCTAAATCATTAAGATCACTTATGGTCAAAATATCCGGGAAAAGTGCCCGAAATATTAGTGGAAATGTATATTTGTTGCCTTATAACGATGAATCTATTAGCATGATCATTGCAAAAAAATTTGTGCACTTAGTAGTAGTCGTTCCGCGAGATAATCATCTACGAGCATGTTGTTGAACTCAATGCCGTTATTAAATAAAATAAACATTCGTGCAGCAACCAAACAGTTAAATTTTAACGATATTTTAACCTAAAATCAAATATTGTATTTGTTATACACTTGAAATGTTTATCAATAATGTGCCTCTACACCATCTTCAAGCTGTTAAAAATTTAAATATTTGTAATTATTCTAATATTACACCCAAAATTCGATGTCCGGATAGTACAATGTATTTCAAAGTAGCAGGAACGGGCGGCAACAATTTAGATATTTGTAATTAAACAAATATTGCACCCTAGATTTAGTGTCAGGATAGTACAATGTATTTGAAAGTGCGAGGAGCGTGCGGCAGGAGGCCCGATTCGGTGCACGCACCTCCTATAAAATCCGTCGCTGTAGACTAAGCGAGGTATAGTTTAAATGCGTATTTTTCAAATTTTTATAATATTATAACACCATATCGGGGGACGATCTCTCGCGTAGGTAGGGGAAAAGAGATCGGTTGCTACAGCACTGCCTAGTTACACTCCCTAGCCGGTGCCCCGAAAGTGCGCGGCGGATTCAAATCTGCGAACCCCGCGCACGACCTACCATTGCGATGTCCGTTAACAATCGCGAGATCACTTGCCGATCTCGCGTCTCTGTACAGCTTTAACGTCGTCAGCTGAAAAGGACCGCGAATAAAAGGAATAAATACCCGGTAAATTTATCCCGGCCGCTCTTGAAACGGAGAGGGCGGTACTCGGGATAACGGGAATAAAGTACGCCGGTAATCAATGATTAAACTTGTACTCGGTTATTGATTACACATGAACATTATTCATTAAAAAGAAATATAAGCTTAGATTAACAAAGAATAACAAAGAGGAACAATAAAATCACGAAGGTCGCATATAGGCCGCGTGAGGTCTTGCGACGAGGTGTAACCACCGGGGTTACTCGCACTTTCCCTCTCTCGTGCGCGTACGCGATCGCCCGTTGGCTTCCTCGCCGTTGCGCGCGTGCTAGATCCGTCGATCCCTAGCTTAAGAATATAGTCGTAAAGAGAAAGTCTTTACGGCTTCGGCGGCTCGCGAGTGGTGCACCACGTACCTCTATTCTTCACGTCTATGCGCTTGACTCAGCTACTTTTCTCCTCTCTGTTCGGT
Source organism: Theocolax elegans (assembly GCA_026168455.1). NCBI lineage: Eukaryota > Metazoa > Arthropoda > Insecta > Hymenoptera > Cerocephalidae > Theocolax > Theocolax elegans. The sequence goes on from CM047426.1 coordinate 56,245,966, forward strand.
TCTCGCGCGCGGCAACTTTGCCGTCCTCGCAGGTTCCTGGGGAGTCGTGGAAGCCGTGAATTGGACACCATCACGCTCACTCCGCAAATTCACACGCACTTCGCGGAGTGAACGCCAGAACCCGGGCAAGAATCCGTATCTCTGATTATCCATTCTTGCCACGAATTGGCAAGGAAGGCGTTACCGGCGACGTGTCTATTACCGATGACTCGCATAATCTCTCTATCTACTTTCCTCAGCAATCTTACGCGTTGGACCATTATTGGGCCTTACGCGGCTTGCGCGCGGGCTTTTTCCGCTTATCTACAATCTTTTTCGATCGTCACTCGCGCTCGTTATGAGGTATAGCTTCATACGCTTAAAAGTACGTAGCTTACCTTTACAGCCTCTACACCGTCATCAAGTGGTCAATAATTTAAATACTTGTAATTTTACAAATATTGTATCCAAGATTCAGTATCTGGATAGTACAATGTATGTCAAAGTACGAGTTGCATGCGGCAGAAGGCCCGAATTGATGCACGCAACTCTTATTAAATCCGTCGCTGTATACTGAGCCCAGTGTAGTGTGCATTCGTATTTTTCAAATTTTAACGATATATTAACATAAACTAGAATATTGTACTTATTATACACCTAAAATATTTATTAATAATATGTCCTACCCCGCATTCAAGCTGTCAATAATCAAAATATTTGGGATTAAACAAATAATGCACCCAACATTGAGTAACGGCAGGATACAATCTATTTGAAAGTACGAAGAGCGTGCAGCAGGAGGCCCGATTCGGTGAATGCACCTCCTATAAAATCCGTCGATGTAGACTGAGCACGGTATAGTTTGAATGAGTATTTTTCAAATTATTTGATTGTTAGAACACCATTTTAAATTTTGTACTTGTTATAACTTAAAATGTTTATTAATAATATGCCTCTATACCGTCTTCAAGCTGTCACTATTTTAAATACTTTAAATTATACGTATATTGCACCCAAGATTCAGTGCATGGATAGTACATGTATTTGAAAGTACGAGTTGCGTGCAGCAGACGGACCGAATTGGTGCCCGCAACTCCTATAAAATTTGTCGCTTTAGACAGAGAGAGGTTATGTTTCCATTTGTATTTTTCAAATTTTAACGATATTTTAACATAAGCTCTAATTTTCTACTTGTTATACACGTAAAATCTTATCTTATTATAATTAAAATTTTTCCTCAAAAGTGTCCGACGTCCGGCGTCCGGTGTCCGGCGTCCGACATTCACCATTGGGCGAATAAATTATTAAATATTATTAAAATTTTTATTATGTTTTATGTATATGCATTTGAATAAGGGTAAGTGTGTTATGGTGAAGAGGTCAGGGTGAGTGTGAGGGTGGAGGGATAGGGATGGGGTCACCCTGAACACCTGGACATCGTCTCCAGGAAGTGAAGATTTTTTTTGCAAACGTCCGACATTCACCATTGGGCGTCTTTTTATTATGTTTTATATATATGCATGTGTATAAGGGTAAGTGTGTTATGGTGAAGAGGTCAGGGTGAGGGTGAGGGTGGAGGGATAGGGATGGGGTTACCCTGACCACCTGGACATCGTCTCCAGGAAGCGAAAATTTTTTTTGCAGACGTCCGACAGTCACCAATGGGCGTCTTTTTATTATGAATTATATATATGCATGTGTATAAGAGTAAATGTGTTATGGTGAAGAGGTCAGGGTGAGGGTGAGGGTGGAGGGATAGGGATGAGGTCACCCTGACCACCTGGACATCATCTCCAGGAAGCGAAAATTTTTTTTGCAAATTCAAGTAGAAAGGCATGTAGACTTTCCTGTGGAGGATGTCAGGATTACCTGGAGGTTACCTTCACCACCTGGACATCGTCTTCAGGAAGTGAGAATATTTTTTGCAAATTTAAGCATTAAGGCATGTACACTTATTTTTTTTATGTAAAGTATGCAAAAAAAGTAAGTAAATAAAAAATCGTAAAAAAAATAATTAAAAAAAAGTAAAAAAAAAGTAATAAAAGTAAAAAAAGTAAGTAAGTAAAAGTAAGTAAGCGAAAAAAGTTTAATAAACCCATTCTAGTCAGAATGTTTCATGTAAATCCTAACGATCGAGAACGATTTTTTCTTAGATTATTATTAATTCATGTACGTGGGGCCGAATCTTTTGAAGATATACACTCATACGAACGCGTTGTTTATGATACATATTATGAAGCATGTATAGTTAGAGTTTTAATCATTACTGATAATGAATGGGATGAATGTTTAGAAGAAAATTGTAATTTTCAATTTCCACAGGCACTATGTGAACTTTTCTTGAAACTTCACTTGAAACTTTATAATAAGTATAAAGAACATTTCTTTGATCCTAAATTACCTGAAAACTTAGGAGAACAAAAGGCTTTAAAAATTGTAGACAACGTTTTATCAAATCAAAATTTAACATTGCAACAATTTAATTTACCTAATATTGATAATATTGATAATGAAAATCACAATGATATGTTTTATAATGATATTATTGCAAATGAAGGTAATGACATAGAAATATTGTTAAAATCTTTAACATTAGAACAAAAAACAATATTTGATACAATAGTAGAAGCAGTTTACGATAATAAAAAAGAAAATTTATATTGTATAGATGGTCCTGGTGGTAGTGGAAAAAATTATTTATTAAATGCTATTATAAAATTTGTGAAATTAAACAAAATACCAGAGTTAGCAGTTGCTTGGACTGGTACTGCAGCAAATTTATTAATAGGTGATAAAACTATCCATTCAACATTTAAAATACAATTTAATTTAAACGAACAATCAACATGCAACATTTCACCAAATTCACAAATAGGTCAAATTTTAAAAAATATTAAATTACTAATTTGGAATGAAATATCAATGACTTGTAAATATGCATTAGAAGCTATAGATATTTTATTCAGAGTGTGACGAGTGACGATAGCGAGAGCCTTTCGTCATGGTTCTCCGTCGCGAGGCCCGTACGGCCGTCGGGTAAGACCGCGCGGAATACGGAAGGGAGGGGGAACGAGAGAGAATCGGTGAAAGATATTCTCGCGTGAGCCGCCGAGCCGAAAGGTCCTTGAAGGTACCCGAGGGACGCCGCCGACGATTGTGCGATATTACGTAGAGGAGACGAGGGGACCTGCGTCGAAGACAAGCCAGGTTAGAGGCAGTGTCGCCAGATAGAGGTATTTTTTCTTTGTTGCACTCACACAGTATGACGTTATTTACATAAGAGAATAGAGGACAGAAAAACCCTAAATGGTAACCCTGGTTAGAGGTAGTTCTATTGTGACGGGTATAACGAGCCCGCGAACCTCTCGCGCACTCTCTTCGCGCCGCGATTCCGCGTCCGGGTTATGACCCCCCGCGATTGCGCCCAGGCCGCCCGAACAACTATATCATTTCGCGCGTTCGCGATCTAACTATTGTGTTGTATTACGAACCAGTGAATAAATCTGAATTCTATTTTATCTTTCGATTCGTATCATTTTAATATCCCGTATTCACCCAGGAATCCCGATCCCTAGTTTGATAAGCAGACGAGCCCGCGGTACTCGTCTGCCAATCCTAAAGTCGTACTTCCGGAAGTGGGCTCACTCTGGAGCCCATATCAACGTACACGGTAGCTGTTGAGGTATCGGCGAGCCGCCGACGAAGTGCACTGGAGGTCTGATCGCGCGCGAAGGTAAGTTCGTCACGCGTGATCTCGGGGTTACCCCTACTCACGTTATCTCCGTGCATTATTGGAGAAAACCCGACATGCACCGTTACATGGCTCCCAACTAGTTAGCACTGGGCATACGGGATTATATAAGAAAATTTAGTATTTTCTTTCTAACCGGGTACCTCACTAATCTCACGAAAAATTAAAGATATCAAGTAGTGAAAATGTCAAGGCCAACGTACTTCGCGAAGAGAGAATCGAGCGCGCGTGCGTTTTGTAAACAAAGCGAGTTGTTTACATCGGCGCGAGACTGGAGATTCGTTATTCCCAGTCTTACTATTTCTGTATAGTAAGTGCGAGAGAGAGAGAAAGTAAAATTTGTTTTTACTTTCTCGCACGGATATTTACGCACGTCAGTACTTTATCAATATTGTTTCTTTATTGTACACCTTTTCGAGACAATTTAGAATCAACGTTTCTTTAATTATTTATTGATTTTTTTTAAATAACATTCCGCTCTCACACTTACTACACTATCTTGTATAGCGAACAAGATAGTAAATTCAGTTCAGTGTGTGCGTTATATATACAGTTATATTAGCGTTATATTTATGTTACACATGTCTTCGTAGTCGATTGTTGTTGCGTATTTATACAACAACAAGACCATTACTTTTCGGGAACTCTCCATTCAGTCATTGTTTTCTTTAGCGATTATTGGATATTACCTTTCTTTTTTTTGAACATTTAATTGTGTAATTACCATTAATTATTTAAAAGTAATTACGAATAAACAATTATATATATGTACAGATGTATATATATATAAATAAAAATAATTATACATTTATTTAAAATTAACGCCATTCCGCTCACGTTTGAAACACGGATATCGCGTATTTAAATTATTATTTTCTTTTCTATTATCACTTCCATAAAAATTTACGTATATAAATCGAATAATCTATGTTCCTCATAATTTTGAATTTTATAAATTAATTTGCAATTAAACAATTTACAAAATAATCTTGATTTTTTTTGTTATAATGAATTGTTAATTTTTACTTTATTTTTGTTGTACAAGTAAAAAGTAACAACCCTGGTTCCCGTTCAGTACAAACGCTTTTTTCACTTAGATAGTTCGCCGTAGCTATTATATACTTAGCGCAAATATTTTGAAAATAAACAATAATATATTTTCCCTTTCTTTCCTCATATATATAATAAGATATTTATATTTTGACGGTCCTTTTCGATTACGAACTATCTAGTTACAGAACTATACCAGCGTATTCGCTCTTTAGAATCCCTTAATATATATTATTTTCTTGCGAACACACACACTGACCGACAAATTTGTACACGCGCATCATCATGTCTAGTCACCGAGAAATCGAAGAATGGCTCATGTACCTAGACGACGATACTAGGACAGACATGATGACTAGCTTGGAGCTAGTCACATTGGGTAGCCGTATCGAGCAGTGCGTCCGATTTTGTCGATGGCTCAAAGGCAACTACGTCCCGGCGGACTTCCAGCCTACAGAGGCGGAAGACGAGAATGAAGTATATACACATCGCGTGTATTTAAGACAAGATTTGATCGAACAAACTTGTCAAGAACGGTCCAGTTCGACTATCCTGGGGCAGGATTACGATCCCAATAGAACACACCCGCATAGCATCTTACTAGATGCTACTAACGGCAGTGCCAACACCCAGAGAAACCCCTCGCCAACGCACTCGGTCAACCGAAATACGAGGTCGGCGACCGACAGCGAAACCGAATCGCCGAATATCGGGCCACGCAACGACGGTCAGATAGGCGAGACCATGTCACTGGACGGTCTCGAAGGCGAACGGTTTAACCTGCCAGTAAGCTTTATAAATTATTTGCAAAGCTTACATGAGCAAATCAAAACTCTGTAAACTCAGATGGCTGAGGTACGGAGTAGCTCACTAAATAACAGGCAAGGCATCGCGTCGAGCACTCGCATTGATAATGCAACAGAGTGCACATATTGGGCCTGATCTAGGGGCCCAACACCAAGACAGACACCAGAGGCAGCAAGTGAATATCCAGGATACATTCACATGCAATTATTACGACCAGAGTAGACCGATTTTGTCACAACCCGCAAACTTAGGTCACTCTCGAAGTCAAGCCTCACCGTTGCGTGAATCGGGAGATCACACGCAACAACCCTGCAACAACCATACCCGATCTGCACAAAACTCAATTAGACTGCAGCGTTCACACTGCGCCAGTTGCACCTGTGGTTCGATACCACCGTTTGGACAACGGTGGATCGACAAATACACGGGATATCGGCAATATAGTTCGACGATGGAACGTGCGATTCACCGGCGAACCAGATGATAGCATAGATCTATTCATCACAAGGGTAGAAGAATGCAGGACATTAGCAAGGCTTACAGACAAGGAGTTAATACCCGCACAAGCCGAACTAATGACCGGTGTCGCGTCCACGTGGTACCGCGATTACAAAGACCAGTGGACGACGTGGCAGGAGTTTTGTCACGAAGCTAGAGATTGGTACGGCATGGACCGACGTTACCAACAGAGACTAGCGAGCGATGCGAACTGACGAACCCAAGGGAAAGGTGAACCCGTACGCAATTATATAACGTGCTTAGGTTCGATGTTACGAAAACAACAGCCAATCCCGAGCGTAAGTCAACAACTTGACTTACTACATCGAAACATGCTACCCGAGTTACAGCGTATGATAGAACGTAACTCATGCCGAAGCATCCGAGACTTGCTCGAAAAGGCACGCGACGTCGAGCTAACGCTGGAGGCCGAGAAATCATACCAACCTCCGCCTCCTCCAGAGAAGATGTTACACCCTGATCTAGGATTCAAACCAAGGACAGGGAAACCAAGTCAAGATCCTCCTAGTCGACCTACAGTGGCTGCAACCGAAGCAACCACTAAAAAGACCGACCGTTCGTTAGTCGAACTAATGGCTGAGATGCTCAAGGAGATCCGCTCCCTGAAAACGAATTCAACGAAGCGACTAAACTCCCGACAAGGTAACGGGAAGAGTTACATTCCCGTCCAACGGAAGAGTTACATTCCCGTCCAACGGAAGCCGGACGACTCCCGTTCGACTAAGAGAGGAAGTCCCACTCATAGTAAGCAAGGCTCGGGACAGAGTAATATGAGTAAGAGAATAGACGACGGACGAAAGTCTCCCCCGAATAAGAAGAAAGACTTCGGTAGAGAGAACGTCCCAAAGGAGGTATACTGTTTTGGATGTGGCATGCCAGGTCATTTCCGATATAACTGTCCGAAGTGCACGGGAAACGGGAAGAGGAAAGACCAATAGGGGTCTCAACGGCCTTTCCCCCGTGTAAAGAGGCCGCAAAAGAACGAGACGTTCGACACAATGAGGAGAACGCAGTTGCCGCAATCGTATCGACGGAAGAATGTAATAAAACCGGTACGACGGAAGGAAAATCGTCCGAGGACGACTCCGCTAGTGTAGAGTCGGACCAGGACGTAGGACGCTGGTGGCTACAGGTAAACGTAGGACCTTACCGCTTAAGGGCGTTGTACGACCCTGGAGCATCCCGAACGGTCATGGGACCGATCGCCCTCCTGATTGCCAATGAATTAGGTATATCAGTACGACCTGATAGCGGGAAGGGAGCGAAATTAGGAGATGGACGTTTCTCTCCTATCACGGGTTATACCTACTTGCCGTTTGAGGTCGCAGGTATAAAACACGACCTCAAAATATGTATAATGCCACACTTAGACGCTGATTGTTATGTAGGCGTGAATTTTATTAAGAAGTTTAATGCGATCCTCTTTCCGCCAGAGAACCGCTTGCTTTTTAAAGATGAGAAGAGATCAGTCTCCTTGGAGTTGGCGGGCGTGGACTTCTCGTGTATAGCGTCTCTCAACTCAATCGGCTTAGCGGACGCGCTACTCGCCGAGAGAGAGCAACTCCGAAAATTACTAGACCGGGTGCTGGGACCGGGTGGCGGTCCTATCGGATGCACGAACTTGGCAGAGCATACGATCGACGTTGGATCAGCTCGCCCAATCAAGCAAAAGTGCTCTCCAGTATCCAAGGCTATCAGCGATAAAATGAAGGAACAGGTTAATGAAATGCTCGCTGCGGGCATAATCGAACCTTCGGCTAGTAGTTGGTCTAGTCCTGTGGTCATGGTCCGTAAGGATAATGGCAAATATAGGTTCTGCATCGATTTCAGGAAAATCAATGCAGTAACTAAGCCGGATGCTTATTCCCTCCCGAATATGGATAGCATCCTGCGCAAGTTACAGAGTGCGCGATATATAAGCGCGCTGGATCTGAGTAGCGCGTACCACCAGATCCCCCTGCGTGCCGACTCCCGCGAGATAACGGCTTTCACGGTACCAGGGATGGGCCTGTACCAATTTACGCGAATGCCATATGGACTCAATAACGCTGGTGCGACGTTCCAGCGGCTGATAGACTGTATCATCGGTCCTAGCCTCGAACCGTACGTATACTCCTATCTCGATGACGTGATAATTACGTCCGAAACTTTTGAGGAACACGTTAAGTTACTTGAGACGGTCCTATTGCGAATCAAGGAGACAGGGCTAACTGTCAATCGCGAGAAAAGCGTATTTTGCCAGGAAGAGGTAAAATACCTCGGGGTACTAGTGAACCGCGACGGCTTTCGGCCCAACCCATCCAAGATTGAGCCTATATTAAACTACCCAGCTCCTAAAAACATTAAGCAGCTGAGGAGGTTCCTAGGAATGGCGTCGTGGTATCGGAAATTCCTAAAGGATTTCGCGACGATCGCCGAGCCCCTTACGTCTTTAACGAAGAAAGAACGTAAATACGATTGGCAAGCGGAACAACAGACCTCATTCGAGCAATGTAAGATGCTCATCGCGACGGCCCCGGTCCTAGACCATCCTTCGTTTGACGAAATTTTCGTAATCCAATGTGACGCGAGCGACACAGGACTCGAAGCAGTGTTGGTACAAAGTATAGACGGAGAGGAGCGCGTGCTCGAATTTGCGAGCCGCACGATGACCGACAGCGAGAGGAATTATAGCGTCACAGAGCGAGAGTGTCTCGCTCTCATCTGGGCCATTCGCAAGTTCCGCGCTTACGTCGAAGGTTATAAGTTCAAGGCTATAACCGACCACTCCAGTCTCAGGTGGTTATGCAATCTGCGTAATCCGACGGGCCGTCTATCTCGTTGGGCCCTGGAGCTACAAGGGTACGATTACGAGGTAGAATACCGAAAAGGAGCACTCAACCACGTGCCCGACGCACTCACTCGGATGAGCGAGGGAGACGAGTTACCGGTCAGCGCGGTGACCTGGAGTCAAGCGACTACTGATGAGTGGTACCTGGGCCAATACGATAAAGTCACGAAAAGCCCTAGTGATTTCCCCAAATGGAAAATCATAGCGGGGAGGTTGTATACATATCGTCCCGATTCAATGCTGTCCGCAACACTCGGTGACGACGAAGCATGGAAGAGAAGCGTGCGCTCGTTCTAAAACAAGGACACGACGAGCACACGGCGGGTCACCTAGGTAGGGAAAAAACATATAAGCGTATCGCCTTGTACTATTACTGGATACGCTTATACCGGGAGGTAGCCGACTACGTCCGATGTTGTTTGATCTGCCAACAGTGCAAGGTCGAACAACGCCTACCTGCAGGACTAATGGGACGCCGGACCATCGAACGGCCCTGGGAAGTTGTCGCAGGGGACGTTATGGGTCCGTTCCCGAGGAGTGTCCAGGGCTTCGAGTACTTTCGTTAATTGACGGGGGCGGGGACTCGGATTCTCTCAGCCATGCAGAACAACTCAAGCCGTACCAAAAGGGTATAAACCCGGAAGAAGACGACTTCGAGAAGACTCTTCCACCGTTGGATGCGTCACGCGCAGGGGCGGGTAATTGTCCGCCCTCAAATAGCGAAAATATTGTAAATGCGAGCGAGCGTGTAACCGAAATAAGCGAGAGAGACACCGTAGCGCCTGCGAATGAATGTCAGACCGCGCTGACCGTGCCCCCCAAGCGTAAACCCAGACGACCGCGAAAAACAGCGTTCGTAGTTCGCCGCCCGATCGCACCGAAAATAGTGTGTACAGATAGTCAGGAGATGCGCAGAACCGCGCCCACGCGGATAGTACGCCGCCCGGGCCGTCCACCAGGCTCCAAGAATCCTAAACCATCCGTCATAACGAAAGACTGGTCACCGCGTAAGACTCGGAGTCGTACGCATGCTTGATACGTTCCTCATTCTCGACCCCGCTCCGAGAACGTACTGGCAGAAGCCGGATACCTATCCGGTACCCGCCGTCTGGGAGGGGGGTGTGACGAGTGACGATAGCGAGAGCCACTCGTCATGGTTCTCCGTCGCGAGGCCCGTACGGCCGTCGGGTAAGACCGCGCGGAATACGGAAGGGAGGGGGAACGAGAGAGAATCGGTGAAAGATATTCTCGCGTGAGCCACCAGCCGAAAGGTCCTTGAAGGTACCCGAGGGACGCCGCCGACGATTGTGCGATATTACGTAGAGGAGACGAGGGGACCTGCGTCGAAGACAAGCCAGGTTAGAGGCAGTGTTGCCAGATAGAGGTATTTTTTCTTTGTTGCACTCACACAGTATGACGTTATTTACATTAGAGAATAGAGGACAGAAAAACCCTAAATGTTAACCCGGGTTATGACTCACCGCGATTGCGCCCAGGAATCCCAATTCCTAGTTTGATAAGCAGACGACCCGCGGTACTCGTCTGGCAATCCTAAAATCGTACTTCCGGAAGTGGGCTCACTCTGGAGCCCATATCAACGTACACGGTAGCTGTTGAGGTATTGGCGAGTCGTCGACGAAGTGCTCTGGAGGTCTGACCGCGCGCGAAGGTAAGTTCGTCACGCGCGATCTCGGGGTTACCCCTACTCACGTTATCTCCGTGCATTATTGGAGAAAACCCGACATGCACCGTTACAAGAGATTTATGTCGAAATAATAAACCGTTTGTTGGAAAAATATTAGTAACATCTAAAAAGTAGTTCTTTATGGCAATTATTTCAAAAACTTACATTAAATAATAATTTAAGATTGGTCAATTCAAACAGTATGTTTAAAACGTGGTTATTAAATATTGGAGAAAATAAAAATATTATAAAATTTGAAATTGATAATAACCTTATAAAAATTCCTTCAGAATTTATTACATTTAATAATTTGATAGATGATATTTTTGGTAATAAAATAAATATTGATGATTTACATACTCTTAAAGACAAAGTAATTCTTTCACCTATAAATAGTGATGTTTAGCGATTAATAACGAAATAATTGAAAGAATTGAAGGTGACGGTAAGATATATTTAAGCATTGATAGTATTACTAATGATGAAAATAATAAGTTGGATGAAACAATAACAATAGATTTTATAAATTCATTAATACCAAATGGTTTACCACCGCATTGGTAATAAAAGAAGGAATTATCGTTATGTTACTTAGGAATTTGCATTTAGATGGAGAATTATGTAATGGTACCAGGCTCATGATTACAGAATTAAAACAGTACACTATATATGGAGAAATTATAACATGGAAAAATTGAGGACAAATTGTGATGATTCCAAGAATAGATTTACGTCCATCAAAGGATGATATACCTTTCAATATGGTTAGACAACAATTTCCTATTAGACCAAGTTTCGCTATGACCATAAATAAAGCACAAGGTCAATCATTTAAAAAAGTAGGTCTATATTTACCAAGACCTGTATTTAGTCATGGTCAATTATATGTTGCATTATCAAGAGTTACAGATGAAAAAAATCTAAAAATAAAATTTTCGAAATCGTCAATGATACTTACTAATACAGAAAGAGATATACTTAATATAAATGAGAGTAATTTAAATAATAATGTAATAATATATACAACGAATATAGTTTTTTCTGAAGAGTTGGATACTTAAATAGTTTTTTTTTTATTTTTAAAAATAAATTTAAGGTCGACTTATTAGGCAAACGAATTATAAAATAATAAGATATAAGCATCAGACAAAATTTGTAGATAAAATTACGTATAATAAAGAATATTTTTCAAGTATACATTATTTACATCAAGCAACATTTCAATATATCATTACTTAAAAAATAAATAAATATTAAAATATTAGTTGTCTGCATTAAGTGACATTTTATTGGCAAAATTATTTATGAAATATATAAATTTTAAAATAATCAACTGTCTGCATCAAACGACATTTTTTTACTAAAATACTGAAGAAATAAACAAATTTAAACTCATTGTCTGTATCAAACGACATTTTTTTACTAAAATACTGAAGAAATAAACAAATTTAAAATTCATTGTCTGCATCAAACGACATTTTATTGACAAAATTATTTATAAAATATACAAATTTTAAAATAATTAATTGTCTAATATAGCATTAATTAAATATCAATTAAAATATTTTGATAATACTTGTTAGAATACATTGTCTGTAAAAGTGATATTATTATAGAACTTTGTTTAGATATTAATGAAATAAAAAATTACAAAATATATAAAATAAATACGAATATACGAGATGCCATATTATATTATTTATTTTATTTTTAATGCAGCCATATTGGAACGTATATTTTTATCAATTTTAAAATATTTACGTATTATACCATACATAATTTTGAAATATATATATGTTAGAAAATCAATTATTTGAAACTTTTAATACACATTATATTTACGTTCATTATATGACAGTCTCAAGCCTGTAAATGCAGAGAGAAAATAATACGAACCAACATTCGAAAATAAACTGTTATAGTTAAATATCATGATAAGTAAAAGGAATAAATTGTATACATTTTTTAAAATAAAATATTTTATAATTTATTTTTATTTGTTTTAATAATATAATAACAAATTTTAATTAATAGTTTAAACACATGAAAATATTGGTTTGAAGATAAAATAAAACAATTGTATCAAAATCGTTTAAAATTTATTTGTTATTAACTAATAATAAATTTAAGACTACACTTTATAATCAACGTCTAGCCTCAAAAATGTGATTCAACCGAGGGAGCGTTAGCGACCGAGGTAATATGGCTAGTCTTTATTAATAATATGCTTCCACCCCGCCATAAAGTAGTCAATAATTAAAATAATTGTAATTAATCAAACAACGCACCCAACATTGAGTGACGCCATATTACATGTAGTGGAAAGTAGGAGGTGTGTGCGGCAGACGGCCAGAATGGGTGCATGGACCTCTTATAGAATCCGTCGCTTTAGACGGCGAGACGTTATGATGCCATTTGTATTTTTCAAATTTTAACGATATTTTAACATACGATCTACTTTTGTACTTGTTATACACTTAAAAGGTTTTATTAAAAATTTGCCTCTACACCGTCTTCATGCTGTCAATAATCTATATATTTGGATATAAACAAATAATGTACCCAACATTGAGTGACGGTAAGAGACAATCTATTTAAAAGTACGAGGTGCGTGCGGCAGACCGCCCGAATTGGTGCACGCACCTCCTATAAAATCCGTCGCTGTAATCTGAACGTTTTTAGAATATTGTAAAATTTTTAGAATATTGTAACACCATTTCAAATTTTGTATTTGTTACGCGCATAAAATGTTTATTAATAATATGCCTCTATACCGTCTTCAATCTGTCAATATTTTAAATACTTTAAATTATACATATATTGCACCCAAGATTCAGTGCCTGAATAGTACATGTATTTGAAAGTACGAGTTGCGTGCTGCAAATGGCCCGAATTGGTGCCCGCACCTCCTATAAAATCCGTCGCTTTAGACGGAGAGAGGTTATGTTTCTATTCGTATTTTTCAAATTTTAATGATATTTTAACAGTAGTATGTAAGCAGGTATATGGAGTCATAACAAATGACGTCATCAAGGTCACACGTTAGCTTACATGTTTGTTTATATAAACAAACTATTAAAATAACATTCTTAAGATAACATTCCTTTTTCAAGGTCATTCAAAACCTTTTTTAGCCATAATTAAATGACCTTGAAAAAGGAATGTTATCTTAAGGATGTTATCTGAATTGTTTAATTATATAAACAAACGAGTAAGCTAACGTGTGACCTTGATTACGCGATTTGATACGCCCCTCTATACCTGCTTACAGTATTCCCCTCGCCCTTCAATCCAACTTACAATAAGATAACATTCCTTTTTTCAAGGTCATTTAATACCCTTCTTAAAATATAATTAAATGACTTTGAAAAAAAAGAATGTTATCTTAATTGTTTGTTATATAAACAAACAAGTAAGCTAATGTGTGACCCTGATGACGCCATTTCATATGCTCCTCTATACCTGCTTACAGTATTCCCCTCACCCCCCAATCCGCCATACAAAAAAAAACATTTATTTTGAAAAATATTTAGAAGACTGAAAAAAAGTAATGTTATCTTAATGTTTATTTATATAAACAAACAAGTAACTTTTGACTTAACCTTGATGACGCAATTTGTCAAAAAAAAATAACCGATCTTAATAACCGTATTTCAATTTTTTGTCAGTTTTGAATAAAAGTTCATTTTTATTTTACGAATAAAATTTACTTTTTCTGAATATTATGCAGTTCAAAAAAACACTTTTCTATCTTTGTTAGTTTAAAAGTTATAAATTGTTAATAATAAAAATAGTTCTAATTATCCTATCGAGGTGATTTTTTAACTGTATATTATTTACTTAGTGCAGAATACAATGATAGTGTGAAAATTGAAGAATTAGTGTAATTTAGAAATTTTAAAAATTGTAGATGACGAATTGCATCTAAAAAAGAAGATAAGTTTACGAGTTTATATGAGAATTGCAATTTCGAAGAAAAGTTAATTTTTATTTTTACGAATTGATTTTATTTTGTCTCAATAATATGGAGTTCAAAAATCACTTTTCTATCTTTGTTAGTTTTAAATTGATAATAATAAAAAGAGTTCTAATTATCGTATCGAGGTGATTTTTAAATCTACATTATTTTACTTAGTACGTATGACGATTATTATGTAAAAATAAATATTCTAAATGATTAAATTCATATATATATTAAAACACGTTCACTGGGGATCAGGGTGAACGGCTCCCATACAATAAAATAACAACACTTTTAGTCGAGCTAGAAACTTTAATATAATTAAAATAATAATAATACACAAAATCAACAAACAAATTAGTCACGGTCGCCAGCCGCGTTCACGCGGCAAAATTTATATTTTGTACTATACGCGATTACCGCACACACACGCACAATCACAGCTTGACGGGAAGCTGGAAGACACGGAGTTTAGGCAGGAACTCTCACCTGCAGATGCTCGAATTTAATAATTAATAAAATATAGCCACTCTCGATAATAATTAAGTATGCGTTGTAAAACTACACGTCTCGTTCGACGGCCCGACTCGGAATCACCGAGTTCGTCGTGTTGAGCCGAGCAGCGAGTCCGCGCGCATGCGCTTGACACAACAGACCCATCTCGTCCGCTTGACTCGGCCGATCCGACGCGCGTATACTGTGTGTATAGCGCAACTTCTCTCTTTCTCTCTCTCTCCTTCTCGCACCTTACAATCAACATGCCATTCTGGAAGCTCGACATTAATAACGTATACAGGAACAGCTTGAAAACCAAACAAACGGTAATTGTTCCTTATATCAAACTCAAATTAATGTCGAATTTGTCCTTGTTTTTAATATCTATTTTAAGTGCGGTTTACTGGTAGAAGCTCGAGTACAATAATATACGGACTTTGTACAGCTCGGCGTTATACATAGCTGGTCATCATCTTCAAAGCTAGGCTTTCAAAGAGCTAGAAGGACTATCAAGGTGCTAAAAGGATTTTTAAGGAGCTGCAAGGTTTTCAAAGGAATTAGAAAATTTGCTGTAATAGCGTTTGTGTGTGTGCGCATGTCAATAACTAAAAGTCCGAACTCTTTTCTCACGGTCTAGACTATCTGGATTCCGAGTGAGTTTTACAATTAATTCCTATAAGCTACGGGGCTTTGGAATAATTAATATACACTATAAATAAAAAGTAAGTATGTGACATGCAGTTATAACTGCCATGTCACAATATATATATGGGCTATTTCACGTCGTGGTACGATGAAAATTTTAAATCGCTCCAAAATTTGAATTCAAGCTGGAAATATCTTTCAGAAGATAGAAAAAAATTATTAGGTGTTACAAATAATTTGCCTAAGAGATATTCCACTATGAAAAATGGAAATTTTTCAATTTTTTAGAAAAATTTATATTTTTAAAGCCATTTATCTCAAAATCTATTGATTTTTTTGAAAAAACATTAAAAACAACTTTTGTTCAAAATAATCTTTAGAACTTATCTACCTGGGTTACAATTCTTAATTTTAACATCTCGAAGAGATAGGGCTCTTGGAAATATTGAATATCAAAAAAAGGCGACCACGCCACAATCGATTTTGATCTAACACCGCTCAAAAGATCACATTTTTCGCGAGCTTTCGGATGGCGGTGGTTAGATTATTGGCCAAGACCGTTGGTGTAAGTTATACCCCATAAACCTCATAAAATCACTCATTTTCATGTATTTTAGGGCATTTATCTCAAAATCTATTGATTTTTTTGAAAAAACATTAAAAACAACTTTTGTTCAAAATAATCCTTAGAACTTAACTACCTGGGTTACAATTCTTAATTTTAAAATCTCGAAGAGATAGGGCACTTGGAAATATTGAATATCAAAAAAAGGCGACCACGCCACAATCGATTTTGATCTAACACCGCTCAAAAGATCACATTTTTTGAGAGCTTTCGAATGGCGGTGGTTAGATTATTGGCCAAAACCGCTGGTGTAAGTTATGCCCTAAAATACATGAAAATTAGTGATTTTATGACGTTTATGGGGTATAACTTACACCAACTGTCTTGGCCAATAATCTAACCACCGCCATTCGAAAGCTCGCGAAAAATGTGATCTTTTGAGCGGTGTTAGATCAAAATCGATTGTGGCGTGGTCGCCTTTTTTTGATATTCAATATTTCCAAGTGCCCTATCTCTTCGAGATGTTAAAATTAAGAATTGTAACCAAGGTAGATAAGTTCTAAAGATTATTTTGAACAAAAGTTGTTATTAATGTTTTTTCAAAAAAATCAATAGATTTTGAGATAAATGGCTTTAAAAATATAAATTTTTCTAAAAAATTGAAAAATTTCCATTTTTCATGGTGGAATATCTCTCTTAGGCTGCTCTTAGGCAAATTATTTTTAACACCTAAAAATTTTTTTCTATCTTCTGAAAGATATTTCCAGTCTGTTTTCAAATTTTGGAGCGATTTAAAATTTTCATCGTACCACTTGACGTGAAATAGCCCATATATATATATATATATAGTAAAAAAAACGATTGTATTATTTTTAGCTCGAGAAAACTTATTGCGTGAAGCAGAGGAGGAGGAGGAGGAAAATAAAGAATCGGAAAACAACTATAATGTTGATACATCCCGTGATGAAAGTGACAGTTCCTATGATTCGGATGATGAACCTTCTGATTTGGATGCAGAGGAAACCCCACTTAGAAGAAATCACGAACAATTTTTGATGTTATACGAAAATTCCAGGGAACAGTTGCATACATTTGTAAATCAACGCGTGCGTACACCCGAACCAACACCATCTACTTCAGCAGCACCTGCCGTAATTATTCGTTCGACTGAAAGAAGGGAAATGGTACACAATTTTATTCGTAGGGTACCACCGTACAGAGAAATGGTGTTTCAGACGAGAGAAGATAATAGGGTAACCACCCACAGTTTCGATCAACATAGCACACACGATATGCAAATAAACGAAAGTAAGTATTTTTTAAATAAAAAATTCGGTTTCTCATATTTACACAATCTGTATAATAATAATTTTTAAAGTACATTCCACATTATTTACTGAAAATGATCTGGAGGACCTTTTATCTCGAGTGTCTGAAAGCTTTTCCGGACCACCTGAGGCATAATGTAATTAGCTTTATGTTTACTTATTTTAATCTGTTATCAAATAAAATATTACTAAGTTTTAATTTCTTGCAGAATATAATACGTCCGAGAGTTCCAATTCACAATCAACAATAAATTATGATTATAATGCAGACTTATCTTCGTCAGATTCTGACACTGCTGATTCATTTATTTCAAAATCGTATGCAACCAATGGCAAAACTTCCGGGTACGATGCGGATACATCTCTGATTGATATAACACAATATGGAGTTGGAGGAGATAATGATATTCAGAGAAACCGCGATTCATCCACCGAAGACAACGAGGCTTCTGATTCCGATGAGATCGACAATGAAATCCGCGGTTCCGGTGAGCGTTTTATTATATATGAGGAAAATCACAAATAACTAAGTAGATACAAAATTAACGATAAACGATTGCTAATTAAAATAGTGGCTCCTTCTCGTGTTGGTAATGTTAACCCAATTACATGGTTAGAAATGGCCATCCATGATATACATTCTTTTATAATTTCACGAACTGCCCCAAATGATTTTATAAGTAATGGAATACAAAGTACGAATTTTGCCAAGGGTCCAGAAGGTCTATCGTATCGACCTGTCAATAATTTCCTTATAAATGACCTCTGGTCGTTAATGAGTGGATTGACTCAAAGTAATGAAAGTTTTCAATTAGATGAAATCTTTATATTAACAGTATCTCTCGTTGACGTACCTACCGGTGAGGGTGGAACAAGAAAAAAAATTGTACTAAATAATTTAGGAATGCGTTCGATTGTAACTATAAGAAATAGAGATAATAAATGTTTACCTCGAGCGCTAGTAGTATGAGAAACATTTGTTAACTTAAAATTATTGTCAACGGAAAAATCTCACAAAATAGGAAATTATTCGAGACGGTCGTCGAAAAATGCAGGAACAAAAAGCTGTTCAACTTCTTATATCATCAAACTGTAATATTCCATTGGAAGGATGCGGAATTCATGAGATACAGCTATTTCAACAACATTATGCACAAAAAAATATAGCAATAGTTATTTACGATAATGAGACTTTAGGAAGCGGTGTACCTGCTTTTTTCGATGGTCGGCCATACGTAAACGAAAATAGTAATGGTATTCAGGGTAATATAAATATTTTATACGACTCTAACGCTCGACATTTTAATACGATTTTAAATTTAACTGCAGCAGCAAGATCAAGATTCTTTTGTGAATTTTGCAATAAAAAGTATAGATACATAAATTCGCATAAGTGTACAGTCAAGTGTGCTCGGTGTTTTGTGTCACCTCCTTGTGCGTCGGAAAGTAATGCGTCAGTTACGTGTAATAATTGCTGTCGGACATTTTACAATCAATATTGTTTTGATAATCATAAAAGGTATGGCAGTTATAAAAAAAATAATAAAAAATTGTGTGATATAAAAATGTGCTCTAATTGTTGTAAAGTTTTTAATGTATATAGAGAGAAACACGAATGCGGTCAAAATTACTGTAATTTATGTCATTCAAAACATAATGTGAATGATTGGTGCTATATTCAACCAATTAAACATATTTCAAGTACGATAACATTTTCAAAGAAAAATCTGTTCATTTTTTATGACTTCGAAACGCGTCAAGATTCTTCATATCGCGGTAACCTCAACATACAAATACATATACCGAATTTATGTGTAGTTCAACAAGTTTGCAATAACTGTATGCATAAGTCAGATATTCATGAAAATTGTGAAAAATGTGGAATACGCGAATATATTTTTTGCAAAGATCCAGTTAAAAATTTAATTGAATTGTCAATAAGAAAAAATTCCGAATTTAGTCAAATTATTTGTATCGCTCATAATGCCCGAGCATTCGATGCGCAGTTTATTCTTCGTGAAATTGTCGAGAATATGTCGTTAATTCCAAATGTTATCTTAAATGGTAAAAATATTATAATGATACAATGTGGACGAACAAAATTTATCGATAGCTTGAATTACTTCTATATGAGACTTAGTGCTTTACCGGCTGCATTTGCGTTACCTCCTTCCGCAAAAAAAGGTTATTTTCCACATTTATTCAATACGGTAGAAAATCAAAATTACATTGGTTCTTTAACCGATCCTAAGTATTACGCACCAGATTCCATGTCGAGTAGCGAACGAAAGGCATTTTACGCGTGGTATAATGAAACTTTGCCATCTTATGAATTCAATTTTCAAACAGAAATCGTAGAATATTGTCGTATGCTTGCATCGCATTTCGAAAAATATTTTTAGAATCTGGAAATACATGTCCATTTACGGAAGCTACCACTATAGCATCAGCTTGCTCGATTGTATTCCGAAAAATTTTTACGTAAAAATACTATCGGAATAATTCCTTTTCGAAGATATAGGCGAGCAGATAAACATTCTCAAAAATCTTTGCAGTGGTTAGTTTATTGTGAACGAGAACTCGGCCGGGAAATGTTTCATGCTGGTAGAGCGCGTGAGTTTATGTTACCCGAACGGTTTCGCGTTGATGGTTACCTTCTTCCGAATTCAAATAAGCGAAATGAAAAAGGGATCGTTTTTGAGTATCAGGGCTGCTACACACATGGTTGTCCGAAATGTTTTGACAAATTTAGAGATCGTAAAATGGCATACGGTCGTACAATGAACGAAGCTTACGAAAATACGTGTAAAAAAGTTGAAAAAATAAAAGATTTAGGATATGAAGTGCGTGAAATGTGAGAATGCGATTTTGACGAGTTAAAAATACACAATCCGGAAATTAGAGAATTTGTAGAACATCACCCAATAATGTATAGATCCATTTTAAGTCCACGAGATGCTTTTTTTGGGGGTAGAACAGAAAATATCGTTGCTCGACGCTCTGTTGAACCGGGAGAAAAAATGAAATATACCGGCATTTGCTCGCTTTATCCATATGTGTGTAAAAGAGGACGATTTCCTATTGGTCACCCACGCATTTATATTGGTAATGAATGTTCCAAGCTGTTAAATGATAATATAAATGACTTTTCCCGAATTGAAGGGTTAGTAAAGTGTAAAGTTTCACCACCAAGAAATTTATTTATTCCACTGTTACCTATAAAAATACACGGTCGCCTACTATTAGCTCTTTGTTGCGAAGAAATGAATCAAAATGATTGTACTCATACTAATGAACGTGATCGGGAATTTTCCGGCACTTGGGTTGCTGACGAGCTGCGTAAAGCCATTGATCTTGCTTACAAAATTACAGAAATATATATAGTATGGCAATATGAGATAACTTAGTATGATCAAAAGACAAATACCGGTGGGCTTTTCGCGGATTATATAAATACATTTTTAGCAATTAAACGAAGTGCTAGTGGTTGGCCTTCATGGTGCATCAACAAAGAGATAAAACAATTATATATTGAATTAATTAATATTTTTATCGGTCTTACAGTCAATAACAAATTAAATATATGGGCAGTCAGATTGCCCCTACTTATAATTTGTTATTGACTGTAAGACCGATAAAAATATTAATTAATTTAGTTATACTACAGTTGACATAAGTAATATTTTATTAATTAATTATATATTGATCAATATTTTAACGATGAAGGGGTACGATTAGAAATTGACAAAATTGAAAACAACCAAGGGTTGAGAGCGTGTGGCAATATGAGTTTGACCTCCTTTGGGGTAAAGTCGGGCAAAAGAGTAACTTGAAACAAACGCAAATTGTCAGATCTCGAGAGAAATTGTTGAAAATAATAACGAGTCCCGAAAAACAAGTCAACGAATTGTTACTTGTCAATGACGAAATCTTGTATGTTAATTGGGAGTACATAGATGAAGCTGTAACTCCATCGTCTCATGCAAATGTTGTAATTGCAGCTTATACTACTGCTCAAGCAAGGTTAAAACTGTACGAACATCTAGAACAATTGCAAAGTCGTGTACTGTACTACGATACCAATTCTTGTATATTTATTTCACGTAATGATGTTATTGAATACGAACCTAGTTTAGGTAGAAAATTGGGTGATATGACGAATGAATTAAAATGCTATGGAGAGGGAGCGTATATTGAGAAGTTTGTATCTGGGGGACCAAAGTTTTATGGAATGAGTATTGTAACACCAAGCGGTGAAAAAATTGAGTGTTGGAAAGTTAAAGGTATAAATTTAAATTTTTGTAACAATATAAAAATCAATTTCAAAAGTATTGACAAACTGATTTCTGATGCGTTTGACAGAAGTACAGAAAATGAAAATGAGCGTACAAATAATGAGTATAAAATAATAAAATTAAAGTTTAAATGTATTCGAAGAACTAAAACGCATGAAGTTATAACGAAAGATGAAGTTAAATCTTGTAACGTAGTGTTGAAAAAACGTCGATACATTAACACAATATTATCACTGCCTTTTGTATATAAAATGTAATTAATAAATATATTTTTTATCTGCTAATTCTATAATAGACGTTTATAACCCATTAATTTACTAAAAACATAATAACAATAAGCGAATTTACACATAATTAGCTGATAAAACGCAATTGAAATTAGCTTATTACTCTGCGGAAAATATCTAGCAATGCTCCCGCGCCGCGCCGCCGCCGCCGCCGGTCAGCGTTTTCTTTTATATAGAATTTGATATAAATACCCAGAATTCTTAGTTTTGTAGAATAGTTTAAATAATGGAGACACAGTGGAAATATCCATTTACGTGTATAATCAGTGGACCAACGGATTGTGGTAAAACTATATTCGTTAAAAAGTTTCTTCATAATCTTACCGACATTTGCGATTCAATGTTTGATAGAGTTTTATTTTACTATGGTGAATGGCAAGAGAGCTACAGAACAGATTTCAGGTTGGGGGGATACATCGGTAAAATAATAGAATTTCACGAGGGTCTACCGCAACCTTCCGACTATTCTCACGACAACAATAAGAATAAATTAATAATCATTGATGACCTGATGAGAGAATCGTCAAATAACGTAGTGTTAGATCTGTTTACAAAAGGAAGCCATCACAAAAATATTAGCGTAATTTTTATTACATAAAATCTGTTTCATAAACGATCCGGACAACAAGACATATCTTTAAACGCCAAGTATATCGTAATTTTTAAAAATCCACGAGATCGTGCACTGATTCAATACCTCGCTCGTCAAGTCTGCCCTGAAGACCCAAAATTTTTACAAGAGGCATATTCGGATAGTACAACTCCACCCCATGGATATCTTTTGCTAGATTTGAAACAGAGTACTCGGGAAGAAATACGATTTCGCACGTCAAACTTTCTCGACGATAGAGTGCAGTACGTGTACGTGCCAAAATACAGCTCGAAATTTCGATAAGAATAGTGAAGGAAGAAAATGGTGGACAGTGAATTATGAGACAGAAAAGATCAAGGAGACAAATAGGAGGCTGTATACCCAACTATTTCAGTAAAAATTGCGTATCCGTGTTGAATGCTCTGTGTCACGCAGATAATAAACAACGGTTAGCTCTTATACGCTCAGCAAATAAAGTCTTAATTAACTGTATATGCGAGTGTGCGTTGAATATCTTGAAAGGTGTTGTCTCATTGAAGCAGTCACAAAAATCTAAATTGAAAAGATATCGTAAAGTTTAGCGAAAATTGGTTGAACAAAAAAAAAAGAAAGAGCAACAGAAATGGTAAATATGACTGTGTAAAAAAGAAACGAGTAATTGTGCAACAAGGCGGCGGTTTCCTTCCTCTCTTACTGGCACCAATTATAGGAACATTGATTTCTAAAATATTTGAAGGTAGTCAGCAGTGAGAGAAAATGAATCATGCTAATAAAATGGTGATGGTTCCCGAAGATGTGTTTCAAAATACAGTTCTACAACAACAACAACAACAACAACTACAACAAGATTACGTAAAGGACACGTCGGAAGAACGTTTTGATGCCGAAATGCACGACATCTTATGCCTCAAGTAACACGACTGCCTGTATCGACGAGAGCAGGAACTTTTACACCTTGAATAAAGATTGTTATTTCCGGGCAAGTAGCTAAGGGTTGTTTACTGGGTTGTTCGTCATCCTCTGATAGCAAGAAATCACGAGTTTTATTAAATACGGAATTACATGATATGGTTTTTCTGTCTATATCTGGAAAATAGTGAGATGTTGTACACAGATTTGGTCGCTTTTGAAATTTGCAATTTAATTCGAACCTATCCGAGGCCTCTGGTACAACTGTAATCAGTTTTCCGCATCATAACATTCAAACCTTTCATCTCTATTCTCTTGATTTATTCCGATTTCGCTAATCTGCCGCGACGGAAAGCTATTATTTGCCTCTGGCTGTCTAAGCCGATTTCTATTCGGACTGGGAGTGGATTCTCTTTGACGCCCTTGTGTTTGATTTTCTCGATGTGGTGAAAAAAATCTTTGCGGATAATTTCCTCGAGGAGTAGATGAAGAAAATCGACCGGTATGTTCATTTGGCGAACGACCTTGATTGTCCGAGAAACTTACAAAACGTGTATGGCCGACTGAAGAATTTAGCGTCCCGATCGAGTCTAAATTGTCCAAGAGGGAAATTAATTGATCAATTGTTTGAATTCCTCGCGATGGGACGGCAATTTGCACTTGGTCGTCAAAATGCCTGGACAGACATTCGACAATAGATTTCTCTGTCGGAGAGTCATCCAGCATTTTTACCTCGTTATACAATTTAAAGACATACTCGCTGCGAGATAAATTGCCGTCCGCTCTATAGAATCCAAGTTCAAGATCACGTTTAATTTTCACTTGGACTTCACTGTTCCAATATCGTTTTTTGAAACGATCCTCAAAATCTTTAATCGCTTCGATTCGCGGTTCTATGTGATCCCACCAATCCTTACATGGGCCTTTCAGCGATTGATTAAGTATGTGTTTGAAATTATCTCCCGTCGCGTTAACCGCATCTAAGTATCTAATTATTGAGGAGAGATATCGCATGGGCTTTTCGTATGTCGCTGCTTGAAAGGTCGGTAACTCTAACTTAAATGGGTATAAGATTTTGTCATTAGCAACGGTACCTATTCTCCGATTTACGGCTCGATTGATTTCCGCACGTGTGCTCTGTATCTGATCGAGGCACATTTTCATGTCTTTTTGGACATCCTTTACCTTAATGTTTTGCAATTCGGTTTGCTCAACAGCTTTTTCTGCTAAATCACGTGCGCCGAACGCTAGTTCATGTGCGTCGTTACTAGCTCGCGAGATATATTCAATATCGATTTCGTGTTGATTAAGTTGCTTGGTACGCTGATCGCCAATTTCAATCAATTTCGCGTTCCACGATGCAAATTTTGAACATAGCAAATCGAGTTTATCTACGCGTCCTTCTATATCTTCAGCACGTGCCTCTAGCTTCTTATCTCGTGTGCGCATAGTTAAAAGAATCTGCGATAGTTCATAGCGCATTTCTTTAAAAGGGTCCTGCCCCCCAACTGGACCATCCAAAGACTCTCGTCTCCGAGATTCGGACATCGTACGCTGACGGAAAGCTGTGGGTGAGAATGCCGCCCGTGCGGCCGCGTCGGTTTCTTCCCGTGGAGTCCTTTCCGCCGGTGGTGACGGATGTCTTTTTGGCTCGTTGCCTGGATCGCTAGCGTTTTTTCGCGAAGGGCTTATTTGTGTATCTGATTGTCGAACCGATACCTCCTTTCTGCTCTTTTGGCTATCAGATACCGATACGTCAGAGGGTTCTCTGTTAGCGGACGCAGCAAGAGACCTCAAACCTAGTTTGCCCTTTTGGGTATGGGTTGCACTATCCTGAGAAAACCTACTTGCCAAATTTGTCTTGGCCCTTGGTCTGCCTCCTCTACCGCGCGCGTTTGTTTTATTCGGCATCTTACTGTTCTTTATGTTCAGTTTCTCGTCTCCCTTATTTACGAGACTAGTCAGCTCACTATGAACGACGTATGCGAAAGCTCACAAAATTTCCAAATGCTTGTGTTCTTTTTATGCTTAATAATGTTAACCTTATCTCTCTTATTGGGTACCTTCGTTACCACATTCCCCACAAGGGATGCCACTTGCAACGTTTCGTTTTGTTGGTTTTGCTTTACTTTAGTAATATTTACCTTATCCTTGGTCATCTGGATTCTTGTGAAACGTTGTAATAGTGATTCTGGCCAGATATATATTCATTCCATAAATAATAGTTATGTAAAATATAAATGAACGCAAATTGTGTAAGTATTACTATTATAAATAGTAATAAATAAAATTCCGTGTTGAATTTAATTTAAATTGCTTTGTTTAATTAATGATACTAAATAATAATAAAATAATTAAAATTCTTCCTTGGCCAATCACATATAATGAATAATATATATATAGTTTAATTAATAAGGAATGTGGAAAAGATGAGGCATACACAAATAAGTGAGATAATCATATACATTTCATATTATTCAAGTTTATTATAGTAAAAGAAAAAAAGAGTGTACATATATATATATATAACTACATTGCTTTACTTCATTCGCTTGTTCTAGGGAGCGAGCCTTACGTAAAAAAAAAAGGAAAGAAAAGAAGCTGAACGTTAACGACCGGGTAACTCAGTAATCCTCTTTATTCATTACCGAAATTTATATTAATTTGGAGATGAAACAATTTATCCTGCCCGAATCACCGGTGTATAAAAAAAAATCGATACAGGCAGTCGTGTTACTTGCATTTCAGAGCATTTCTATAACGAAAATATGACTTGTTTTAAATCATGCCCTACGCTCCCAATCACAGGACTACAGGTGACTGGGTTCATGGGAGAAAAATCAGCGAATATTAGGAAACAAATTTTAGCAGAGATCGTTGTAAATAAGGTTAAAATAGCAGCCACCTTTTTAATTATTCCGCGATTGATACGAGACTGTATTATTGGCATCGATTTACAAGAGAAAATGAATTTAATTATTGATACGGGAAAAAAGAAATGCATTATCACTCCCGACGGATCACAACTTAAGTATGTTCTTCCATTTATCTCGGCACGAGTAGAAAATAACGATCGCGAGATAATCAATCATATCGAGTCTATTGCTACAGACGGCTTAAACTTAGGCATCCCGGAATCCACCTTGACAAGAGATGCAATCGAAAATAAACTGAATTCAATAGATTTCCAAAATCCTGGAGATAAGAATAAATTAAGGAATTTAATCATTACTTATCGTAGTATTTTTAGTCGAAAGCCAGGAATGTTTCGTAATTTTAAATACCAATTTATCTTAAAAAGGAATGTTCCGTACTTCCATAAATCATACCCGATCCCTATGCAATATAGAGACAGAATCGATACCGAAATAAAGCGAATGCTCGCGTTGAACATTATCGAACGTAGCACAAGTCCCTATATAAATCCTGTAGTGCCGGTTATCAAGCGTAATGGATCAATTAGACTCTGCCTAGATGCGCGTGAACTAAATAAAATCCTTCAAGACGATCATGACGGTCCAGAGGATATAGATCAAGTCTTATCGCGAATTCACGGTGTAGAAATCATGAGTTCAATCGATCTAACCGCTAGTTTTTGGCAAATAGAATTGCATGAAGACTCGCGCAAATACACGGGATTCCGACATCGCGGCAAAACGTATCAATTTAAGGTAGTTCCATTCGGTACAAAAGTGAGCATGGCCGCATTGTGTAGGGCTTCAGAAGCAACCTTATTGGAATGCAACGATTTCGTTGCCGATTTTGTAGATGATTGGCTCGTTTTCTCTCATTCATTTGACGAACATTTGGTACATCTGGGGAAACTTTTTGATAGATTGTTGCAAAACAACGTGACAGTAAACTTTGAGAAACTCGTCTTCTTTCGCCAAGAAATCAAATTTCTAGGTTTTATTTTATCAATTAACGGCATTCGACCAGATCCTGATAAGGTACAGGGAATACAAAATTTTATTCCACCTAAGAATGTCCGACAACTTCGAGGTTATCTAGGTTTAATTAATTTCTGCTCCCGATTCACTCCATTGTTAGCAGATACTGTTTCCCCACTGTTAAATTTATTAAAAAAAGGTAGCAACTATAAATGGCTAGACGAACATCAAAAAGCGTTTGACGCATCGAAAACCCTTATAACCGAAAATATTCTCTTATATCACGTAGATAGAGAAAAACCCTTCTTTTTAACGACAGACGCTAGCGGCTATGCACTAGGTGCAGTCCTAAGTCAATTAGACAATGAACAACAACATCGCATTGTTGCGTGCGCGAGTAGATCCTTAAAAGGTGCGGAATTAAATTATTTCACAACCGAACTAGAGTTATTGGCTATAGTATGGGCGCTAGCGAAATTCAGACACTTTCTTCTCGGTTCAAGGATGATTATTCGATCCGATCATCAGGCTCTTAGTTTTTTGATGTCGTGCAAATTCGTAAGCGGACGATTAACCAGGTGGATTTACGCGATTTCAGAATATAGTTATATCATAGAATACATCCCCGGAAACAGCAATATCATTGCAGATGCTTTTAGCCGTTTAATTAAGCCTCCGGTACAGGCACCGGAAGCTCTGATCGCTTTAAATCTATTGAGACCACCGGACGCGAATTTAAGAAAACTCCTTGTTAATATCTCAAAGGAACAACAGAAGGACTCTAATCTAGGATCTATCTATGATAACTTAAGAAATGACGTGAGGGTTAAAGACTTTACAATTCGTGATGATATTTTAGTGAAAGGCCCTGTCGATCAACTCAGGATTGTCTTAACAAGGGAAATCGCGAAGAGAACGATTAATGAAATTCACGAATTGTTTGGACACATAGGAACCACGAAATGTCATAAAATGTTTGCAGAAGCGTTTTACATCCCAAAAGCTAGGAAATTAGTCGCAGGTATTATTCGCACATGCGATTCGTGCCAGCGCAATAAAACATACACACATAATACAGCGTCATATACTAAACCAATCATCCCGACGGCTCCGAACCAACATCTGTCAATCGATTTTTACGGTCCATTGCCTCCAAGCCGAGGAGGAGTACGTCATATTTTAGCAGTCTTAGATATTTTTACAAAATATCTCGTTCTCTACCCGATTAAGAAAGCAACTACTTCAACGGTCATTAACAAACTCTTTTTAGACTATTTTCCTAAATACGGTATACCCGATCGAATCCAGGCAGACCACGGTGCGCAGTTTACGTCTCAGAAATGGACTAATCGGTTAACTGAAGCGGGAATAAAGCCTATCTTTTCAGCAATTCGTAATGCTAAAAGCAACCTCGTAGAACGGAGCAATAAGGAAATCGGTCGGTTTTTTAGAACTCTAATACCAGATAATCACAAAAAATGGGCGAACTTGGTCCCATTTATCGAACAAGCCATAAATGAGAGTTATCACGATACCACGGAAACAACACCGTACGAATTGCAATTCAATAAAAAGCCTACTCGATTTTGGGAGAAGTGGGTTGCACTACCACCACGTAAAGATATGCCATATGAACAAAAAATCCATCTCGTATACGAAAAAATATCAAAGAAAGGATTAAAAAGGGCAGAAAAGATCAACCAATCGATTATCCCGGTGACATATGCCACGGGGGACTTGGTTTTGGTCAAAGCTTGTAATCTTTCTGATGCTATCCAAGGGATATGTGCGAAATTTCTCTCTCTGTATGAGGGACCTTATCAAGTTACTCGCGTAAGCCATAATTGTACTTATGAGATTAAGTATGTAGATAGCGACTCTATTAGAGGAATTTTTCATTCTGTACAGCTCCGGCCTTACTATGTCCACAAAAAGGCAGAGACGTCAGATTCGTAGGCGGATCCAGCGGCAAATTCTGTGGTACGAGAAAAGGATTTCTCATTTGAAGTGGGAACTGGCCAAAATCGACGAAGAAAGGGAGGATGAACTGCTCCGGCTCTACCATCCGGACACACCCACTCAAGATCCCCCGACAAAGAAATTAAAGGTTTTTCCTCGCCCTTCCCCTGCTCAGAAAGAGGACATGCTCTTGGAGAGTCTACTAAAAGTATATGGGCCTATAACGCGGTCTCCAGAGCAAAAACCCATTGATATTCCTCGGGAAGAGCGGGAAAGGCTGAGAGAATCCTTTGTTTCGAAAAATGCCGGGGTTAAGAGAAAGCGGAGAACATCGGCCGAGTCTGTGGATACCGATCTTCTCGAAGTGCATGCACCACTAAATTGGGAAGAGACGTTTTAACTCAACCGTCTTGCAAGGGGAAGGACGTAAAACAGCCCCTAGTCCTTACGAAAAGGCATTTTTTTTTATAGTTATCTTTTAATGTAGGATACTTGTATAACGCGATTTCTATTAAATCTTCATCTTACACATCATTACCTTATTATTCATACCCTTGTGAAAAGAACAAGTTGCTTTATTTAAAGGATGTAGTCTGGTAAGAAGAATGGTCATAGGACAAAGCTTAGATTTAGTTTTTGAAGTTAGCTTAAACATGGGTAGAAGCCCACATTTCCAGTCATAAGGCAGTGGTTCAAGAGCTTTATTCTAGATTATAAACTAAATTTTTTTTATGTAATAATTATTTTTGATTAAGTTTATAATCTATTGGGGGGCTATGTAAGGTACCAATATCGATCAATTCGATATTACCTTAACTATCTTCGCGTGTACATTTAAAAATACGGCATAATTATATTTCCGCTCTTCACAATAAGGCGTTGGTATGCGGACGCTTGAAGGTCTCCGCATACGCGATATATCGTGCCGAATTCCACCGTTATAAACCTAGTAAAACTTACATAGGCAGAAAGGAAAGGATTTATTTTTTTATATTTAATTTTTAACATACTATAGAAAGGCATACTTTGCTATAGTAACGACACGGCTATTTTTCTTAACACTTGTCGTTCTCTCTCGATGGGCGGGTCTTGCTTAGTTTTTAGACAAGGGCGCGCGGTAATGAGAGGTAATGAGAGCGAGTAGGGATGCGTTACTCTATTTAGTCTTTTTACGTAAATGAGTTAACGCGCAAGCGGTATTGGGTCGAGCCGCCAACTCTCCGCAAGCTTCTTATTAAGGCAAGCGCGACGAACAAGGCACTCTTGTTCTTACTTTCTTTTTCTCTACCCTCTCATCCGAGACACGGCTTCAAGGAGGGACAAAGGGAAGCTCCAGAGAGAGAGAAGGAGTCAATCACACGCACAGTGGTAAGCATGAGATTTCAATAATCTCAGTTGTAAAATATAAAATTATTCCCCGGGATTACGCCAACAGGCCAAACCGGGAAGGCTGGTATACACCAGCCTTTTTGAATAATTTTATATTTAAAATGTTTTAAATAATTTAATTTAAACCCACTAACCTGAGCCCAATAAGTAATATAAAAAGGGTCGTCGACCCACCTTATAAGCCGGTGTCCTACTGTCGGCCCTAGGCCTAACAGTGGTAGATACCAAAGGGCTAATGAGTTATTACTGGCCTCAACTACCTTCCCAGTGCGCGAATATATATGTATATATATATATATATATATATATACCAGTAAAAGCATTCCTACCCTGACTAATAATAGCATTTCCTTTTTTTTTTATACACCGGTGATTCGGGCAGGATAAATTGTTTCATCTCCAAATTAATATAAATTTCGGTAATGAATAAAGAGGATTACTGAGTTACCCGGTCGTTAACGTTCAGCTTCTTTTCTTTCCTTTTTTTTTTTACGTAAGGCTCGCTCCCTAGAACAAGCGAATGAAGTAAAGCAATGTAGTTATATATATATATATGTACACTCTTTTTTTCTTTTACTATAATAAACTTGAATAATATGAAATGTATATGATTATCTCACTTATTTGTGTATGCCTCATCTTTTCCACATTCCTTATTAATTAAACTATATATATTATTCATTATATGTGATTGGCCAAGGAAGAATTTTAATTATTTTATTATTATTTAGTATCATTAATTAAACAAAGCAATTTAAATTAAATTCAACACGGAATTTTATTTATTACTATTTATAATAGTAATACTTACACAATTTGCGTTCATTTATATTTTACATAACTATTATTTATGGAATGAATATATATCTGGCCAAAATCACTATTACAACGTTTCACAAGAATCCAGATGACCAAGGATAAGGTAAATATTACTAAAGTAAAGCAAAACCAACAAAACGAAACGTTGCAAGTGGCAGAGTCTAAAATATTTACAAGCATTACGTCGATATTTACACTTTAAAAATATTGAGCGTACCGTAGAAAATGAAGAAGAAGATGAAAACGAAGAGGTAAACGCAATAACATTATCCGAACAGGAAATTATTGATACTCCAAAAATGTACAAAAAGAAAGATCAAATACTTATTAAATACTGGAAAACTAATAATCTTCACCGTTTAACTTGGAATGAATGAGGAACTGTATCAATATATAATAAACCTATATCCAATTCTAACGTTGTAGAAATTGTAAACTACACACTCAGAAATAAGAAGACAGTGGAGGAACCTACAGGAGCTATTGAAATAGCTAGGTTTATATCGTTGTCTCAAACTCCTGTAAATCTTGTTGGAAATGCAAACCTGTTAAAATTGATTGAAAGAGTTTATCCCAAAAAATTGAAGAGAAAAATTAGTGAAACACCTCAATCGTAAAGAAAAGAATCGGATATACGAATGGTTGAGTAATCAAGATGCATACACTTTACACAGACCAATTCATCGTAAGTTTCCTAGATTATATTACAACGTTTCTAACGTCGACGATTGTTGGGAGATGGATTTATGTGACATGCAATGGCTCAAATCTGATAACGATCGGTACTGTTACATACTGGTAGTAATAGACATCCTCAGTAAGTATGCATGGATAGAGGTATTGCGTAATAAAAGTGCAAAAACAGTATCCGATACTTTACAAAATATACTTTCGAGATCAAATGGAAGAGTACCTGTGTAGGTACAGTCTGATGCAGGGAAAGAATTTGTTGGATCTAATTTTCAAGAATTTCTCAAGAAAAAGGGGATTTTGTTTCGTATAGCACGTAATCCAGATGTTAAAGCCGCTGTTGTAGAGCGTTTAAATCGAACGTTAAAGGAACATATGTACAGATATTTTACACATAAAAATACTCCCAGATATATCAATATAATTGATAAAATTGTTAACGCATACAATCACACAAGACACACCGGTAATCAGATGATACCGGCAAATGTTACCGTTTACAATGCTTCCGAGGCGAGAAAAAATTTACAGAAACGTGCTTTAAATCAACGAAAGTCATCTCGTTCCTATATATACAAAGTGGATGATTATGTCCGTATCAGTCGTGCAAAAGGTACCTTTGAAAAAGGTTATGAGAAAAACTACAGTGAAGAAATTTTCACAATCTCTCGCGTTTCTGTGCGACAAAATTTATACACTTATGAACTAACAGACTTAAATAATGAATTGATTGATGGTTTTTTCTACCCTGAAGAATTAGTTTTGGTAAGCCAGTGAAATTAATCAGATTTAAAAAAACAATGGATAGTGATAAATTTTACGTAGTTCTTCCTAGTAACAGTAGCATGCGATACTTTACTGAAAATATCACGTCATGTTACACCACACATTTGTCACACGCAATTTCTTCACATGGTCATTGGAGCGTAGAGTTAAAAGAAATACAAATTCCATGTACAATATTACACATTCAAGAGAAGGAATCGAGTTTCTCATATCGGATTGACAATTCAACTGACAGAATCGCGACAGATATCATATGTTTATTTCCATCAGGCATATACGAAGACATTACGGATCTTCAACGTGCAGTAAATCAATCAATCGAATTTGCAAAACACATCCAACTCAAACGATCAGTTAAAAAAAGGGGGTTTTATACTCTTCATAAAGTTTGTGATTGTGAGCAAACTCATTATATTTTCTTTAAAGAAAAACTCAAACGCATATTTGGATTTGAAAATAAAAGCTACAAAGATACAGGAATTCCGATAAATTTCAATGAAATTACAGTTGAGGCTGACAGACCTGCTTATTCCGTGTAGTGTGCTACAATAATGCAAAGTACGAAAGCGGTGGAATCATGATCAAACAATATTCTCCACCTAATTACATTCCATTGTTACATAATAGTTTTCAAAATATTGTAATAGATATAAGAGATCAATATGGTAATCACGTGCCATTTGAATACGGAACGTTGACAGTTACACTTCACTTTAAACACGTTAATTAAACTAGTAACTAATGATATGATCCAATACAACTCGTATTACAACGATCAGATTGGAGGTGGTAATGTTCGTCACGTTTTTACTGGTTCGCCGTACCAACGGGGATACGGTATTGGCAGTTTTCTAAGCGGTCTTTTCAGAAAAGTTTTACCCTACATTACCTGTGGAGTTAAAGCAGTAGGTAAAGAAGCATTTAAAACAGGACTAAACGTTTTGGATGATGTTAACAATAGTGGAATGAAAATGAAGGAGTCAGTAAATATTCGTATGCGTGAATCTGGACAAAATCTCAAGAGAAGAGCAGCCAATAAAATTTCTGTACTAATGAAAGAGTCAGGATATAAACCTCGAACTAGGAAAAAAAGACGTCAGTTACCC
Source organism: Theocolax elegans (assembly GCA_026168455.1). NCBI lineage: Eukaryota > Metazoa > Arthropoda > Insecta > Hymenoptera > Cerocephalidae > Theocolax > Theocolax elegans. The sequence goes on from CM047426.1 coordinate 56,280,302, forward strand.
AAGAACCGTTTGAGATCACACGATAGAACTAAACGAGGAGGTGCAAATACATCAGGACGAATAACTAAAAAAACTCAAAAACGACGCACAGTCGTAAAAAGGAAGAAGAAGAAGAAAAAGCAAACTTTACGTAGTGTATCGGACATTTTTGGTTCCACATAATTATGGCTTTTCTACATGCTAATTCTTGTGAATGTATGAAATCGGAGCTAGATTTATTTACACTTCCACCTACTCAAACCTCTGTAGCAAATTCTCAATTCGTTCATTATAAACCTGCATCATCTCTTAGCGACGATAGACCATTGGAATTTGTTGTACCAGGTGGAGAAGACTATTTGGATCTTGCACATACCATGTTAAATTTACGTGTACAGATTTTACCAAATACAGAAGTTGATGCAGTTGAAAGTGGAAAAGTAGGTCCAATAAATAATTTTCTGCATTCTATTTTTAATCAAATTGATGTCTTTTTTTAATCAAAAGCTCGTTTCACCTCCCAACAATATGTACCCGTACAGGGCGTACATCGTAACATTGCTTAATTACTCTGCTGAAACTATGAATACAAATCTTACTATGCGGTTATGGTATATTGATACTCCTGGAAAAATGGATGCGTTACCTATCATACCACATTCCAAACCTGGTGCTAATATAGGTTTATTGAATCGACAATATTTTACTGGTGGGAAAAAAACAGTAGACGTGATGGGTCATATATTCACTCTATACGCTTGGTACGTAGTAAAGATTCATTTTGTCTAATGGATGCCGCAGAAAACGATAAATTTAGTGTTCATATAAAGGAAGCTTCACTCATCGTTCGTCGAGCTCGTGTAAGTCCTGGTATAATACTAGCTCATGCAAATGCTCTAACCAAATCGACAGCAAAATATCCTATTAGTCGTGTAGAGGTGAAATCTTTTACTTTACACAGTGGTATTTTCGGAGATACATTGGACAATGTTATTCTTGGACAATTACCTAAAAGAATTATAATTGGGTTTGTAGATAACAAAGCTTTAATTGGAAATCGAAAATATAATCCATTTAATTTCCATCGCTAAAATATCAATCATCTTTCACTGTACATTGATGCCCGTGCATTACCTGTGTATGACTGTTGTTGATACCTCCTCCTGGGTCAAGGGAAAACTCCTACTTGGCTACGTAGCGACTCCTTCGCACTGGCTCCTGCTGGTCCTAGGACTCGTTACCTGCAGGGAAAATTAGAAATTAGAATGATATTAAATTACGTAATTGTTTAAACTAAATAAGGAAGTGTTGATAATAAATGTAGTATGTAGGATAGGTAAGAGGTAAGGTTGACATGTGGTATTAGAGAGGTTAGGAAAAAGTAAACAATGAATAACAAGAAAGCCTGAGCCATTATCATCACCGAATTGTTTGAATAAATAAAAGAAAAGGATGGGAAATAATAGAAGTGATTTGGTTTGTTTTATATGTTGGAGAGAGAGAGAGAGAGAGAGAGAGAGAGAGAGAGAGAAGACTAAACAAATAACACTTACCGTAAAACGTCGAGCTAGTTGAAGAAGAGAGAGGTTACTCGCTGTTGGTGATGGAATATGATGGAGACGCCGACCCGCACGAACAACTCCTCCGGATGATGGAAAGTCCTTCCCTCATAGACGTCGTCGCCGTGAAGTCGCACCAGGTTCGGATCGCCGCACAAACGCCGAGTACTCGTAAACACGAAAGTGAGAGAGACGGAGAGAGAACAGACTCGCGCGTGAAGCAGTACTGCCGTATGCATGTACATAGGCGGCGGCGGAGAGGGGGGAGCTTACTCGCGTGCACCACGAGAACTACCGAGAGAGCGCGCCGGCGCAATGAAGCGCGGGACTCTCTCGGGCTCAACTCCCGTGCATTAAGAAAGAGAAAAGAAGAGTGCGAATTGCACAAGTGGAGGCGCCAGCCCAGCTAACACTTGGGACTGACGATAATATTCGCACCGCTAAATTCGAATGGATAATACGAAAGGAATAAAGGTGGCAGTAGGATAGATAGCACCTGTTGACCTGCCAATAATGAGAAAACGGGTACCATATTCAAATGAAGGAAGTTGACAGCGCCGCGGGTCGGCCTTGACGGAAATTTAGGAAAAAGGAAGAAGAAAGCGGAAAAAGGAGGAGAGGATTCAATACTAGCTGATCCGTTAAAAGAGACGCCAGTGCTTTGACGTAGTTATCGAGTATTATTTTGGAAGTTTTGATTATTTGCTGTGTTGGTGAAGATAGATTTTGCTGGAAGTTGTTCGCACGGAGTTACCGATTTTGGGAGACAGATATTGATTGGAGATATTTTATTCTGTGGAGAGATCTTGAGGGAAATCAATATATTTATTCAGACAATCTGATTGTGAGGACTCGCGTGCGGTAAGTGGACTGCCCGCCGGCCACGTTTATATTGTTAATGTAATAATCGTGACTCAAATGGATTATTTTCGGTATATTTATTATATTACTTTCCTGGCTAGATTTGATGGAGGATTAATACCTCAATAATTAATTATGAGATTTTAATTAAATAAATTGTCGTAATTTGTGATTTCGCATTAGTGTTATAATTTTTCCTATGTGGGTTAAAATTCGCGACTTCGTCTGTAAAATTTGAATTTGTAAAAATTATATTGCGATAGAGAGTGAAATAAATAAATAGTTGATTACTCCTTTACACGAACTATTGAACTTATTCTTTTTTTGTGTAATTTCAATTATCCCCCCTGTGGATGTGATTAATTATTAGGAAAAGATTTAGTTAGTCCCGCCATTTTTAAAAATTACTATATTGTATAGGAAAAGTGTGACATCTCTGCAATATAATAATTTTTGCTATGTTATATAGTAAAATTTAGATATAATATCTTTTAATATCCAATATCGTAATTTTTAGGCACGACCGCAACACGGGAGAGCCTTATATTTTCATCATCGCAAAATGTGTGATGCATCAAAATATACTAGATAATAGTTTGTAAGAGAAATTTATGTGTATTAGAATTCATTTAAGGCCCTCCCTAAAATGTATGTATGGATGTATGTATGTATGTAATCATGTATCAAAGATAACTCAGTCAATTTTTTACCGATTTAGCTGAGATTCACAGGGTAACTTCGTCATAATGTAATTAGATAATGGTCCTATTTTCAGATATATAGCACTGAAACACTTTAAGTTATGGCATTATTTTTAATTCCTTAGAAACGGTTTTGTAGCATTATCTTGAAATGTATTAATTCTACATAAAAACTTTATACGGACGAAATGTTCGTCTCAAAATAACAAAACTTTTTCCTATTGTACACTTAACGCTCAAAACAATATTTTCGAAGATAAACATAGAAAAACGGTCAAAATAACGAAAAAAGCACAAAAAAACACGTTTTTTTCGCAATAAAACAAAATGTATTGTTTTTACTGAAAAACTTTTAATGAACGAAATATTCGTCCCAAAACAACAAAACTTTTTCCTATTGTACATTTAACGCTCAAAACAATATTTTCGAAGATAAACATAGAAAAACGGTCAAAATAATGAAAAAAGCACAAAAAAACACGTTTATTTCGCAATAAAACAAAATGTATTGTTTTACTGAAAAACTTTTAATGAACGAAATGTTCGTCTCAAAATAACAAAACTTTTTCCTATTGTACACTTAACGCTCAAAACAATATTTCCGAAGATAAACATAGAAAAACGGTCACAATAATGAAAAAAGCACCAAAAAACACGTTTTTTTCGCAATAAAACGAAATGTATTGTTTTTACTGAAAAACTTTTAATGAACGAAATGTTCGTCTCAAAATAACAAAACTTTTTCCTATTGTACACTTAACGCTCAAACAATATTTCCGAAGATAAACATAAAAAAACGGTCACAATAATGAAAAAAGCACCAAAAAAACACGTTTTTTTCGCAATAAAACGAAATGTAGTGTTTTTACTGAAAAAACTTTAATGAACGAAATGTTCGGTCCTCAAATAACAAAACTTTTTCCTATTGTACACTTTAACGCTCAAAACAATATTTTTCGAAGATAAACATAGAAAAACGGTCAAAATAACGAAAAAAGCACAAAAAAACACTTTTTTTCGCAATAAAAACAAATGTATTGTTTTTACCTGAAAACTTTAATGAACGAAATAATTCGTCCCAAACAACAAAACTTTTTTCCTATGGTACATTTAAACGCTCAAAAACAATATTTTCGAAGATAAACATAGCAAAACGGTCAAAAATATGAAAAAGCACAAAAAAAAAAAAACACGTATTCAGACAATCTGATTGTGAGGACTCGCGTGCGGTAAGTGGACTGCCCGCCGGCCACGTTTATATTGTTAATGTAATAATCGTGACTCAAATGGATTATTTTCGGTATATTTATTATATTACTTTCCTGGCTAGATTTGATGGAGGATTAATACCTCAATAATTAATTATGAGATTTTAATTAAATAAATTGTCGTAATTTGTGATTTCGCATTAGTGTTATAATTTTTCCTATGTGGGTTAAAATTCGCGACTTCGTCTGTAAAATTTGAATTTGTAAAAATTATATTGCGATAGAGAGTGAAATAAATAAATAGTTGATTACTCCTTTACACGAACTATTGAACTTATTCTTTTTTTGTGTAATTTCAATTATCCCCCCTGTGGATGTGATTAATTATTAGGAAAAGATTTAGTTAGTCCCGCCATTTTTAAAAATTACTATATTGTATAGGAAAAGTGTGACATCTCTGCAATATAATAATTTTTGCTATGTTATATAGTAAAATTTAGATATAATATCTTTTAATATCCAATATCGTAATTTTTAGGCACGACCGCAACACGGGAGAGCCTTATATTTTCATCATCGCAAATGTGTGATGCATCAAAATATACTAGATAATAGTTTGTAAGAGAAATTTATGTGTATTAGAATTCATTTAAGGCCCTCCCTAAAATGTATGTATGGATGTATGTATGTATGTAATCATGTATCAAAGATAACTCAGTCAATTTTTACCGATTAGCTGAGATTCACAGGGTAACTTCGTCATAATGTAATTAGATAATGGTCCTATTTTCAGATATATAGCACTGAAACACTTTAAGTTATGGCATTATTTTTAATTCCTTAGAAACGGTTTTGTAGCATTATCTTGAAATGTATTAATTCTACATAAAAACTTTATACGGACGAAATGTTCGTCTCAAAATAACAAAACTTTTTCCTATTGTACACTTAACGCTCAAAACAATATTTTCGAAGATAAACATAGAAAAACGGTCAAAATAACGAAAAAAGCACAAAAAAACACGTTTTTTCGCAATAAAACAAAATGTATGTTTTACTGAAAACTTTTAATGAACGAAATATTCGTCCCAAAACAACAAAACTTTTTCCTATTGTACATTTAACGCTCAAAACAATATTTTCGAAGATAAACATAGAAAAACGGTCAAAATAATGAAAAAAGCACAAAAAAACACGTTTATTCGCAATAAAACAAAATGTATTGTTTTTTACTGAAAAACTTTTAATGAACGAAATGTTCGTCTCAAATAACAAACTTTTTCCTATTGTACACTTAACGCTCAAAACAATATTTCCGAAGATAAACATAGAAAAACGGTCACAATAATGAAAAAAGCACCAAAAAACACGTTTTTTTCGCAATAAACGAAATGTATTGTTTTTACTGAAAAACTTTTAATGAACGAAATGTTCGTCTCAAATAACAAAACTTTTTCCTATTGTACACTTAACGCTCAAAACAATATTTCCGAAGATAAACATAAAAAAACGGTCACAATAATGAAAAAAGCACAAAAAAACACGTTTTTTCGCAATAAAACAAAATGTATTGTTTTTACTGAAAAACTTTTAATGAACGAAATATTCGTCCCAAAACAACAAAACTTTTTCCTATTGTACATTTAACGCTCAAAACAATATTTTCGAAGATAAACATAGAAAAACGGTCAAAATAACGAAAAAAGCACAAAAAAACACGTTTTTTCGCAATAAAACAAAATGTATTGTTTTTACTGAAAAACTTTTAATGAACGAAATATTCGTCCCAAAACAACAAAACTTTTTCCTATTGTACATTTAACGCTCAAAACAATATTTTCGAAGATAAACATAGAAAAACGGTCAAAATAATGAAAAAAGCACAAAAAAACACGTTTATTCGCAATAAAACAAAATGTATTGTTTTTACTGAAAAACTTTTAATGAACGAAATGTTCGTCTCAAAATAACAAAACTTTTTCCTATTGTACACTTAACGCTCAAAACAATATTTCCGAAGATAAACATAGAAAAACGGTCACAATAATGAAAAAAGCACCAAAAAACACGTTTTTTCGCAATAAAACGAAATGTATTGTTTTTACTGAAAACTTTTAATGAACGAAATGTTCGTCTCAAAATAACAAAACTTTTTCCTATTGTACACTTAACGCTCAAAACAATATTTCCGAAGATAAACATAAAAAAACGGTCACAATAATGAAAAAAGCACCAAAAAACACGTTTTTTCGCAATAAAACGAAATGTATTGTTTTTACTGAAAAACTTTAAATGAACGAAATGTTCGTCTCAAAATAACAAAACTTTTTCCTATTGTACACTTAACGCTCAAAACAATATTTTTGAAGATAAACATAGAAAAACGGTTAGTGTAATCAAAAAAATATGAAAAAACGTTAAAAATTTGACTTCTATTGTATAATTATTGTTGATATAACATCATTTTCTTCTATCAGTATATGTTATATGTAAGTCTTTAATATCTTTCTCCGGTTCATCATTTTCGTCATCAGATAAATTGCTACCATCTTGTAAATCAGGTCCAACTATTTCAGAAATATAGTCAAGTGACGCCTTAACCGCCAATTTTTCAGTCTTTCTTGAAGTGTCAAATTTTGTACGCCATTCTAAAATTAATTATATTTATGTAAAAATGAAAAATAAAATATTGAAATTATTATTATTGTTACTAAAAATGATTCCTATCTAATATTTTTGTTTTGAAGGCGTATTTTTTTGAAATTCAGGTACCCAACTGGTATGACTTTGTCATTGAAATGCACTACACTTTCATGCTCATCTTTAAAATAAGTTAATTATTTTACAATCATTTTTCAAAAAGTAAAAAATTATTTTCTTTTATGCTATAATAAAAACTTACATTACAATACTTTTGATGTACAAAGGACAATTTAAACAAATGTTTTATACTCTCCATCTCCTTCTCCAAAAATGTTTAAGCCATACTTTTCTTTCTAAAAAAATAATATATGTATGTATAAAATAATATACCTGTTAATAGACAATTAGATTGTAATCTATCTTAAGATTTGTTAATAATATATTTTAATATAACAATTTCAAAGTATAAATTTTATTTGTACCGTAAATTACAATTTCTATCTAAAAATTCTGAATAGATATCTTATGTAAATAAATGCACGTACCACTTTTATAATTTTTCACTGTTTCCACTTGAAAATCTTTATAAAGTTGTGGTCTGCATTTGTGTTCTATACCGTAATTATAAAATCAAAACAGACACTTAAACCTATTACAATATCCTTCACATACATCTTCATAAGCTATTATCCTAAACTCTTCGTACATAGTGCAATTGAAATTCTCCTTTAAGAAAAATAACCAAAATTGGAAGAGTGTGTTCACCTCATAACTTCTCTATACCAAGTTGTTTACGCTCTGAAATAAAAAGAGATTCCATGAATTCTAAAGTGAATGACTTTATCTAAATTTTATAAATAATAAATATAATAACATGATTAATATCAACATGATTTCTTTAGCTAAGAAAAGAAAACATTATAATAATCATCATCACATCAAGAATTTATAACTTATAGTTACAAAAAGTAAATTCAAGGTTTTTTAATATCTTACCTATTAAACAACGTAAATGATATTTATGATACACTTGTTGAGTGAAACCGTTTACTTTTAAAAACGAATGACTAGGATGTTGGAACGTTGGCAATGATTGCGGAGCACCACCGTAACTATACTGCCTAAGAAACCTTCGTTTGAACTTGTATCAGCACTACTTCTGTAAATATAAAATAAAAAGAAAATCCTATTATTCTTGTATTAGAAAATAAAGCTAAATATTCAAAAACGTAAAAAATATCACATTAAGTAATAAAAGTTGTTAGAAGATAACACATTAAACATCAGTTAATGGATTGAAAATCTTAATGATGTTCGCAAAACACTTTAATTAATATTGCATAATTACATAATTTAACAATTGTTATATATGTTAAATAAATAAAAATTATACTGTGCTTAATTATAAATTTTATAAGCTTATTTCAAAATTAATATCTAAGTAATTTATATATTTACCCTGAATATGTTCTCGGTCTTAATAATTATAAGTGTCATTCTTTTAAATTATTGTATTTATTATTACTTAGTAAGAACTTTAATAGTAAAATAATAAATACAACATTAAATGCAAATTTAATGTAATTTAAAATAAATTAAAAAATGTAATAATAAAATGTTACAAACCATTAATGTATACCAGATCAACCTTGAGAAAGATTAAACATCGCCAAAAATATCCCAATACAAAACAAGAGGCTCGTGGTTATTGTTAAATTGAACCATTATTCTTCCACTCACTATCATTGTTACTCTTAATTAAAATTCACTAGTAGGTGAATTACTCCTATAATTCATAATTATCTTATATAAATTATCTTTAAATTTAATTCTCATGTATTCTATACAATTTAAAATATAAAATGTAAAAAAATAAATATTACTTAATTATTGACAACTTACGGCAACTTAATATTTTCAAAAATAAATAAAATATAAATCTTATTCAATAAATAAATTAACTAAATAATAAATAAAAATTATTTACCATCCAAAAATAGTTATTATTCTATTATTTTCAAACACTGCCAACATTGGACTAATACTGGACGAGAGCTTCTGCTATTTTGTAATGCTCACTTAACTTTATATTAGAATAACTAATATCATACAGTAAAACTACATGAAAATCATATAAAAACTATGTGTACATATGTATATACATAATTTTATATACACAATAAAATAAATAAACTAACTATCCCTTATATTTATTGTCCGTTTAAATAGTGCCATCAGCGCCATCATACACACATAAGAATAATGTATATCGCATTTTATGTAACCCGCGTCCCGTATCCAAATTTGAAATTCAAGGTTTTTTAATATCTTACCTATTAAACAACGTAAATGATATTTATGATACACTTGTTGAGTGAAACCGTTTACTTTTAAAAACGAATGACTAGGATGTTGGAACGTTGGCAATGATTGCGGAGCACCACCGTAACTATACTGCCTAAGAAACCTTCGTTTGAACTTGTATCAGCACTACTTCTGTAAATATAAAATAAAAAGAAAATCCTATTATTCTTGTATTAGAAAATAAAGCTAAATATTCAAAAACGTAAAAAATATCACATTAAGTAATAAAAGTTGTTAGAAGATAACACATTAAACATCAGTTAATGGATTGAAAATCTTAATGATGTTCGCAAAACACTTTAATTAATATTGCATAATTACATAATTTAACAATTGTTATATATGTTAAATAAATAAAAATTATACTGTGCTTAAATTATAAATTTTATAAGCTTATTTCAAAATTAATATCTAAGTAATTTATATATTTACCCTGAATATGTTCTCGGTCTTAATAATTATAAGTGTCATTCTTTTAAATTATTGTATTTATTATTACTTAGTAAGAACTTTAATAGTAAAATAATAAATACAACATTAAATGCAAATTTAATGTAATTTAAAATAAATTAAAAAATGTAATAATAAAATGTTACAAACCATTAATGTATACCAGATCAACCTTGAGAAAGATTAAACATCGCCAAAAATATCCCAATACAAAACAAGAGGCTCGTGGTTATTGTTAAATTGAACCATTATTCTTCCACTCACTATCATTGTTACTCTTAATTAAAATTCACTAGTAGGTGAATTACTCCTATAATTCATAATTATCTTATATAAATTATCTTTAAATTTAATTCTCATGTATTCTATACAATTTAAAATATAAAATGTAAAAAAATAAATATTACTTAATTATTGACAACTTACGGCAACTTAATATTTTCAAAAATAAATAAAATATAAATCTTATTCAATAAATAAATTAACTAAATAATAAATAAAAATTATTTACCATCCAAAAATAGTTATTATTCTATTATTTTCAAACACTGCCAACATTGGACTAATACTGGACGAGAGCTTCTGCTATTTTGTAATGCTCACTTAACTTTATATTAGAATAACTAATATCATACAGTAAAACTACATGAAAATCATATAAAAACTATGTGTACATAATGTATATACATAATTTTATATACACAATAAAATAAATAAACTAACTATCCCTTATATTTATTGTCCGTTTAAATAGTGCCATCAGCGCCATCATACACACATAAGAATAATGTATATCGCATTTTATGTAACCCGCGTCCCGTATCCAAATTTGAATTTCAAATTTTTTTTATTTTTTTACAAAAATATTTATTTATAACAATTCTTTTTTTTTATTTATTTTTTAATACAAAAAATCGAATAAAAAAAGGAATTATAATAAAAAATTTCAATTATTAAAAAAAACTAATATTTTTATAACAAAATTTGATATAAAAAATTAAAAACAGTAAAAAATATTTACCACACACAAAAATAAAATTTTGAAAATAATCGAAACGTCAAATTATTCTAAAATTTTAAATTAAAATTTAATATAATTTTTAAATAAAATTGAACAAAAAACTTTGTTCTTAAACTTGAAAAATTTGGACTTGAACGTTAAATAAACATAACGAATTTATTGTGTCCGCGAATTATAAGAATATATTGATTTTATATTACTTAAATATATTTGTCTCTTCAAATATTATAATTACTTTCTTCTTAATTTATTTAATTAATAAAAAAAGAAATGATTAACGTTTACATGTTATTAATAACATTGTAATTTAAAATAGAAGTTAATAATTCACGCTTCATGTACATATTTCAATTTATGACTTTGTTCACTGAGTTTTTCACTTGACAAATTCATCAATTTAAACATAAAGTACATATAAGTACCATACACTACTCTAAATATACTACCAAAGAAGGCACCCGATAACACATCTTTGGGACATAAATTAAATTTATATAATGCTCCAGTAACCATTCCACCAGCTGCATAATAAAAAAAAACAAAGCTTCATACAAATGAATTTCTTAAAAAATTAACAAATTTAAACAATATACATGAATGCTGCTCTATATCGAATAAATAAATTAATTATATTGTTTCATATAGACTAATTTAAATTACACAATATTTTATCACATTTACTTACCTATACTGTCCAAACTATACGTCCCATTAATATTGTTTCACCAAATATTCTTTAGAAGGAACATTAATGTAAAAAAAATAAACTATACGGTTTTATATAAACATATGTAAATTATGTACATATGTATTTTTTTAATCACGTTACCTCTTCTTTCAAAAATGTGTTTCCTATTACTTCTTTCTTGCCAAATATTTTTTTTTTAAATTTTTGAGATATTTAAGGAACAACACTTTTCTCTTCAATATATTGATATTCAGAATATTAGAATTATATCTAAAATTTAACATCTATAAATACATCTGAAATGTATTATTAGAACATATATATGTATATGATATTATTATTATTATTTTATATAATAATAAGCGAGCTATATTCGGTCGTGCCTTATAAATTTCTGTTCTCAGGCGCAGTCTGAGAACAGAAACTTGCGCGCGAAGCGCGCGGGGGGTTGGCGCGCGGCAGCGCGCAGGGGGGCTCGGCCCACCTAGTTATTATATAAGTTAGCAAATTATATTATTCAATCTGGTATTTTTTAAATGCGAATTTAAGGAAGTAAAAATGAATTATATTTTGTTTTTAATTCATTCGAAATAGAATGTATATATTGGGGGAATTCCTTTTGCCAATTAAGTACTACAGAAACATTTAATATTTGGAGAATTAATTATATACTATTCTTACTCAGTTGGCCGCAATTTTTATTCACTCGCATATATTTATTCATTACACTTATTAGTCACAAACTTAAATATTATTTCAATCGATATCATTGCAATACGCTGAATGGAAGATACATTTTCGCATAATAACTAAATATCTTGTTGTTTCTTATATACTAATTGACACATTTTTGAGCATTTGCGAAAAGAGCTGGAAAAATAGAAAATTTTATACACGCCACCTATTGGACGAACGGAGTAATTAGAATAGCCTTAAATTAAAAAGTCGTCTCAAAACAATTGAATACTGAAAAAGAATTGAACGTATACGCGTATATAAAATATTTCTACAATACATATTATACAAATTTTAATATATGTAGTATATACATTTCACTATATAGGATGTAAGAACTTTTGTTATTTTGATATTAAAATTTGCTATTTGCGTAAGATTGATTATATATGATTATATAACATTACATATTAAATAGTGTAAAACTTTATTTTATAAACTTGTTGATTTCACCCTCCATTGTTAATTATTAAAAGGAATCGATGTCGAGGGTCAGTTTTATAAATAAATAAACACTATTTATTTAAATTTAGTTGTACAACGTTTCGTCTGCGTGGTTTGCAGACCTCTTCAGGTACTATAAATTTATTGAGCACAAAATAACAATTTTAATAATTACAAATTAACGGACGAAATATTGAATAAATTAACGGAAGAAAATATTACCATTGATACACTGAAACGTAGATGTAATAAGCCCAGAAAGGCGTCGTCGAATAACAAGAGTATGCGAAATCGAGCGAATTTATACAAAACAAAACAAGTGTCTGCGAGTATATGTGTATGTATGTTTACAAATTAAAAGTCAATTTCTTAGAAATACTCGGATATAAATAGTCTCTTTAAATCACATCATAATACTTTTATATTGTCGGTTTAAATATTGTATGTCTTCTTTTCTATTGATAGTCGAATTATAATAATTAATGTGTAACATATCTGAAATAATTCGTTTTTTGCAAGATGACTCTCTATCTAATATTTTTACATTGTTCCAATCGAACTCATGATCCGCATTTTTAACAATATGTGCAGTAACAACAGCTTCCGGATTTTTATATTTCTGGTGTTTTTTAATTCTGTTTTTTAAGCAGCGTTTAGTTTCTCCGATGTAAGTTGCCGGGCATTTTTTACAATTAAATTTGTATACTACCCCTGTCATATCCCATTTTTCAGTTGAGTCTTTGCCTAATTTTATTATATTATTAAGTTTGTGATTAATTAATGGAATTGTGTTAATGTTAAATTTTTTTAACATGTTTGAACATTTATTAAAAAACTCTTGATTATAAGGTAATGATATAGTGCAAATTGGAAGCTGTTTTCTTGTTTCGCTTGTGCCTGTGAATTTAATTTTACGTAGTCTGTTTTTAATTGCCAAATTCGTGAAATTATCGGGATAGTTATTCGTTTTTAATAAGTTTCTAACAATCATTATATTTTGTTTGTGAAATTCTTGATGAGATAAGATAATTGCTCTGTCTACTAAATTATAAATTATGTTTCGTTTTTGTTGAATAGTATGATTTGATTCAAAATTTAGTATACGATTAGAAATCGTTGATTTTTTAAACCAATTGGTTACAATTTTATTGTCAGTTTTAATCAATGTAAGATCCAAAAAATTAATGCAGTTATTTTCTTCCATTTCATGTGTAAATTTTAAATAATTACTGTAGTTGTTAAAAACTTGTAAAACCGTATTTATGTGTTCTTTTTGTATAAATAAAAGTATGTCATCTACGTATCGATAATAAATTAATGGGGAACAATTGTGTTTCTCTTTTAATTCTTTAAGGCAATGAGTCCCTAAATCATCCATTACTAAATCAGCAAATAATGGTGATATAGGAGAGCCCATTGGAGAACCGAATATTTGTTTGTATATTATATTGTTAAAAGTAAAAAAAGTATTACTGAATAAAAATTCGACTATATTACGTATTTCGTAAAAAGGTATCTTGCATTTATTGTGAATATATTTAAATCGTTTGTCTAAGCTATTAAGAACTTCGTTACATGAAATGTTTGTAAACAGTGAGCTGACATCTAAAGATAACATGCTATAATCGTCGGGAATATTAATATTGGACAGTTTCTTTTTTAATTCAAAGCTATTAGTAATGTGCGATTTTGGAACTAGAATTATATTCTTAAGTTCATTATATACAATTTTGGCTAAATAATAAGTTGGAGAATTCACGGTAGAAATTATTGGTCTAAGTGGAACATTATTTTTGTGTATTTTAGGTAATCCATAAGTTTTAGCTAAATTAGTATTAGTTTGAGTTAACTGATTATTATGAAATTCCTTACAGAGATATTTATTATCATTAAGATTTTTTTACATAGAATGAACTTCTAACTGTAGTTTTTTGAGTGGATTCTTTTTTAAGATTGTATATGTATTAGTATCATTCAGTAAATCATTCATTTTTTGGAAATATTCAGTTTTGTTTAAACATACTGTTACATTACCTTTGTCTGCATTAGTAAAAAATATGTCTGCATTATCCTTTAAGAAAATTTTTGTAGCTTTTAAATTGTCTGTAAATTCACGTTCTGTAACCGATAAATGAGTTTGTTTTTTTGTAACAAATTTAATGCTTTCAACAACAATGTCTCTTATCTCATTTTTTGATTCTGTATTAATTTCTATTTTATCCAAACTGTGTTCTACATTTTTTATAGTTGAAATAATATCACTATTGGAAAATTGTGATAATGTATTAAATTTTGGACCAAGCGAAACCATTTCAAATCCGAGTATTTCTCGAAACAAATCCGAGCATTTCTAAGAAATTGACTTTCAATTTGTAAACATACATACACATATACTCGCAGACACTTGTTTTGTTTTGTATAAATTCGCTCGATATCGCATACTCTTGTTATTCGACGACGCCTTTCTGGGCTTATTACATCTACGTTTCAGTGTATCAATGGTAATATTTTCTTCCGTTAATTTATTCAATATTTCGTCCGTTAATTTGTAATTATTAAAATTGTTATTTTGTGCTCAATAAATTTATAGTACCTGAAGAGGTCTGCAAACCACGCAGACGAAACGTTGTACAACTAAATTTAAATAAATAGTGTTTATTTATTTATAAAACTAACCCTCGACATCGATTCCTTTTAATAATTAACAATGGAGGGTGAAATCAACAAGTTAAACTTCGGTCTTCGATTAAACAACGACCAGCCTCGTAGGAGAGGTTCAACATTTTTCAAGGATATAAAATTAAATCATGGACACAAAATTTCGAATTTGTTAAAAACATGGACATCAAGGCGACACCAACTTTCTGAAGAAAACTCCAGGCGCATCTTTCTACTGAACTGCAGACGAAACGACGTTTTTCTAAATCATATCAATAGCCTCTTTAAACACCGACAAAACATTTCGTTTCACAGTGAGTCTTGTAAATCGGTTTTCGATCGTTTTATAATTTCACATAAAAAGCGTTTATTAAAATTTGAAATTAATGATTCGCACATTCACATCAATTATTTATTTAAACATCTCAATAAACTAAAAACGAAAATTAATAATAGTAAATTAGACATAAATATTTTAGACCGTTTTTTTCAATTTACCGAAGAAAAAAGTTTATGAATTTACAATAGCATCACTAAAATTCACGAGAATAAATTGTATAAATTAATGAAAATTAAAAAGTCTTCGGAATATGATAACAGTAAACATGAATGGATTAGAAATTTAACTACGATAGAAATTCCAGATAATGTAGTAAAAATTGTTTCGCTTGGTCCAAAATTTAATACATTATCACAATTTTCCAATAGTGATATTATTTCAACTATAAAAAATGTAGAACACAGTTTGGATAAAATAGAAATTAATACAGAATCAAAAAATGAGATAAGAGACATTGTTGTTGAAAGCATTAAATTTGTTACAAAAAAACAAACTCATTTATCGGTTACAGAACGTGAATTTACAGACAATTTAAAAGCTACAAAAATTTTCTTAAAGGATAATGCAGACATATTTTTTACTAATGCAGACAAAGGTAATGTAACAGTATGTTTAAACAAAACTGAATATTTCCAAAAAATGAATGATTTACTGAATGATACTAATACATATACAATCTTAAAAAAGAATCCACTCAAAAAACTACAGTTAGAAGTTCATTCTATGTAAAAAAATCTTAATGATAATAAATATCTCTGTAAGGAATTTCATAATAATCAGTTAACTCAAACTAATACTAATTTAGCTAAAACTTATGGATTACCTAAAATACACAAAAATAATGTTCCACTTAGACCAATAATTTCTACCGTGAATTCTCCAACTTATTATTTAGCCAAAATTGTATATAATGAACTTAAGAATATAATTCTAGTTCCAAAATCGCACATTACTAATAGCTTTGAATTAAAAAAGAAACTGTCCAATATTAATATTCCCGACGATTATAGCATGTTATCTTTAGATGTCAGCTCACTGTTTACAAACATTTCATGTAACGAAGTTCTTAATAGCTTAGACAAACGATTTAAATATATTCACAATAAATGCAAGATACCTTTTTACGAAATACGTAATATAGTCGAATTTTTATTCAGTAATACTTTTTTTACTTTTAACAATATAATATACAAACAAATATTCGGTTCTCCAATGGGCTCTCCTATATCACCATTATTTGCTGATTTAGTAATGGATGATTTAGGGACTCATTGCCTTAAAGAATTAAAAGAGAAACACAATTGTTCCCCATTAATTTATTATCGATACGTAGATGACATACTTTTATTTATACAAAAAGAACACATAAATACGGTTTTACAAGTTTTTAACAACTACAGTAATTATTTAAAATTTACACATGAAATGGAAGAAAATAACTGCATTAATTTTTTGGATCTTACATTGATTAAAACTGACAATAAAATTGTAACCAATTGGTTTAAAAAATCAACGATTTCTAATCGTATACTAAATTTTGAATCAAATCATACTATTCAACAAAAACGAAACATAATTTATAATTTAGTAGACAGAGCAATTATCTTATCTCATCAAGAATTTCACAAACAAAATATAATGATTGTTAGAAACTTATTAAAAACGAATAACTATCCCGATAATTTCACGAATTTGGCAATTAAAAACAGACTACGTAAAATTAAATTCACAGGCACAAGCGAAACAAGAAAACAGCTTCCAATTTGCACTATATCATTACCTTATAATCAAGAGTTTTTTAATAAATGTTCAAACATGTTAAAAAAATTTAACATTAACACAATTCCATTAATTAATCACAAACTTAATAATATAATAAAATTAGGCAAAGACTCAACTGAAAAATGGGATATGACAGGGGTAGTATACAAATTTAATTGTAAAAAATGCCCGGCAACTTACATCGGAGAAACTAAACGCTGCTTAAAAAACAGAATTAAAAAACACCAGAAATATAAAAATCCGGAAGCTGTTGTTACTGCACATATTGTTAAAAATGCGGATCATGAGTTCGATTGGAACAATGTAAAAATATTAGATAGAGAGTCATCTTGCAAAAAACGAATTATTTCAGATATGTTACACATTAATTATTATAATTCGACTATCAATAGAAAAGAAGACATACAATATTTAAACCGACAATATAAAAGTATTATGATGTGATTTAAAGAGACTATTTATATCCGAGTATTTCTAAGAAATTGACTTTTAATTTGTAAACATACATACACATATACTCGCAGACACTTGTTTTGTTTTGTATAAATTCGCTCGATTTCGCATACTCTTGTTATTCGACGACGCCTTTCTGGGCTTATTACATCTACGTTTCAGTGTATCAATGGTAATATTTTCTTCCGTTAATTTATTCAATATTTCGTCCGTTAATTTGTAATTATTAAAATTGTTATTTTGTGCTCAATAAATTTATAGTACCTGAAGAGGTCTGCAAACCACGCAGACGAAACGTTGTACAACTAAATTTAAATAAATAGTGTTTATTTATTTATAAAACTGACCCTCGACATCGATTCCTTTTAATAATTTATTTTATAAATTTTACTATAGTACAATTTTTACTATCCAATATAGCAATTTTGTTACTGTTATATAGTTATATTTGATAAGTGATGTTGGATACATTGCTATACCTAAAGTAATATTTAATATAAATGTAACAAAATCTCTCATAATTTTAGAATGTCACAGTTTCCTACATAAATACCTATAAAAAAGTCAAACACTGTGTCTAATTATTCCTTTGGGTGCCGCGATCATATTGAATTAAAAAAAATTAATTTTTATAAACTATTTAAAAAAATTTAACATAATTTATACTTAAATCGTCATTTAGACAGTATAAAATTTTAATATAATGTGTATGTGGATAATATCATTTTATATCAACTTAATGAACTGAATTTTCCTGAATTTCTGAGAATTGATCTACTACTTACATCGTACATTCTAGTAATGTTGTTAATATCTCTTAGTTTATTAACAAAATTATCATATATTTATAATAAATGCTATATATCTTGGAAGGTCCATTACGAAATTAAAAAAAATATTTTCTTCCTGTAGATGCTGTCCAGGTCCCTAATGTTACCTCCAGGTCATCGGGGCAACTCCTACTGAAAGACTTATTACGAAATCAAAAAAAAAAATTTTCTTCCTGTAGAATATGTCCAGGTCGGTAATGTTATCTCCAGGTCGACGGGGCATCATCTACTGGAACCCATATTACGAAATTAAAAAAAAAAGATTCCCTTCCTGTTGATGATGTCCAGTCGTTAATGTTACCTTCAGTTATAACTGATCGAGATAAACAAATAAATAATCGTTTTAAATAATCGAGGTTAAACCATTTAAAAAAGTTATTAAACACCTATAAAAAAGTTAAACACAATTTCTAATTAATCCGTGTGGTTCCGCGATCACTTTCATTTCTTTTTTCGAAAATCCAAGAGAGATATAAGAAGAGTTAAAAAATAAAAAGTCTGCCTGTACGGACGTACGGACGTACGCTCAGAATTAAACTTTAAAACCATTAAAAAATTAATTAAATACCTATAAAAAAGTCAAACACTGTGTCTAATTACTCCTTTGGGTGCCGCGATCATATTGAATTGAAAAAAATTAATTTTTTAAACTATTTAAAAAAATATAACATAATTTATACTTAAATCGTCATTTTGACAGTATAAAATTTTAATATAATGTGGATATGCCTCTACCCTGTATTCAAGCTGTCAATAATTAAAATATTTGTAATTAAACAAATAATGCACCCAACATTGGATGACGATAGAATGTATTTGAAAGTGCGAGGTGCGTACGGCAGAAGGCCCGAATCGGTACATGCACCTCTTATAGAATCGGTCGCTTTAGACTGAGAGAGGTTATGTTTCCATTCGTATATTTCAAATTTTAACGATATTTTATTATAAATTTAAATTTTGTATTTGTTATAGACTTTAAATGTTTACTAATAATATAAGCTCCTTCATCGATTTGACAATGTTAATATAAATGAGATAAACGTGAACAAGATACTTAAAAATATTATATTGTTATATTCAATTCAAACAAACGGCAAACTGAATCCCAGTAATTGTGCATCAAAGCATTTCATAAAAAACTACGCATTAAAGTGTGAGATTATATTGAAATATAATGGTTGCACGTTACTTATCCGACACTCAAGAGTGTGCACTTAAATAAATATAGATCCCTCAGGACGTTATATTTATTACGAGTTGCACCTCTATCAATCCCATCAAGATAGTTGCGAAATCTATTCAACTACAATAAGTAGAATAGAGGATCGCACATCTTATTCACTCCCATCTAACAAATATCAAATGAATATAAAAAAAGTACTTGTATTTAAACGAGAAATAAAGAAGAAACTGCAGGTCCTTGCACTCAGTCAAAACAAGGACCGTTAGAAGCTTTCAATATTTTAAATATTTGTAAGTAAACAAATAATGCACCCAAAATTCAGTATCTGCATAGTACAATCTATTTGAAAGTATGAGATGCGTGCGTCAGAAGGCCCGAATCGCTACATGCACTCTTATAGTATCTGACACTTTAGACTGAGAGAAGTCATTTTGCCATTCGTATTTTTCAAATTTTAACGATATTTCAACATAAGTTCTAATTTTATACTTGTTATACACATAAAATATTTATTAATAATATGCCTCTACACCGTCTTCAAGCTGTCAATGATTTAAATATTTGCAATTAAACAAATAATGCACCCAACATTGAGTGACGGCATGATACAATGTATTTGAAAGTGCGAGGTGCGTGCGGCAGTAGGTCCGTAGCGGTACATGCACCTCTTATAGAATCCGTCGCTTTAGACTGATCAACACCAACGAATGATAAAGCTGCCGACAGTATTTTAAACGATGACCACAATCCAAGCAGAATAAGACTCACTGCAACAGACGGAGGAACATTCGAAATCCCACTAGAATTCGCAAATTTTATGCAGGGAATGTCAGACACAGTCAAACAATTAACTGAAAAAGTAAACGCGCTGACAGCTGCGCAAGCTCAGCCTATTTTAACTAGCACCAGATTAGACCAGCCACGACACGAAGTCCGGAGCCAACGACAGCAAGTAGGATTCCAGGACACAATGACGTACCATTACCTGGACAATACGACCGAATTACCACAACCTGACCCCCCAGCACCACTCGCAAGGAGAGTCGGCCAAGCCTGGGAGGGGGGGAACTTCCAAGGTCAGGAAAGACTTGGAAATACGAGTGGTACCAGGACCGAGAACAGCACCTGGCAGAGAAGTGCAGGACAGTCGCTGAGAGACGTCGGTCAAATTGTCCGGAAATGGGGACTACAGTTCTCAACAGATGGCGACCAGAGCATTGACTCATTTCTCGAACGGGTCGAGGAATATCGGATTCTGGCCAATCTTTCAGAATCCGAATTGCTAAGCTCACTGCCAGAGTTATTCAAAAGCGTAGCAGCACTGTGGTTCAAAAACGAAAGAGATACGTGGTCGACATGGTCCGAATTCCAAGAAGAAGCTCGTCACTGGTTCGGAACAAATAGGCGGTTTCAGAAGAGGCTGATTGCCGAAATAAATTCTCGCTATCAAGGACCCGGCGAGAAAACACGGGATTATATTACGTGTTTAGTACACATGATAAGAAGACTCGATCCAATCCCAAGGATCGAGCAGCAGTTAGATACACTGCACGGCAACCTGCGCCCCGAAATACAAAATTTGGTGCGCAGGACGGATTGTGATTCGATCCACACTCTTCTCAATCTTGCTGTCGAAGCCGAGCTTACACTGGAGGGACAGAAAGCGTATAGACACCCTCCGCCACCCGAGACTGCCCTAATCCCCGAGTCGGCTTATAAACCGAAGGAGGAAAAGAAGGTCAAGACGAAGATTGCAGCGGTGCAGCCGACAGCACCAAATCCACAGACCAAGAAGAATCCGCCAGAGGACTTGGCGAAAACCCTGGCCAAAGTTCTCGAGGAAAAAATGAGAGAATTCGTCCTTTCAATGACTACATCCCGGAGCGGAATTGGCAAACCAAGGGAACCAAATCGAACCAAGAATACGAAGGGTTCCGCCGAAAGGACGTACGGCGAATCGAAAGAGAAAACAGGCAATCGGAACGAGAACGCGAGACCGCAAGTCACACAACCATTGAAATGCTTTGGTTGTGGGCGGCTAGGGTATAAGCGCGCAGATTGCCCGGACTGTTCGGGAAACGCGAACAGGAGCGGCTAAATAGGGTCGTTTCCGTTCCTACCCCGCGTAAGACCCGAACAGATATCCCGATCACAGCGGAGCGCTGTAAGGAGAGCTCGGCGATAAAAGAGTCGTCGGAAGTGCCGACGACATCAGCTGAGTCCGAGGGATCTTGCGGCTGTCTCAGCCCGAATTCTGTGGGATCGACGGAAAAGTCAGATCAGCACCAGATAGCGGCCGCTACTCGAGATCTGGATGATAGGGCTGGAGGAGAAGACCCTCCGCGTGAAAAAGAAACTCGTTCGTGGGTCCAAGTGGGCATTGCCGGCTACCGCGTACGCGCCTTGTTCGATACGGGAGCATCGCGCACGGTAATGGGTTCAATTGGTCTACAATTGGCCACGGTCTGCGGCTGTCCACTCATCCCGAGCAGCGGAAGGAAAGCGAAAGTGCCAGGAAACCAGACGGTGGCGATCGCTGGTTACGTAGACCTGCCTTTCGAGGTTGCCGGGATAAAGCGAGATATTCGCGTAGCCGTACTCCCGGACGATCAAATCGACTGTTACGTCGGAGCGGACTTCATCCGTGGTTTTGGCGCAGTTTTGGATCCAAACGAGAATAAACTTTGGATCAAAGCGGCCAACAAGTCCGTAGATCTGGAAGTAGCGAGCATATCGCGAATCGATGCATTCGAGATAGCATCGATAGGACTTGCAGACTTATTGCCAGAGGAGCAAGAAAGACTGCATACACTGGCTGACCGATACCTGGGTACAACGGGGAGGCCGTTGGGATGTACCGTTGGGATCTCTGATTGAGCACGCGATCGACGTGGGTGCGACGCGGCCAATCAAACAGAAATATTATCCCGTCTCTAAGCGAATAGAGGAAGAGATGCACGCCCAGGTTAAAGAGATGCTCGACGCAGGGGTGATCGAGCCATCAACCAGTGGGTGGTCGAGCCCCGTAGTAATGGTCCGTAAACCTAATGGGAAGTATCGGTTCTGTATTGACTATCGGAAGGTCAATGCAGTGTCGAAAACCGATGCTTACCCGCTGCCTAACATGGACGGCATACTACGGAAGCTCAAGAACGCGAGGTACATCAGCACGCTAGACTTGAGTAGCGCGTACCACCAGATACCGCTAAGACCGGAGTCAGCGGCTATAACCGCGTTCACAGTACCTGGGTTAGGCTTATTCCAATTTAAAAGGATGCCTTATGGCCTATCCCAGGCGGGAGCCACGTTCCAAAGGTTAGTGGACAAAATCATAGGGCCTGAGCTCGAGCCCTATGCATTTTCGTACCTCGATGATATAATCATCGCCACAGAGACCTTCGAGGAACATGAAAAGTGGCTAAGGTATGTCCTGAAGAGAATTAACGAGGCTAGTCTCACAGTGAATCGGGATAAAAGTGTATTTGGACGTACTGAGGTGAAATATCTCGGAGTGCTGGTAAATCGCGATGGAATCAGACCAGACCCCGAGAAAATCGAGCCGATCATCAATTATCCGGCGCCCAAGAATCTAAAACAGCTAGAAGATTTCCTTGGTATGGGTTCGTGGTACCGGAAATTCTTACGGGACTTTGTTACCTTGGCCGAGACGCTGACAAGGCTTACCAAGAAGGACCGTAAATTTGAATGGCTCGAGGAGCAGCAACAGGCATTCGATCAGATTAAGGCGCTGACCGCAACTGCTCCCGTCCTAGCGAGGCCGGAGTTCGACGTGCAGTTCGTTATACAGACGGATGCAAGCGACACTGGCATTGGCGCAGTACTTCTCCAGGTGATTAATGGGGAAGAGAGAGTACTGGAATTCGCCAGTAGGACGTTAAACCAGGCCGAACGCAATTATAGCGTTACGGAACGAGAGTGCCTGGCGGTTGTAGGGGCGATTGGTAAATATAGACCTTACATAGAAGGCTATCATTTCCGCGTTATAACCGACCATAGTAGCTTACGTTGGCTGCGTAGTTTACACAGTCCAACGGGTAGATTAGCACGATGGGCACTTGAGTTACAGGGACACAGCTTTGATGTGGAGCATCGAAAAGGCGCCCTGAACTACGTACCCGACGCGCTATCGCGGATGAGCGAGGAGGAGGCCCTCGCCATCGACGCAATATCTTGGGTAGAGGAATCCCAAGACGAGTGGTTTCAGAATTGGCTGAAACGAGTAAAATCTAGTCCAAGAGATTTTCCTCGTTGGAAGTGTGTCGGAGGACGACTATACTTCCACAAGCCAAACTAGTTAATCGATGAAACACTCGGAGACGAAGACGCGTGGAAGCTAGTGATTCCAAAGGAACACCGAAAAGCGGTCCTCGAAGAAAGCCACGACTCTCCTACGTCTGGCCATGCTGGACGTGAGAAGACGTTTGCCAGTCTGGCTAAGTATTACTACTGGTCAGGTTATTACGCCGACGTGAAGGACTACGTGCGCCGTTGTCTCGTCTGTCAACAGTGCAAGGTGGATCAGCGACCACCTGCAGGACTGATGGGAAAACGCACGGTCGAACGTCCCTGGCAAGTCGTGGCAGGGGATATCACCGGACCCTTTGTAAGGAGCAAGGGCGGATACGAATACATCCTCGTATTCTTGGATCTATTCACCCGGTGGGCGGAGTGTATACCAATTCGCAAAGCCAACGCGAAAACCATTCTCAAGGAGTTCAAAGAGAGAATAGTTTCAAGATTTGGTACTCCCGAGGTATTTCTTTCGGATAACGGTACCGAATTCAAGAATAAGGCCGTCGACGAATACCTACAGGAGGTGGGGATACATCATACCACCACCCCGCCATATTTTCCCCAGGCGAACCCGGTTGAACGTGCCAACCGAACATTGAAAACCAGGATTGTGGCTTTCATAGAGGAAAACCACAATACCTGGGACGAGAAGTTGCCGGAGCTTGACAACACCGTCCACGAGTCGACGGGTACGACTCCGGCAATGCTGAATTACGGATGGACGTTAAACCAGGCCGAACGCAATTATAGCGTTACGGAACGAGAGTGCCTGGCGGTTATATGGGCGATTGGTAAATATAGACCTTACATAGAAGGCTATCATTTCCGCGTTATAACCGACCATAGTAGCTTACGTTGGCTGCGTAGTTACACAGTCCAACGGGTAGATTAGCGCGATGGGCACTTGAGTTGCAGGGACACAGCTTTGATGTGGAGCATCGAAAAGGCGCCCTGAACTACGTACCCGACGCGCTATCGCGGATGAGCGAGGAGGAGGCCCTCGCCATCGACGCAATATCTTGGGTAGAGGAGTCCCAAGACGAGTGGTTTCAGAATTGGCTGAAACGAGTAAAATCTAGTCCAAGGATTTTCCTCGTTGGAAGTGTGTCGGAGGACGACTATACTTCCACAAGCCAACGAGTTATCGACGAAACACTCGGAGACGAGGACGCGTGGAAGTAGTGATTCCAAAGGAACACCGAAAAGCGGTCCTCGAGAAAGCCACGACTCTCCTACGTCTGGCCATGCTGGACGTGAGAAGACGTTTGCCAGTCTGGCTAAGTATTACTACTGGTCCAGGTTATTACGCCGACGTGAAGGACTACGTGCGCCGTTGTCTCGTCTGTCAACAGTGCAAGGTGGATCAGCGACCACCTGCAGGACTGATGGGAAAACGCACGGTCGAACGTCCCTGGCAAGTCGTGGCAGGGGATATCACCGGACCCTTTGTAAGGAGCAAGGGCGGATACGAATACATCCTCGTATTCTTGGATCTATTCACCCGGTGGGCGGAGTGTATACCAATTCGCAAAGCCAACGCGAAAACCATTCTCAAGGAGTTCAAAGAGAGAATAGTTTCAAGATTTGGTACTCCCGAGGTATTTCTTTCGGATAACGGTACCGAATTCAAGAATAAGGCCGTCGACGAATACCTACAGGAGGTGGGGATACATCATACCACCACCCCGCCATATTTTCCCCAGGCGAACCCGGTTGAACGTGCCAACCGAACATTGAAAACCAGGATTGTGGCTTTCATAGAGGAAAACCACAATACCTGGGACGAGAAGTTGCCGGAGCTTGACAACACCGTCCACGAGTCGACGGGTACGACTCCGGCAATGCTGAATTACGGATGAGAGCCTATGCCTCCTGGTACCATCAAGAGGAACCAAGAACAGGCTGGCATAGAAGAGGAGCAGCACCATAAGATAAAATTGTGGCAAGAGCGACTTCGAAAGCTCAGGGAAGTACATGAGTCTGCAGCTGCACGCTCAGATCAACAGCATGAGCGACAAGCAAGCTATTATAACGCTAAAAGGAGGGACGCACCTTTCACCGTAGGAGATATGGTGTGGAAAAAGAACAGAGTCCTGTCCTCAGCAGCTCAGGGTATTTCGGCTAAGCTGGCTCCGAAGGCGACAGGTCCGTATATCATAATAGGCCAACCAGGATCCAATACTTACACGTTGTTAGATAAAGACGGTAAGGTGACCGACCTGGCACACGCCGAACACCTTAAACACTGCGTTTCACCGGTTCTCGACGCAGATGAGGAAGAAGAACATCCGCCGAGGGACATCGTGGGAGAAGGGGCGACGCGCGACCCGCCCCATGCGAGCGTACAGTCACCAAATTGCGTGCGGACTCCTGCGCGAGTCATAGCGGGTGACACCAGCGTGCGAGAACAGACTCCTGCGAGAGTCAAAACGCCGAAAGCACGAAAGCGTGGCCGTCCGCGAAAATCCGCAAAAACCGTCGCAAGACCCCACGGGAAAAACACAGTGAAACGCGGTGTAGTAAATAATGACGTCGAATCCGTACTCGAGAGATCAGGGTCATCGGTAGTCCGTAGAAAGGCGCGCGCGCAAGCGAAACGACAGTGAAAAATGTATTAATCACTATATAAGTAATTTGTTGACGTGAACGGATGACAATTCCGAACCCGATTCAACGAGTTCGCCGTCGAAAAGACGAAAGAGCACTAACGCTATTTTGTGTGTGGTTGGCAGGGGACGCATAACCTATGTACATGCCCCAGTCGGTCGAACCACCACTAGCTGAGTCAGAAAGAGCCGATAGCTCCTGACAAATCTGAGTCAGGACGAGATCATCAGGGTGAAAATCCCCTGGCTATCGAAATCGTGAAATAAAGCGATTTCAGTCAGTATCAGACCCCTAACCACATCCTGACGCGTCTAGGAAAGGTCAGAGCATGATATATAGGAATATACCTTGCGTCTGGAAGGGGGGTGTAACGGTAAACGGTTCACGCGAGACGAAAATCGTACCGATCGCGTGAGTCTACCGTTGAAGACGCGTAAGGCGCATGCGCGAGCGCGTCGGAGAGCCAGTGTGCACGACACACCGGCAGTATCGTTCGAGTCTCGAACAAACGCGGTACCGCGAGTGCCAAGAGGAAGAGAGAGAGAGTCGAGGATCATACGGGAGAAAGAGCTGACGGAGAGACGATTAGAAGGAGGGGAAGGAGAGACCGAACACCAGGAAGTAGCCAACTGGATCGTTGCGGATTTCAAGTAAGTCCTGGCCAGGCGTGCGCGAGTGATCGCGAATAGCGTAAGCGCGGGTAACGACGGGATACGCGCGGTATCCCGACGGCGAGGCAAGCGAGAGGATAACCGCTCTCATCGTGTCTCTCTCTCTCTGCAACTTAGGCGCGTATACGGCAAACCGGAGTGCTTAACACTCCGGCACGACCCTAACCGCGTCAACGCATTTTACAGCCAGGTAACTCGTACCCGGCTGTAAAATCGTCCTCGTCCTCGAGATCGGCCAACCCGTCGAATCTCAACGCGAATAGCGGCGGGCGCACACACACGTATTTTTAACCTGTTAACAGCAGGATAGTTGTTTAATTTTGAGCCAAGGAATAGCATCGCCTTGGCCCGACCTTGTACTTTTCATAATTTGTCATAGCACCGTTTATTTCTCGTGATCGTAATAAATTTGTTTCTTAATAGTATACCCGACATAGCATTTTATTAATATTCCAACGCACCTTATCCCGAAGGTGAATACCGCCATGCCCCGCGGGTGTCGTGCATTGTACTGCGCACGACACATAACTGAGTAGCCGAGTACGAGCATTGACGGAGGATAAGTGTGCACTAGGTAAGTGCATACATTGTACACAGGGAAGACGTCGTCGTGCGGAGCTTGAGGCTAGTTCGCACCACTTCAAGGACGGTTCTGACGATCGGTTAGCTGTCTGGTAAAACAGCTGATCGGTACACGGAGAATATTTCCTGTGCATTGAGGATATGCACAGGACAATTAAAACCCTCCTGACGTGCGAGAATAACCCTGTTACAATATTTTATTTTAAATTGTTTCCCGGTAATAAGTAAACAAGTGAAAATTCAGAATTTATTATTGATTTATACTGTCGCAAATTTATTACTGATTTATAATTGTTTTAATTTTGATAAATATTAGTCGAAATAAATAATGAGAATAGAAAAGAAAGCTTAATTTTTTTATGCAAATGAAATAGATTGATGAATAAAATAATAAAATATCTATTTAATAAATTTGAGGAATAAATGAAAAGTAGAAGATCAATTTAATTGAATTGATTAATAAATAAAATCATTACATGGTAAAGAATTAGATAAAAAAAAGTATAAAAAAATTATTATAAAGGGTGATTGTAATAACATTTATTTTCAATAAGATAAAATAACATAAAAATCAACGAAATTAAAGAATTTTTCCGTGCAATGCCGTTAACAACGTCAAACACCTCGTTTGGCTTAGATACCGTGTGTTGGGCCCTATGCCGTAAATTGGATAAACACCGGAGAGGGCGGTGTTCGTAGGATAGGACAGTAACCGGTAAAACACTATCAACAATTGATATTTTATATTAATCGGCGAGAAAGATCGTCTCGCTCGGTCGATTTATTAAATAAACAATTAGATATTAATAAACTAACAACAAATCAACGTTAACAAGTTAAGGGGAATCGTACCGGTGACTACCCCCGAGGTCAGCGCGAAAACAAGTAGTTAAACCCTATTAACCGACGAGTTACGAGCAACCGATCCGGGAATGATCGGCTGCTTAACCTGATGGCATACGTCACACCGTGTGACGTATGTATCTCTGACGTAGGGAGCTCTGACGTAGAAGCTTCCTACGTCACGCGCGTCTTCTCTCGTGAAGTGGCTCCCGCGAACCACCGACCTGTCTACCCGGGCGGGATTTGTCACGAGAGGGGGAAAAAGAGGAACGCTTCCTCACCTGGACCGTACCAGGTAAATCGGGACATGAAATATTAGGCGGACACGCGTGTCTAAACGTGGTGCACCCCTTACCGCGTATCTAAATATCTCGCCTCGGCGAGAAAAGGCTGGGCCACGGAGAGAGAGCTTGTACTCAGGTATCACCCTCTCTCTCACTCCAATTGTCGGGAAGGCTGGCTACTCCTTGCTTTCTTTTCTTACTGCCTGTGAGACGTGCTGCTCCGCACGCTGACGTGGAGGTTGGTGGGGAGAAGCATCTCACACCCACACACAAAGCACACCTGTCCTTAAAATCTTTTATCACGTAAAAGATTCACAACGGTCATCAACACGTTGTTGTTGCCGTGCGCGCGCGAACTCTATCGTTACTCTCAGCTGGGCGCGCATGATTTTCGCGCGTTCGTGCGCGCGCCGCGCTGTATATCCTCTTTCGCGTTGCTTACCTGATCGGTAACTAGCTTATCGTTATAATATATATATATATTGTAATGGTAAGTGATGTACTCACTTACCATTATACGAATCAGGTAGGTAGACACGAGTGCTATAAATAGATATATGCATAGCCAACGGCGCGAACGGCTGATACCCGCGCAACGATAGAAGGAAATCGGGAGAGAGTCGCGCGCGCACGACACGATAGATCACGGTTACACGTGTGACGGGATAACTCCGTGAAAATATACCTTTTAGATATAGAAGATCTGATCCAAGTGATTCTTATCGATATTTCGCACCGTGATTTATTCGTTTTACTGTGTGAGATAGTGTAGTGGTTCTACACACGGACATAGAAAATAAAAGTGATCGGTGGTCGAGGGATTCTACCACCGACATTTTCCATTTAGAATATAAAGAGGCAGCGAGAGGGAGGAATTCATTTACTTTTCCGATATTCGAGATCCGAAGACGATAAATAAAAGTAAGTGGTACCACTTCCGCGCGAGTAATTATTATATGTTTTATTTAACGCGATCGTGCGAATAATCTTAAGTTAGTTAGTTCGCGTACCCCTTTCCCCTCTCGTGTTGAGTCGATATTTTCGACTCAATCTCCGTGCGCATAGACCTCGACCATATTAATAAATCTTATTGTATTTAATCATTCGTTCTTGTTTAAATAAATCCGTTAATTGTTAATCTAGTTCAACCCGTGTTGATTTATATTTTTCTCTAACCGGCGCATTATAATTTCATTCCTCCGTCTTCCTTCGAGTCGTATTTCAAGATACGAATTCTCGCGGACTCACATTTAATTTT
Organism: Theocolax elegans; assembly: GCA_026168455.1. Lineage (NCBI taxonomy): Eukaryota > Metazoa > Arthropoda > Insecta > Hymenoptera > Cerocephalidae > Theocolax > Theocolax elegans. The sequence goes on from CM047426.1 coordinate 56,310,760, forward strand.
CTTTCCGCGGTCCATTTTAGGAAAGAATCTCATCATTTTACCTGCTGTTGTTGGAAATCGGAATTCGATTTCCATACAACTTTAACGGCAAGTGTGCGGACAGGTAACCGCAGCCGCTGCGCGGGAAAGATTTTTGTAAACAACTTACATACATATATAAATTGTCTTGAGTCATTAAGTGTGCGATACCTAGTCGGCGAAACTATACAAGTTCGTTCGCCACGAACTAAAGGTATGTAAGACGAACGACTCAGTAAGTTTTCCCCGGGCAAGCACACCGTTACAATATATATATATATATATATGTGTGTGTTATGTGTGTGTGTGTCTTTTTATGGTTACTAATGAGTACAATTAGTGTTGTACCAAAATTTCTTTTTATTATATCTCCTCGTTTTACAGGACCGACCTTATCCTTCTTTTTATTTATTTATAAAAAAATTAGATGGTGTACGGGTCATCGTATAAGTGAAAACGAGAGTGAAAAATTAGGGAGTGTCGCGTACAAAATAAAATCGACTTTAGCTTCCACGTAACCAAATTTTCAGAAAAAATGAATAAATAAATAAATAAATAATAATCTAAAATTCTTTTGAACGATAAGAAAATCAAGAGTTTTTTATTGTACCTTCGTTCTCATATTTTTTTTTATATTCATTAATATAAATAAGATTAGCAATTAATTAATATTACGATAATAAAAAAAAATTTAATAATTAAACACTAATAAAGTAATAATCGTGAATTAAATGAATCAATCCAAACATACAAACTAAATACATACGAAATGATAAATTAAATTTGTTAAATTTTATAAATAATCTCGTTACATTTCGTCGAAACTATATTAAACAAAATTTTAAAATACATATAATAAAAGTTATAACTATTACGTTTACGTATAGACCGTTTTGAAATAAAATAAAAGGAAATCGGTACCTGGGTATAATCCTTTATAATCACAGTTTACGATAGGGCAAAGGGAAAATCGGTTTGGTCTCATTATATACACGTAGATATACATATATATTTTCCAAGTAAAAGATAAACCCAGAAATAAATAATAAATAATTACTCAAGTTGAAAATAAGTTTGTTAATTGTACGTGTAATAAATAATTAAGTAACTATATAGTCAGTCATTTCGCAACAAGGAAAAGAAAATTTAAACTTCTAAACGGTGTTGTATTTTCTGATGAATGAGCGCATTCATTATTCTCGTCGTGAGAAAATTTCGACCGGATGTAACTTAATATTGTTTCAAATAATATAAATCTGCGTTTGATTTTTAAAAAAAAAATACTTATTCTGTTACCTTTCTATAGTCAATACATTAAATGTAATGAAGAATTAATGCACCTATTAATAATAAATAAAGAAATATTAAACAATTTTTTCTACTTCCTTATATAACGCTAGTTTAAATTGATAAATAAAAAAAATGGTATAAATAAACTTATAAAATAAAAGGAAATTTATAAAAGTAACAATTAAAAAAAAATTTTATAACATGTAACGGGGTACGGATTGAATATAAGGAATAAAAAAATCAACGAAGGTATCGGGGCGCGAACCCACGATCCCGGGAGCGCAAGGCAGAAGCCTCACCACTGCGCTACCATTCGCAATTATCCTGGTTAGTCGACTTGGTCCTATCGACGAACGTCGCCGATAATTCCGGGACCTAACCTGCGCCGACACTCGAAAATCCGTACCCGTTATATCCCCCACCCAAACGCGACCTACGCCCTCGGGGAGCCGTTTGATCACTTCGATCACCTGGGCTAGAGAGGCGAAGGTTGTCCCTGCTCGACCGGTGTCAAGAAGACAGTTTTCTGAGCACCGGGAGCCTCGTTAGGGATAGCCGTCCGTTTGCACCACCACGCTTGAGATCCCAGAAACTCAAGCTCTCCTACGTCTAGTGCCAACCTTGGAGGTGTACTGCGTATATGTATACACACTGTGGACCGAGAAACACAGGCTTTTCTCCTACAGTCGTACATCCGCACTTTTGACGTTCTCGCGGGGAAATCTACCGGGACTGTGGTGGTGGGGATGGGAGTTTGTGACCGACATTGGTCGAGAATTAGCCAGGCGAAGATAAATTTCTTCGTCTCTTCTGGCAAGTGGGTTTTTGAGTTGGGCGCCATTTGTAACGGGGTACGGATTGAATATATGGAATAAAAAAATCAACGAAGGTATCGGGGCGCGAACCCACGATCCCGGGAGCGCGAGGCAGAAGCCTCACCACTGCGCTTTAGAAAAGCAAATACTATTTTGAATGAGACTCAATATATGAGGACTCGTTCTGAAAAAAGACTATTTTTTATTTCTTAACCTAATTAATTAATTTAAACAATTCCTAGATATAATTTTTTATGACCACTCAAAGAATGCTTCAAATTTTTTCTAACCATAAACAATAATATTTACTTACTAGGAGAGGCCACGGCCTTCGGATCACGGATCTTGACCAAACTCTGGGATATGTTTTATAATATAAAAATATGAAGAAATCCAGATTTTTAGACGCTAACGCGCAAATTTACCAAAGTTATGGGCAACTAAAGCAAATTTTGGAGAAAAGTAACTTCCACTTTAATCGCTCATAACTCTGAAGCAAATAGAGATAGAAACTCAAGCTGAAATTCAGAAGAAAGCTGAGCTCAAGTAGATATAATTTAAAAAAAAAGGAAGATCAAATCGGTCAATTTGGCTCAAAGTTATGAAGAAATTAAAAAATAGTAGAAGTTTTAACCAAAATTTACTAATAAATATTTATTAATTTTTTGTCCAAAATTTCTACTATTTCGTATTTTCTCCATAACTTTGAGCCAAACTAACCGATCTGAGTTTCTTTTTTTTCAAATTATATCTACTTGATCTCAGCTTTCTTCTGAACTTTAGTTTGAGTATCTATCTCTATTTGCTTCAGAGTTATGAGCGATTAAAGTGGAAGTTACTTTTCTACAAAATTTGCTTTAGTTGCCCATAACTTTGGTAAATTTGCGCGTTAGGGTCTACAAATCTGGATTTCTTTATATTTTTATATTACAAAACATATCCCAGAGTTTGGTCAAGATCCGTGATCCGAAGGCCGTGGCCTCTCCTAGTTAGTTAAATTAATAAATAGGTGAAATCATATATATAGATATAGTGACCAATATTAAAATACTAACTATACGTCATTCCTTTAAAATTTGCTATAATTATATAGAAAATTAGTTGAAACTAAATTATAAATATTATAAAATATATATAATTTAACCAAAGTAACATTACTTGAATAATATTTAAAATATAACTACCCACACAGCATGAAAGCTTCCCGATGAAAGATTCATGCAATATTCCTTTGCAAGTTTGCTGCAACCTTCCTAAAACTTTACTGAATCTTACAGCAATCTTTCAAAGGAAGCGTTATACTTCGAAAGCGTTATACTATATTGTAGCAACATTCCAAGAAAGATAAAAATCACGGTAAAATGATATATTGCATGAAACATAGCTAACAGCTTGCAGCAACATTTCTAGAAATGTTGCAAACTTCATTACAGAAAGCTTTCATGAAAGACAACTCGAAATATTGAAGCAAGATTTATAACAGATTTAAAGAAATTAAAAGGCGTAAGCTTGCTGCAAGCTATTCAAATATATTGCTGTAACCATTCAAGGAATATTCCTTCTTAACGTTCCAGGAAAGTTTAGTAAAAGAATACAGCAATTATTGCTTACTAGATTCTAGGTAGCTTGCTTAAAAGCCTTCCAGCAAGATTTAAATGAATCTTTCTGAAAGATCATAGGACAATATTTCCGGCAAGCTTTCTGCAAGCTTCCTGAAAGCCGCATCGAAAGTCGCAAGAGCAAAGAAAATTAAGTTTGCATAAAACCTTGCTAAAATATTACCGCAAATATTGCAGGAATGTTACTCGTAATCTTTCGTGAAAGACAGGCAAGACAGATTGCCACAACCTTTCTTGCCACCTTCAAAAGAGATTCGTCATGCATTGCACAACAAGCTTTCAGAAGCTTATTCTGGAAGATTGAAACAACCTGTTGGGGAATATTCCAATTGAATTATGCAAAAAGCTTTAACAAAAGAATTTCACAATGTACAGTACATGCTTTGTAGAAAGCTTCCCTAATAGCTTCTTTCAAGATTCCAATGAAATTTTTAAAGGAGATCGACAGAGAATATTTTCGGCTAGCATCCTGCAAGTTTTCAAAAAACCGCACCGAAAGTCGCAATGGAAAATAAAGTTTAGCTTGCATGGAAGCTTGCTGATATATTGTCTCAAATATAGCAGTAACGTAACTGCCAATCTTTCAAAAAAGTTTATGTACAGCATGAATCTTCTATCGGGGAGATATTTTAATACTGCTTCGTGCAGTATAATGTATAAAGAAATTCTTCGTAAATAATTTTTTATCTTTATTATTTATTAATATTGATATTAATAACAAATTATATTTTGTAGTTAAATGTACAATTAACAGATCTACTTATTTCTAATTACGCCGAAATCGATCTGGATATTCGAAATTCGAGATTATCGAATGTATGTTCATTTGTAAAATGTGAGAATAAAGACTTAGTTTCAAGTAATTATTTCACTTTATGATTTAGTAATCTTATCTTATTATAATTAAGATATTTCCTCAAAAGTGTTCGGCGTCCGGCGTCCGACATTCACCATTAGGCGTCTTTTTATTATGTTTTATATATATGCATATGTATAAGGGTAAGTGTATTATGGTGAAGAGATCAGGGTGAGGGTGAGGGTGGAGGGATAGGGATGGGGTCACCCTGACCACCTGGACATCGTCTCCAGGAAGTGAAAATTTTTTTTGCAAATTCAAGTAGAAAGGCATGTAGACTTTCCTGTGGAGGATGTCAGGATTAGCTGGAGGTTACCCTGACCTTCTGGACATCGTCTTCAGGAAGTGAGAATATTTTTTGCAAATTAATGAAGAACAGCATGTAGATTTTCCTGTAGACAATGTCAGGATAACCTGGAGGTTACCCTGACCACCTGGACACCGTCTTCAGGAAGTGACAATATTTTTTGCAAATTTAAGCAGAAAGGCATGTAGACTTTCCTGTAGTCGATGTCCGGATGATCTGGAGGTTACCCTGACCTTCTGGACATCGTCTTCAGGAAGTGAGAATATTATTTGCAAATTAATGAAGAACAGCATGTAGATTTTCCTGTAGACAATGTCAGGATAACCTGGAGGTTACCCTGACCACCTGGACACCGTCTTCAGGAAGTGACAATATTTTTTGCAAATTTATGCAGAACAGCATGTAGACTTCCCTGCGGACGATGTCAGGATAACCTGGAGGTTACCCTGACCACCTGGACATCGTCTTCAGGAAGTGACAATATTTTTTGCAAATTTTTGCAGAACGGCATGTAGACTTTCCTGTGGAGGATGTCAGGATAACCTGGAGGTCACCCTGATCACCTGGACATCCTCTCCAGGAAGTGACAATATTTCTTGCAAATTTAAGCATAAAGGCATGTACACTTAATCTTTTTTTATATAAAGTATTCAAAAAAAGTAATCAAAAAATCGTAAAAAAATAGGTAAAAAAAAAGTAAAAAAAAAAAGTAAAAAAAGTAAAAAAAGTAAGTAAGTAAAAGTAAATAAGCGAAAAAAGTTTAATAAACCCATTCTAGTCAGAATGTTTCATGTAAATTCTAAAGATCGAGAACGATTTTTTCTCAGATTATTATTACTTCATGTACGTGGGGCCAAATCTTTTGAAGATATACGTTCATACGAAGGCGTTGTTTATGATACTTTTTATGAAGCATGTATAGTTAGATGTTTAATCATTACTGATAATGAATGGGATAAATGTTTAAGAAAATTGTAATTTTCAATTTCCACATGCACTATGTGAACTTTTCGCTTTCATTACATCATTTGATCACAATTTTGATGCCTTGAAACATTATAATAAGTATAAAGAACATTTCTTTGATCCTAAATTACCTGAAATTTTAGGAGAACAAAAGGTTTTAAAAATTATAGACAACGTTTTATCAAAACATAATTTAACATTGCAACAATTTAATTTACCTAATATTGATAATACTGATAATGAAAATCATAATGGTATGTTTTATAATGATATTATTGCAAATCAAGATAATGACATAGAAATATTGTTAAAATCTTTAACATTGGAACAAAAAACAATATTTGATACAATAGTAGAAGCAGTTTACGATAATAAAAAAGAAAATTTATATTTTACAGTTGGTCCTGGTGGTAGTGGAAAAAGTTATTTATTGAATGCTATTATAAAATTTGTGAAATTAAACAAAATACCAGAGTTAGCAGTTGCTTGAACTGGTATTGCAGAAAATTTATTAATAGGTGGTAAAACTATCCATTCAACATTTAAAATACCATTTAATTTAAACCAACAATCAACACCCAAGATTTCACCAAATTCACAAATAGGTCAAATTTTAAAAAATATTAAATTAATAATTTGGGATGAAATATCAATGACTTGTAAATATGCATTAGAAGCTATAGATATTTTTTTCAGAGATTTATGTCGAAATAATAATCAGTTTGGTGGTAAAATATTAGTAACATCTGGCGATTTTCGACAAACACTTCCTATAGTTCGATACGGAAATAGAACTCAAATATTAGAATCATGTGTAAAAAGTAGTTCTTTATGGCAGTTATTTTAAAAACTTACATTAAATAATAATTTAAGATTGGTCAATTCAAACAGTATGTTTAAAACGTGGTTATTAAATTTTGGAGAAAATAAAAATATTACAAAATTTGAAATTGATAATAACGTTATAAAAATTCCTTCAGAATTTATTACATTTAATAATTTGATAGATGATATTTTTGGTAATAAAATAAATATTGATGATTTACAGACTCTTAAAGACAAAGTAATTCTTTCACCTATAAATAGTGATGTTTTAGCGATTAATAACGAAATAATTGAAAGAATTGAAGGTGACGGTAAGATATATTTAAGCATTGATATTATTACTAATGATGAAAATAATAAGTTGGATGAAATAATAACAATAGATTTTATAAATTCATTAATACTAAATGGTTTACCACCGTATAAATTAGTATTAAAAAAAGGAATGATCGTTATGTTACTTAGGAATTTGCATTTAGATGGAGGTTTATGTAAAGGTATCAGGCTCATGATTACAGAATTAAAACAGTACACTATATATGGAGAAATTATAACAGGTAAAAATTCAGGACAAATTATGATAATTCCAAGAATAGATTTATGTCCATCAAAGGATGATATACCTTTCAATATAGTTAGACGACAATTTCCAATTAGACCAAGTTTCGCTACGACCATAAATAAAGCACAAGGTCAATCATTTAAAAAAGTAGGACTATATTTACCAAGACCTGTATTTAGTCATGGTCAATTATATGTTGCATTATCAAGAGTTACAGATGAAAAAAATCTAAAAATAAAATTTTCGAAATCGTCAATGGTACTCAATAATACAGAAGGAGATATACTTAATATAAATGAGAGTAATTTAAATAATAATGTAATAATATATACAACGAATATAGTTTTTTCTGATGAGTTTGATACTTAAATAGTTTTTTTTTTATTTTTAAAAATCAATTTAAGGTCGACTTATTAGGCAAACCAATTATAAAATAATAAGATATAAGCATCAGACAAAATTTGTAGACAAAATTACGTACAATAAAGAATATTTTTCAAGTATACATTATTTACATCAAGCAACATTTTTTTACTAAAATACTGAAGAAATAGACAAATTTAAAATTCATTGTCTGCATCAAGCGAAATTTTTTTTACTAAAAGACTGAAAAAATAAACAAATTTAAAATTCATTGTCTGCAGCAAGCGACATTTTTTTTACTAAAATACTGAAGAAATGAACAAATTTAAAATTCATTGTCTGCATCAAGCGACATTTTTTTACTAAAATACTGAAGAAATAAACAAATTTTAAATTCATTGTCTGCATCAAGGGACATTTTTTTACTAAAATACTGAAGAAATAAACAAATTTAAAATTCATTGTCTGCATCAAGCGACATTTTATTGACAAAATTATTTATAAAATATACAAATTTTAAAATAATTAATAGTCTAATATAGCATTAATTAAATATCAATTAAAATATTTTGATAAGACTTGTTAGAATACATTGTCTGCAAAAAGTGATATTATTTTAGAACTGTCCCGTACCGACGAAAATTATATTATTATGTTTCGTAAAAAGTACTGCGTAGTTTAGAATAAAAATACGGCATAGAAGTCGAACAAAATATGGTTGATAAAGAATGATTCTAAGTAAATGCAGTAATATAAAATATAATTTATAGAGCTAAGGAACAGATTATTTTACGAGTGTTTCAAACGAAAAAGAGACTGAACTGAAAAAGAAACTGAAAGAAACCGAAAAAGAACTGAAGCGGGATCGCTGATAGTGAGATCGAAACGAAGGGTTACGCAAGAGTTTTTTTGTACTGCACTATAAAATCAATGCTCGGAGAAGAGCCGGCAATGGGAAACATCGACTAGAAAATTCGAGCATTAGAAGGAAGTAATAAATTAAGCCGTTCTTTGGGTAACGTCGCAGTAATAAAAGGGGAACAGCAAATTCTCTGAATTAACTACGAAGCGATACAGAAAATGCTCGGGATTCGATCATTTTTAATCACGCACATCTAACTGTCCAATCGGGTGCAAGCACAGAAAAATCGAGAACTACTTACACAATTTCCATATAAGGCAAAGTGTAAGACAAGGACAGATGCATAGATTTTTAGGGTATATAAAGAGAACCCAGAACAGACACAGCCACTCCTAATTTTTCATCTAAAGCTTTCGCAAGGCGAAGCTCTGCTAGTCAACTCTTTGATTTTTATCCGAGGGCGTGGCTCTGCTACTCGGACTTTAAAGTAATACGCATTAAAAATCACGAGAGATCTTGTATTCGGGGATCGAGACGTATCATTGACATCTACGAGCCATAGTCAAGGAACTACGACTTCGACATCTGGCAATCATCGGACTCCAACAACATACACATCTAACGTCGACGCCCGCAGGTCTAGCAGGACATTATCCAGCAATTTGACACCGCTATCCACGTTCGAGGCGGACCTTCGTTCCTCACCGAGTACACACACATATATATATATACATATATATATCTATATGTTTGAGTACTTAAGGTATATTCTTTTCGGCTATCTATACGCTTGTATTATTCGTAAAGGCAAACCTGATATTTTATGTTATTTCGATTGCTGAACCAACCGTTTTCTTTTAAAACAATTATTATTTGATACTACAATTTATTTATAATAATTATTCGTTGCATTGCATTTTATTTGAAATATTCACGGTTTGAATTGCAATTTAATTACTATAATTCATGTTTAAACGACAACAATTTTTAATTTAATCTGCATTTATTTATAATGATTCTTATTTCGATTATTAATTATTAATGTTTATAATAAAATAACCTTGCGAATATTTTATTCTATAATGTGTTAACGTGTTCGCCGCACACTTGTTTATTTAATCAAAATTAAAATCGTTATTTGACTTAAATAAATTTATGCAATTGTTAATAAAATAGTGTGAATTTATGTGTTTTGCCCATTAAAAAGCTGTAATAATTTAGTTGCACGTGTTCATTTAAAGGAAACAGCATATTATATTTAAATAAATAATGCATGATTAATACGAAATAAAACATATATTATTTTATTTATCCCACATTATATCCTGCATCTCTACTCTCAAAATAACTTCGCTCGCTAATCCCGGAGACTTAAGGCTAGTCCTAGTCAAACAAGAGCGAAAGGAACGCGAATGGTTTATTAACCATTTGCCTTCTTGTAATATTTTTATAGTGATTGGTGCAAGTCTTGACGTGACAGATTGTATTAATTATTATAATAAATTTGGTGCATCGGCCGGGAAACTCACATTTTTGAGAGAAAAAAAATAAAGAGATTCAAGGAATAATGTGTTAGATATAAATGTCAGGCTCGCCTAAAAATACTGATTGTTATGTAATAAACAAAGAAACACGAGTTTAGAATTTTCTATGAAGGATACTTATTAAATTTATACAAAGAAAAAGTTCAGACGCTCGATACTCTCGATTTAACTAAAACTCCTAGGGAAACAGTGCAAAATTTGACAAAAGAAATAAACTATTAAAGCATAGACGAGAAAAAAGTGCAGCAAATATTTCATTATCTATAAAATACCTCGCGATTTTGAATATAGAGACCCTTTTTTCCAACTGATCTTTCTATTTCCGAAGTTAGTGAAGACAACAGGAAGACACAATAATTACTCCCACAGCGCGTAAAAACATTTTAGTTTAAAAAACCCGCAGTATTGAATACGAGGAACAAAAAGAACTTATACGCGAATAATCCTGTAAATTTTAGTAAGCGCCCAGCCCCAGTTTAATCGTCCATGATGAACCCATTGATTTAAACACCGGATTAACGTTACGAAGCGATACAGAAAATGCTCGGGATTCGATCATTTTTAATCACGCACATCTACTGTCAATTCGGGTGCAAGCACAGAAAAATCGAGAATACTTACACAATTTCCATATAAGGCAAAGTGTAAGACAAGGACAGATGCATAGATTTTTAGGGTATATAAAGAGAACCCAGAACAGACACAGCCACTCCTAATTTTTCATCTAAGCTTTCGCAAGGCGAAGCTCTGCTAGTCAACTCTTTGATTTTTATCCGAGGGCGTGGCTCTGCTACTCGGACTTTAAAGTAATACGCATTAAAAATCACGAGAGATCTTGTATTCGGGGATCGAGACGTATCATTGACATCTACGAGCCATAGTCAAGGAACTACGACTTCGACATCTGGCAATCATCGGACTCCAACAACATACACATCTAACGTCGACGCCCGCAGGTCTAGCAGGACATTATCCAGCAATTTGACACCGCTATCCACGTTCGAGGCGGACCTTCGTTCCTCACCGAGTACACACACATATATATATATACATATATATATCTATATGTTTGAGTACTTAAGGTATATTCTTTTCGGCTATCTATACGCTTGTATTATTCGTAAAGGCAAACCTGATATTTTATGTTATTTCGATTGCTGAACCAACCGTTTTCTTTTAAAACAATTATTATTTGATACTACAATTTATTTATAATAATTATTCGTTGCATTGCATTTTATTTGAAATATTCACGGTTTGAATTGCAATTTAATTACTATAATTCATGTTTTAAACGACAACAATTTTTAATTTAATCTGCATTTATTTATAATGATTCTTATTTCGATTATTAATTATTAATGTTTATAATAAAATAACCTTGCGAATATTTTATTCTATAATGTGTTAACGTGTTCGCCGCACACTTGTTTATTTAATCAAAATTAAAATCGTTATTTGACTTAAATAAATTTATGCAATTGTTAATAAAATAGTGTGAATTTATGTGTTTTGCCCATTAAAAAGCTGTAATAATTTAGTTGCACGTGTTCATTTAAAGGAAACAGCATATTATATTTAAATAAATAATGCATGATTAATACGAAATAAAACATATATTATTTTATTTATCCCACATTATATCCTGCATCTCTACTCTCAAAATAACTTCGCTCGCTAATCCCGGAGACTTAAGGCTAGTCCTAGTCAAACAAGAGCGAAAGGAACGCGAATGGTTTATTAACCATTTGCCTTCTTGTAATATTTTTTATAGTGATTGGTGCAAGTCTTGACGTGACAGATTGTATTAATTATTATAATAAATTTGGTGCATCGGCCGGGAAACTCACATTTTTGAGAGAAAAAAAATAAAGAGATTCAAGGAATAATGTGTTTAGATATAAAATGTCAGGCTCGCCTAAAAATACTGATTGTTATGTAAATAAACAAAGAAACACGAGTTTAGAATTTTCTATGAATGATACGTTATTAAATTTATACAAAGAAAAAGTTCAGACTCTCGATACTCTCGATTTAACTAAAACTCCTAGGGAAACAGTGCAAAATTTGACAAAAGAAATAAACTATTTAAAGCATAGACTAGAAAAAAGTGCAGCAAATATTTCATTATCTATAAAAATACCTCGCGATTTTGAATATAGAGACCCTTTTTTTCCAACTGATCTTTCTATTTCCGAAGTTAGTGAAGACGAACAGGAAGACACAATAATTACTCCCACGCGCGTAAAACATTTTAGTTTAAAACCCGCAGTATTGAATTACGAGGAACAAAAAGAACTTATCGCGAATAATCCTGTAAATTTTAGTACGCCAGCCCCAGTTTATCGTCCATATGAACCATTGATTTTAACACCGGATAACGTTATAAGCTCGGTAAGAAAACGGCTCGTGACTGAAGTAAAAAAAGAGTTGTTAGATTCTTATCTCGAGGAACCTAAAATCATAGAAAGTTTACAAGAAAGTGTAAAAAAAGGGACAACTTTTCAAGGTATCATAAATAAGATTAAAGGCGCGTTAAATATTTTTTCCGCACCGATCGAAAAAGAGACTGAGGAAGTAAAGGCACTAATGACAGACACGGCGAAAGTACTCGACGAAAAACTAATTCAAGGCGCGACAGATTTTACAATTCCCTTCGATAATCAATTAATTAAAAGATCACCCGAACAAGCAATCTCTTCTAAGATTAAAGACGAATTATTTAATAAAGTTAATTTAGACGAATTAAGAATAAACACCGGAACAAAACCAAAAAAATTAGATAGGAGTGAAGTTAAAAAACAAATTAATAATAAAACAATGACGTCTCAAATTTGAGGTTTATCGCTAAAGGACGCTCTAGATTTAATACCGCGGTTTAACGGTCACAACATAAATTTATCACAATTTTTGGACGGATGCAATGAAGCAAATGAAATTTTACCGTCGGAGTACGAGAAAGAATTAACAAAACTTATTCGAATGCGTTTATATGGGGAAGCTTTAACTTGTGCGCGCGGAGAAAGTTTTAATTCTATCAAAGAGATATCTGATTTTTTCGAAAACACCTTCGGATCGATAAAAAAATATTACGAGTGGACGGGAGAACTTGCTAAATTAAAACAGAAAAACAATGAGACAGTCGTTGCTTATTTTAATCGGTTACAAGAAATAAAAAATGAAATAGTCAAAGCGGCCGACAGAGAGGGACGAGTTGCGATAGCAGATCATTTCATGCTTGAACTAAGGCGAGATTGTTTAAAATTCTTTTTAAAAGGGTTTCGTTGGGAAATTTGCGCGCGTTTAGGGACTCCAAGTTCTATAAAACAAGCTCGTGAACAAGCGCTCGAGGTGGAGCGCGAGTTCGCTTGTAGCGTCTTGGACGAGGAGACGCCGAACCGAGAAGAGGCTCGTATTCGTTGAACTCGAGAAACGCGTAAAGTAAACTATATTTCTAATAACTCTCCGATTGCATGTCAATATTGTTCTAAGACTGGTCATGGAGCCATAAATTGTTTCAAATTAGCACGAAGTCTTGCGGAAAGATTTTCCGATAATAACAACCGACGCAATCCCATAAACAGTTCATATAGCCCACAAAATCGCTCGGATAACAGTCGTAATTATAATAGACCGAATTTACAATTTGGTGGTTGGAATGAGTATCAAAATCAGACGGAATTTTTACCAAATAGAGACAGAGATAAAAATGATTCCTTTGTTCGTTATAATAATAATAAATACTCGTCGCAGCAATTTAACAAAGAAGATCGGGGAAATAATTCCGGGACTCGCGGTGTGTATATATATTAATAACGAATCGAATAATAATATAAGATCACCAGTTCCTTGTTTTCATTGCGGAAAACTCGGTCACATAAAGCGCGATTGTTATAAGTTTCAAAGAGAGATAAGAGAAGGAAATCAAAATCAGGGAAACACCGACACTCTCTCTCCGAGGAGGGTCGAGAGAGAGGCTACGAATCAAATTCCCTCTACTTCGAGCGCGGAAACCCGCTCAAACGTCCCCTCCGCACCGCAAAAATAAATTTAAGCCAACAAAGTTCAGCCCCGGTCGTAATCTTCGATACCGGTCAGTTAAAACGTCCGTTAAAATTCTTGCTAGATACAGGAGCATCGGTAAGTCTAATTAAAGAGTCAGAGGTAGACTCTCACATAAAAATTGATGAAAATGATATTATATTCTTAAAAGGCATAACTGACCACTCATTAACTACTCGTGGTAAAATTAAAATAGATTTCAAAGGATCTCCCGTGGAACTCAATTTAGTACATGATTCGTTCCCTATACAAGAAGACGGAATCTTAGGCACCGATTTTTTCCGTAGAAACGATGCAAAAATCAATTATTTGGAACAATATTTAGAATTTAACGGATTAATCCTCCCATTTGAAAATGCAAATAATATGCAAACGAATGAATCGATATATATAAAATGGAGAATATCGAAAATTATGACCGAAAATCAATACGATATATGTCAAAACCAAGGGAAAACAATGGTTATACGAACATGAAAAATTCAAGATTTTATAATTATACCGATAGTGACTCAGAAACGTCAAGTGATTTTCAATTACACGAAAATGATGAAACGTTTATAAAATTTGACACAAACGAATCGTATGAAATCTACGAACAAAAACAACAAAATGAAAGAAATCAAAATGGCAACGACAAAAACCTATACAATCACAGTGAAAAAGAACAAGAGTTATATGACGATTATAAAGATGACGAAATGCAAGTACATCAGATCGACGAGGAGTCGGATCTAAGGAATAATACATGTAAAGCAAGTGAAAATTGTTATGGATTAATGAAGGAAGAACGATTACAAATAAATAATGGAAAAGCGCAGCCACGGGTATGTGATGTGACTGAGCCACGTATTAAAGAGAAATTTGATGAAATTACTGAAAATTATGGTATTATTGAAGCACCATTGCTCGATAGGATGGCTGAGAGTCCATCCTGTACTAATTATGAAAACGAAGTTGACCGGATGTATGATATTGAAAATGAAATAAAAAATGAAGAAAATTTATTGGATAAGACAGTTAATAATTGTCGAGTACAAATGGACTATGAAATCGAGGAGTGCGATAAATGCGGACCTCGTGAAAATAAGGAAAATTTTGTTGATAAAAAGATGAACTGTCGAGTACAAATGGATTACGAAATCGAGGAGGGCGATAAAAATGTTAGTTATGTTTGTAAATTGAATAACAAAGAATTGGTTATGTCGGGGGAAAAGTTAGATACTATCCCGAGAACAGAAATATTATGGATAAACAAACAAGGAACTGAAAAAACTGAAAATGAGATAAATAATGAGAATTTAATAAACATACAGGAAGAAAATGAACAGGATGAGGACCCTAGCGATTTTTTATTGAATGAACGAGTTATAAACGAAAGTTTACGAAGTGAATTTGTCGAAGTCATACACGAAAACGAAATGAATAACAGTTATTTGGTTTATTCAAATAAACCTTATATTAATAATTTTTTCGATAGAGTATCCGTAAAGTACGACTTTACGTACTGTTTTGCGGACGTAAAGTGCGACTTTATAAACACGTGTACAGTCTTTACGGACACGTGTACAAAAAAAAATATTGTATTGAAATTGCTAAGAACTTTACGGATACTCTCTCGAAAAGTAATGTTCGCGCCTCGGCCGTAAACTTTTTCAGCCGAGTGTGGAAAGTAGCGTCCAAGGACCTGCGAAGCACTACTTTACGGCCTTGGCACGAAAACTACTATTATAGTTATGAAAGTGAAGAGGTCGACATACACGACATTTCTGACGATCGATCTGAAGCGAGGATACTTAACATAACGGAGGATACAAGTGCACTTAATCGTAATGAACGGTTAAAAGAAGCCTTGCATTTTGATAAAATGGACGAGGAACAAAGACAATCTATAGAAAATTTAATTGATAAATATTCGGATTGTTTCTGTCTAAAAGGAGAAAAATTAGGCGTGACAAATGCTATAGAACATAAGATACCGACTGTCGACGACATACCAATCACAGCTAAGCCATATAGATTTCCTCATGCTCTCAAAAGCGAACTTGATAAACAATTAAAAGAAATGATTGAAGGAGACATAATTGAACCATCAAGTTCCAATTATACATCACCTGTTTTTATAGTAACAAAAAAACCTGATAGTCAGGGTAATAAACGATACCGACTAGTTGTCGATTTTCGACAATTAAACGATAAAACCCTAAAAGATCGATACTCATTACCTAATATACTAGATATTATCGATCATATCGGACCAGAAAATCGTGTATTCACCGTCTTGGATTTATGTCAAGGATTTTTCCTAGTTCCGTTAGCTCAAGAAGATCGACATATAACAGCTTTTGCATCTACATTCGGTTTATTTCATTTTAAAACAATGCCTATGGGATTATGCAATTCTCCAGCCACTTTTCAAAGAATGATTGATCGTGTTTTCGAGGGCATGCAAGGCAAAGAAATATTTTTATTCCTTGACGACGCAGTTATATACGCTAAAAATATTCAGGAGCATAACCAAAAGTTTGAAAAATTTTTGCAAAGAGTACGCGCCGCAAATCTGAAATTACAGCCAGACAAATGTGAATTTTTGAAGAAAGAAGTAGTGTATCTGGGACACGTACTATCACCAGAAGGTGTTTTGCCGGATCCAAAAAAATTAGAAGCAGTAAAAAAATTTACAATTCCAAAAACAGTGAAAAACATACGTCAATTTTTAGGATTAGCAGGTTATTATAGACGATTCATTGCGAATTTTTCGGGTATAGCTAGACCATTAAATAATTTATTAAAGAAAGACGGACCCTTCCTATGGTCCAGCGAGGTTCAAAAGGCATTCGATGATTTAAGAGAAAAATTTTGTAAACAACCAATACTACAAATCGCAGATTTTAATAAAACATTTATAGTGACTTGTGACGCTAGCGGTACAGCGATCGGAGCAATTCTATCACAAGGAGAGGTAGGAACCGACCTACCAGTTGCTTATGTCTCACGAGTATTAAACAAGGCCGAGCAAAAATATGATACTTACTCGTCGTTTCCTCATTATAACAGATCATAAACCACTTGTTTGGTTTAAAAACTCAGTAAATCCGACATCCAGAGTTAGTAGATGGAGAATAAAACTGAATGCATACTACTTTGTCATCGTATACAAAGCCGGTAAAAGTAACGTTAATGCTGACGCGTTATCAAGAAATCCAATAGAAGAACCCGTTTATGTTATTAAAAATCATTCTATGGAAACACGCTGTCGTGCAGGAAAAATAACACGGCCAAACTACAACGAAAAGAGAGCAAAACGACCCAACAAGTCAAATATATCAAAAGAACCAGTCAAAAACCTTCCTATAATAAAAGAAGTCCCCGAGGAAATTGAAACGATAGTCAACTCAGACAAAAGATTACAACCCATGGAGATAGATAATTTTAACAACAAATTTGACGAGTCCTGGGAAGAAAAGGATGTTTACGAAGAACCAAATGATGAAAAGAAATTTATTGAAGTTAAAGAACAACTCTTTATGAGAAAAGATAATTACGTTTATTTCATAACTACGACTGGAATCCCTTTAGATGAAGGATCCAGAAATTTGGCTTCCAAATTATTACTACCTCATTTTTCCAATTTAAATCCAGGAGAAATAAGAATCAATAACAAAAACGGAAAAATGCATTTTGCTATAGTGTTACGTGACGATGAGCGACTGAGTACTTCAGAAATTATTAATAATCTAAAAGCGAATCTATTAAATTTCAAAAAATATTATATGAAAAGAAAAATTACGTTCAATAAGTATCGCGAAGAGCGAATTTATTGAAAACGTTTCATGGAACGAAATATTGAAACAAATAAGTATAACTCTACGAAAAATTAATGTAAAAATAATTATTTGTTTAGGATTTATAAAATGTGTGGTAGAGAGTAATAGGGAAAATATTATTCGCGAAATGCACGAGTCTGCTTGTGCAGGGCATAAAGGGGTAACAAAAACCTATGAACGTATAAAACAACGTTTTTATTGGCCAGATATTAAGAAAGATGTACAAAACTACATTAGACATTGTTTAACTTGCCAACTAAAAAAATTGGTTCGTGTTATAACTAAACAACGTATGATAATAACAGATACTCCGTACTCGGCTATGGAATCCATATCGGTCGATCTTGTGGGACCATTTCCCAGATCTCAAAATAATAACAATAATATATTAACCATTCAATGTAACCTTTCAAAATACTGTATGGCGATACCCATACCAGACGCGACCGCGGCAACGATCGAAATTTTTAGCGCCCCATTGTTAATTATCTCCGACCAAGGTACCTCATTTTTAAGTAGTCTGATGAGAGAAGTAGCGAAAATTTTTAAGATTAAATAAGTTAAAACCACGGCTAATCACCCTCAGTCCAACTCCGTTGAGCGTTTTCATAGCAGCTTAGCAGATTATTTAAAAACAATGATAGAAAGAAATGACGCATGGGATGAGTTATGCGAATTAGCCGCGTTTTCATATAATACGTCGGTACATGAGGGTCATCTCTACACACCTTTTGAAATTGTTTTTGCACGAAAAGCGCGACTACCATCAAACGAACCTTTAGACCCACGAGAACGAGTTCCAACGTATGATGATTACATTATAAATTTACGACAACGTTTAAACGAAATACAGGGAATCGCGCGAGAAAAATTAATAGCTTCTAAACATAGGTCGAAATTCTATTACGACAGAAAAGCCAACCATCAAGAATTTCAGACAGGAGATAATGTCTGGTTA
Organism: Theocolax elegans; assembly: GCA_026168455.1. Classification (NCBI taxonomy): domain Eukaryota; kingdom Metazoa; phylum Arthropoda; class Insecta; order Hymenoptera; family Cerocephalidae; genus Theocolax; species Theocolax elegans. The sequence goes on from CM047426.1 coordinate 56,329,634, forward strand.
TTAAAAGGAGGGAAGAAATACAAACTAGGCGATCAATATACTGGACCACATCGGATTTTAGAAATAGTTAATAACAAGGGAAATGTAAAAATAGAGCTAGCTCATAAATAAAAACGAAAATAGTGCATGTTAACAGGTTAAGATATTCATATATGGAACCTTTGTAGTGCCTAAACATAGGTATATAATATATAATAGGCCCAATGTGCTTGAAAATATGTATACGTACTTATATATATATTTTACAGTTCTAAAAGGTTGTTAATAGAATAATATTTATTATCTTGTAATCACAATTGGCATACATTCAACTTAAAATAAAATTATTTCAATTTATCTGACTTTATACAAAAAAAAACGATATAAAAATAATATGTATATATCTAAATTAACGACGAAAATAAACTACAAGGAAATAATATTTTTTATTATACAGAAAGATCATTACAAGAAAAGCATACACTCACTTAAATTAAATAAATACGCGATTATTAAATTAGAAACGAATAAGGCAAATAACAAAAAAATAAGGTCTTTTTCTCTTTACTCTTCTCGCCTAAGATAACAATGATGTTAATGTACAAAGGAAAGTAAGAAAAAGGTTTAAATTTTCAATGTCAGTTGAGCTTAGTCAAATTTAAATTTAATTGCTATAAAAAAAATGATTTACAATCAAATAGAATCATTGGAGTCTAACATATCACTAAGCCTAAAACCTATATCCTATCCTTCCTAAGGAGTGCTTGATTGCACCCTTTCCTCCTCGTTGCGGTAAAAGCTCCAGCAACACCGTCACTTATCCTTCCTAAGGAGTGCTTGATTGCACCCTTTCCTTCTCGTTGCGGTAAAAGCTCCAGCAACACCGTCACTTATCCTTCCTAAGGAGTGCTTAATTGCACCCTTTCCTCCTCGTTACGGTAAAAGCTCCAGCAACACCGTCACTTATCCTTCCTACATACCGTTCAAAATGTAAACCTATATAAATAATTACAACTGAACTTACCTTGACTCTAGTAATTCTGTTAATTAGTCATACTTTCTTACAGAACGCGCAGGTCTAAATATACAAGGAGAGTTTGGCATAATAGAAAACAAAATAATCTAACACTAGGCTCAATGGACATAGGAGAATAGGTACAACAAAATAACGATTGCAAAGAAACGAGAAGAGGAGGGAAAAGAAAGATCTTTTAAAATTAATAAAAAAAAAGGTTAAAAACTTCATTAATTACAGTAATTAAGTAAAGTAAACTCACCAATAGTATCAATATACATGTCGGATAAAATTATCGATTCATATTCAAAGTATGAGAATATTTCTAATATTGATTTTAATAAAAAAATGCAGAAAATTCGATTAATTTGTTAATTTTGTGGATAAGGTTCAAAATTCAACTATTAATAAAAATAATAATTAAAATTGTACAATTTAGTGTTTATGCCAATGTAGTTCATACTAGTGTTCAATCTAATACTTTGTTCATAAATACTGATTTAAACAAAATATGTATATAAAAGAAAAAGGTTTAAAAAAATAAAAACAACATTTATTTTCATACGATTAATTCCATACGATTATTCAATTTTTATATAGAACTAGTAATATAAAACCTAAGACAGGCACATTAGAAGATTTTCCTCTTATTTATAAACAATAGATATGTTAATTGTTTCGAATAGTATAAAAAAAAACGTACATAACAAATAAATTTTAAAATTTTATAAAACAATTTAGGATATTCAATGATAATTGATACAGATAAATAATATTTTTCTCATATTAATATTACCAATAAAACAATGTGTAGCAAAAAAAATTACAAAAATAATATAATTAGTAATAAAATTCTGGTAAATTTATTTAAATATTATTCAAAATTAATATTCTTTCATTGGAGACTAAAAAGTAAACAAATTCAAACGATTTCTCTTGATTTACTTGAACATAACAAATAAGTTTCTACAGTTGTTAGTTTAAATAGAATCAAGAAAACAACGAATATTTAAATTTTTCCTCAAAAAAATAAAAATAAAAAGAGTGTAAATTAGTCATTTTAACGTGAAACATAATGGAATTAAGCGAATAAAAACGAACGTTGCTGCCACAATTCTATGATACGCAAGCATTGGACAGTTCTGTAACTTCTTGGGTAACTCTGTCGTACCGTTTATTCAGTGTAGTCCACTCTTTCTCCCAAGATATAGGAGGATGGTTCTACATGGGCCTACTTAGCCTACTCAATTTTCGCACTGTCACTTATGTATTGCTCATTTTATTTTTTCATTTGTATCGATTGTATCTTTTTCTTATAAAACTAAATTAACTATTTCTAAATTATATATTATATTATATTAAAAGTGAATCTTTGTTTATAATGGCTGAAAAGAAAATTCTAAAAAAAAAAGTCAAAAAATTATGTGTTCGTTTTATTTTGGGGGGGGGGAGGGGGAGCGAAGAAAATCAAATTTTCTTCACTCCTAATCTTTTTATAAAAATATATATAGATATATTATTAAAATAGGATGTACTAACATTGTTCACATTGAAGGGAGAACCTATATTGCATAAGAACAAGAATTTTTTTTTTCTTCTCTTCAACAATTCGTAATAGTAGAATTATTAATTGAATAAATGTAAAAAAAAAGAAAACTAATATCTAACTCGTTTCTTTGACTTTTTAGAAAATATATATGTAAGCATACAAATATTATAGAAGAAAATTGAAAATTTTGTAAAAAAAATGTGGCTACGAGAAAAAAAAATACTAGTAACATATATTTTTAACATGACTTGATGTATACTAAAAATTAAGGGTACAAACTAAAGATAAATAAATTTTTTTGTTAACTATAGAAAACACATTAAATAATAATTATACAATTTTTCGGAATATCTATAATAAATTGTAATAATAAAACTTTTTTTATTACGTATCTATTTGTATAGGTGAATTATATCAATACTGTTAAACTGTTTGAAATAATGTACTCGAAGTATGTAACATAATAACAAACGAAGTTGAACTACGAAATAAATAATTGTAATATGGTTTATAAAGTTCACCGTAAGAAATAAAGAAAAATTAATCGAAATAATGTTTATAATTTAAAATTAAGTATGATATCTTATGTTAAGAGAAATAATAATATAATAATGATATTGATCAACGACGAGGGCGTCGTTGTTAAAAAGGGGGGGAGTTGTCGCGTCCCGACGAAAATTATATTATTATTTTTCGTAAAAAGTACTGCGTAGTTTAGAATAAAAATACGGCGTAGAAGACGAACAAAATAAGGTTCATAAAGATTGATTCTAAGTAAATGCAGTAATATAAAATATAATTTATAGAGCTAAGGAACAGATTATTTTACGAGTGTTTCAAACGAAAAAGAAACTGATAAGTAGAGTTGAAGATATTATTCAAAGCCAATACGCATATAAGCGGGATCGCCGATAGTGAGATCGAAACGAAGGGTTACGCAAGAGTTTTTTTGTACTGCACTATAAAATCAATGCTCGGAGAAGAGCCGGCAATGGGAAACATCGACTAGAAAATTCGAGCATTAGAAGGAAGTAATAAATTAAGCCGTTCTTTGGGTAACGTCGCAGTAATAAAAGGGGAACAGCAAATTTTCTGAATTAACTACGAAGCGATACAGAAAATGCTCGGGATACGATCATTTTTAATCACGCACATCTAACGGTCCAATCGGGTGCAAGCACAGAAAAATCGAGAACTACTTACACAATTTCCATATAAGGCAAAGTGTAAGACAAGGACAGATGCATAGATTTTTAGGGTATATAAAGAGAACCCAGAACAGACACAGCCACTCCTAATTTTTCATCTAAAGCTTTCGCAAGGCGAAGCTCTGCTAGTCAACTCGTTGATTTTTATCCGAGGGCGTGGCTCTGCTACTCGGAATTTAAAGTAATACGCATTAAAAATCACGAGAGATCTTGTATTCGGGGATCGAGACGTATCATTGACATCTACGAGCCATAGACAAGGAACTACGACTTCGACATCTGGCAATCATCGGACTCCAACAACATACACATCTAACGTCGACGCCCGCAGGTCTAGCAGGACATTATCCAGCAATTTGACACCGCTATCCACGTTCGAGGCGGACCTTCGTTCCTCACCGAGTACACACACATATATATATATACATATATATATATCTATATATTTGGGTACTTAAGGTATATTCTTTTCGGCTATCTATACGCTTGTATTATTCGTAAAGGCAAACCTGATATTTTATGTTATTTCGATTGCTGAACCAACCGTTTTCTTTTAAAACAATTATTATTTGATACTACAATTTATTTATAATAATTATTCGTTGCATTGCATTTTATTTGAAATATTCACGGTTTGAATTGCAATTTAATTACTATAATTCATGTTTTAAACGACAACAATTTTTAATTTAATCTGCATTTATTTATAATGATTCTTATTTCGATTATTAATTATTAATGTTTATAATAAAATAACCTTGCGAATATTTTATTCTATAATGTGTTAACGTGTTCGCCGCACACTTGTTTATTTAATCAAAATTAAAATCGTTATTTGACTTAAATAAATTTATGCAATTGTTAATAAAATAGTGTGAATTTATGTGTTTTGCCCATTAAAAAGCTGTAATAATTTAGTTGCACGTGTTCATTTAAAGGAAACAGCATATTATATTTAAATAAATAATGCATGATTAATACGAAATAAAACATATATTATTTTATTTATCCCACATTATATCCTGCATCTCTACTCTCAAAATAACTTCGCTCGCTAATCCCGGAGACTTAAGGCTAGTCCTAGTCAAACAAGAGCGAAAGGAACGCGAATGGTTTATTAACCATTTGCCTTCTTGTAATATTTTTTATAGTGATTGGTGCAAGTCTGGACGTGACAGAACTTTGTTTAGATATTAATGAAACAAAAAATTACAAAATATATAAAATAAATACTAATATACGAGATGCCATATTATATTATTTATTTTATTTTTATTGCAGCCATATTGGAACGTATATTTTAATCAATTTTAAAATATTTACGTATTATACCATACATAATTTTGAAATATATATATGTTAGAAAATCAAATATTTGAAACTTTTAATTCACATTATATTTACGTTCATTATATGACAGTCTCAAGCCTGTAAATGCAGAGAGAAAATAATACACACCAACATTCGAAAATAAACTGTTATAGTTAAATATCATGATGAGTAAAAGGAATAAATTGTATACATTTTTAAAACAAAATATTTTATAATTTATTTTTATTTGTTTTAATAATATAACAACAAATTTTAATTAATAGTTTAAAGCAGATGAAAAAAATTGGTTTGAAAATAAATTAAAATAATTGTATCAAAATCGTTTAAAATTTATTTGTTATAAACTAATAATAAATTTAAGACTACACTTCGTCGCCTCCGAATAAAAACATTCTAACTCAGAAATCGCTTGGAAAATACGTTAACTCAGAATTCGCTTGGAGAACACGTTAACTCAGAAATCGCTTGGAAAACACGTTAACTCAGAATTCGCTTGGAGAACACATTAACTCAGAAATTGCTTGGAGAACATGTTAACTCAGAAATCGCTTGGAAAACACGTTAACTCAGAAATCGCTTGGAGAACATGTTAACTCAGAAATCGCTTGGAAAACACGTTAACTCAAAAATCGCTTGGAGAAGACTTTAACTCAAAAGTTGCTTGGAGAACACGTTAATTTAGAGGATGATTTTTGGCGCCTCGATTTAAGTTGGCACCACTGCCAAAAATTTTTGACATTTCAAGAATAAATAAAAAAACTTTCATATATTTATACACGTATTTTTTTTTTAATTTCTCTAAGCGTTCTTATTATACACTAATGCGTTCTCCTAAAAAAGGTGGAAAATTCTTTAAATATTTAAGAAAATCGTAGAAATTAGTGTTTTCGATAACTTTATGAAATCGATATTTATACGGGCTCTCCATAAATGTGTAAAAGTACATAAATTTATTTCTACTATAAATCGTAGAATAAATATTTGAAAGAATTGATATTGTGATGTGTTGGTACTTTATTTTTATGAAAATGCATTATTTCATAATTATATTGTTTTTAATATAAATATTAAAAAATTTGCTTTGTTTAGTTTTAGCGATTATCTAAAAAATATTTTGTATGGGAGAAAGTTCAACTGTATTCCCCCTTGCGACGCAAAGTATACTTTATATATACACACACATATATATATATATATATATATGGGAGATTCCATGTGAAGTGATTCAGTTAAAAAATAGAATTTTGTTTTAATGTATGGAATCAGTAAAAAACTACTTGAATAGAGTGTATCTAAATTTTTAGACCTGAATTTCAATTAGTACCAGAGTTGTAGCAAAACAAAAAATAGAATTTTTTGAAAAAATTGACTTTTTGGCCATGTTTATCACTTAATAACTCAAAATCTAACAATTTTTTCTTATATACATTAAATTTGAAAAAGTTTATTAATTTCAAGAAGAATCAGTTCAAATATTTCATTTATATTATTTTTAAACTTTGAATATAGTTATAATCAATAAAAACCTTTATAGTAAAAAAAGGGTTGTACGATCAAAAATATTTTATCCATCCAAGAATCTAATTCATCGATGATTAATTACCTTCAAAATGGTGCAAAGTTTGAGTGCGGCAGAGCATTTCAGACAAAGTTATGGTGTTTTTAGGCAAATTTCTTAAAAAAAGAGAGCGAATGCATTTTATGAAAAAAAAAACAGACTAACCGTATACTTGCATTCAAACAATATGGCACTATTATTCCTCAATATTACTAAAATATACTATTTATTGTTAGTTACTGATACTTTTATTTAGTTGTTATTTAAGTCTGATACTTTTAGTTATACCTGTTATATAATTGGATTTATTGGAATTATAAAAAGTTTTAGGTATTTATCCAATTATATAACAGGTATAACTGCTTATACCTACTGTTTTGTGTTTGTAAGCAACTTAGAGATTAAAAACTATCAGTAACTAACAATAAATAGTATATTTTAGTAATATTGAGGAATAATAGTGCCATATTGTTTGAATGCAAGTATACGGTTAGTCTGTTTTCTTCATAAAATGCATTCGCTCTCTTTTTTTAAGAAATTTGCCTAAAAACACCATAACTTTGTCTAAAATGCTCTGCCGCACTCTAGCTTTGCATTATTTTGAAGGTAATTAATCATCGATGAATTAGATTTTTGGATGGATAAAATATTTTTGATCGTATAACCCTTTTTTTTACTATAAAGGTTTTTATTGATTATAACTATATTCAAAGTTTAAAAATAATATAAATGAAATATTTGAACTGATTCTTCTTGAAATTAATAAACTTTTTCAAATTTAATGTATATAAGAAAAAATTGTTAGATTTTGAGTTATTAAGTGATAAACATGGCCAAAAAGTCAATTTTTTCAAAAAATTCGACTTTTTGATTGGCTACAACTGTGGTACTAATTGAAATTCAGGTCTAAAAATTTAGATACACTCTATTCAAGTAGTTTTTTACTGATTCCATACATTAAAACAAAATTCTATTTTTTAACTGGATCACTTCACATGGAATCTCCCATATATATGGGGTATTCCACGTGAAGTGGTCTGATCAAAATTTTAAAATGCACCAAATTTTGGGTATACTTTGCAAATGTTTTTCAGAATACAGAAAAAAATTTTTAGGTACTGGAATCTATTTGCTCAAAAGTTATACTAACCTCAAAAAGTGAATTTTTCCATATTTTTTTCAACACCAGCTGGGTTTACCGCTATATAACTCAAAATCTATCAACTTTTACTATAGAACATTATATGTAACATTCGTTGCTAATTATATCTAGAATTTATTCTTCTGGGTTAGAATTTCTAATCTCAAGGTCAATGTTACATAAACTACATGTCAATATTCAACTTGAAAAAAGTGCAAGTGCGCCACCTTTGATTTTTTCATCCAAATGTCTAAAAGAAAGCTTGGAGCAATACCTTTCAAATGGTCTGTAGCATTTTTATGGCCTTCGATTCTGTAAAAAGTTATGACAATTTAAAGAAAGACAAAAAATTCACAAAAATTAACATGGTAATTCCCATTTAAATTTTTAAAAAAATTTCGTGTTTTTTAAATGGTCATAACTTTTTACAGAATTGAAGGCCATAAAAATGCTACAGACCATTTGAAAGGTATTGCTCCAAGCTTTCTTTTAGACTTTTGGATGAAAAAATCAAAGGTGGCGCACTTGCACTTTTTTCAAGTTGAATATTGACATGTAGTTTATATAACATTCACCTTGAAATTAGAAATTCCAACCCAGAAGAATAAATTCCAGACACAATTAGCAACGAATGTTACATATAATGTTCTATAGTAAAAGTTAGTAGATTTTGAGTTAAATAGTGGTAAACCCAGCTGGTGTTGAAAAAAATATGGAAAAATTCACTTTTTGAGGTTAGTATAACTTTTGAGCAAATAGATTCCAGTACCTAAAAATTTTTTTCTGTATTCTGAAAAACATTTGCAAAGTATACCCAAAATTTGGTGCATTTTAAAATTTTGATCAGACCACTTCACGTGGAATACCCCATATATATATATATATCTACATTATATTAAAGTTATCTTTTTGAGCGATTTTGTAAAAACTCCCCTATTCTTGCGAAAAATACTTAAAACATATATATTTTATGATAAATATGTGTAACATAAGTTAATGCATCATATTACTGACAAAAATATTATTTTTATAATTACTAAGTGATATAAAAAAAAAACCGATAAATTATAATGTCCGTCCGTCCGTCCGTCCGTCCGACAAACATTATCTTGGCGTGAGAGAGACAGTGAGAGGAAGAGATAGGGCGACAGATAGAGAGAGAGATATTCTCTCTCTCTATCTCTCTCCCTTTCTCTATCTCTCATTCTCTCTCTCTCTCTATCTCTTTATCTATCTCATTCTCTCTCTCTCTCTCTATCTCTTTATCTATCTCATTCTCTCTCTCTCTCTCTCTATCTCTTTATCTATCTCATTCTCTCTCTCTCTCTATCTCTTTATCTATCTCATTCTCTCTCTCTCTCTCTATCTCTTTATCTATCTCATTCTCTCTCTCTCTCTCTCTATCTCTTTATCTATCTCATTCTCTCTCTCTCTCTCTCTATCTCTTTATCTATCTCATTCTCTCTCTCTCTCTCTCTATCTCTTTATCTATCTCATTCTCCTCTCTCTCTCTCTCTCTCTATCTTATCTATCTCATTCTCTCTCTCTCTCTCTCTCTCTCTATCTCATTCTCTCTCTCTCTCTCTCTCTCTCTCTCTATCTCTTTATCTCTCATTCTCTCTCTTTATCTATCTTATTCTCTCTCTCTCTATCTCTTTATTTCTCATTCTCTCTCTCTATCTCTATCTCTCATTCTCTCTCTCTCTCTATCTCTTTATCTCTCATTCTCTCTCTTTATCTTACTCACTCCCACTCTCGCACTCTATCATTCTCTCTCTCATTCTCGCTTTCGCTCTCTATCTCCCATTCACTCTTTCTTATTCTCTCTCTCTCTTTCTCTTTATCTTTTATTCACTCTCTCTTATTCTCTCTATCTTTCATGCTCTCTCTCTCTTATTCTCTCTTTCTCTTTCTCTCTATTTTTCATTCTCAGTCTCTCTATCTCCTTCCCTCTCTCTCACTCTCTATCTTTCTATTTCTCATTCTCTCTCTTTATCTTACTCGCTCCCACTCTCTCACTCCCTCTCTCCATTTATTATTCTCTCTCTATCTCTCCTTCCATCTATCATTCTCTCTCTATCTCTCTATCTCTCTTTCTTATTCTCTCTCTCTCTTTATCTCTCATTCTCTCTCTTTATCTATCTCGTTCTCTCTCTCTCTCTCTCTCACGCTCACTTTATCACTCATTCTCTCTCTTTATCTATCTCATTCTCTCTCTATCTATCTCTTGATCTCTCATTCTCTCTCTCTAGCTCTTTATCTCTCATTCTCTCCCTCTCATTCCTTACCCATTCTCTATCTCTCTCCCTACTCTCTCACTCTGTCTCCCTAACTCTCCCTCTCTCTCCAACACACTCCCTCATTCTTACTCACTGTCGCCATCTCGCAGTCCCTCATTATTACTCATCTCACTCTCGCACGTCCTCGCTCTCCCTCAATCTTACTCGCTCCCACTCTCGCACTCTATCACTCTCTCTCTCTCATTCTCGCTCTCGCTCTTTATCTCCCATTCACTCTTTCTTATTCTCTCTATCTTTGAATTCACTCTATCTTATTCTCTCTCTTTCTCTCTATCTTTCATTCACCATCTCATATTCTCTCTCTTTCTCTCTATCATTCATTCACTCTCTCTTATTCTCTCTCTTTCTCTCTATCATTCATTCACTCTCTCTTATTCTCTCTCTCTTTCGCTCTATCTTTCATTCTCTCTCTCTCTATCTCTCATTCTCTCCCGCAGTTTATCTTTCATTCTCTCTTATTCTCTATGTCTTTCTCTCTATCTTTCATTCTCGCTCTCTCTCCCTATCCCTCATTCTCTCCCGCACTTTATCTTTCATTCTCTCTTATTCTCTCTCTCTTTCTCTCTCCCTCTCGCTATCTCTCATTCTCTCTCTCTTTGTCTATCTGTCTCTCTATATCTTCCTCTCACTGTCTCTCTCGCTCTGTCTCATTCTCTTATTCTCCGTCCGTCCGTCCGTCCGAAAAACATCATCTTGGCGTCAGAGAGAATGAGTCCGAGCGAGAGAATAAGAGAGAGAATGAAAGATAGAGAGAATAAGAGAGAGAATGAAAGATAGAGAGAATAAGAGAGAGAATGAAAGATAGAGAGAATAAGAGAGAGAATGAAAGATAGAGAGAATAAGAGAGGGAATGAAAGATAGAGAGAATAAGAGAGAGAATGAAAGATAGAGAGAATAAGAGAGAGAATGTAAGATAGAGAGAATAAGAGAGAGAATGAAAGATAGAGAGAAAGAGAGAGAATAAGAGAGAGTGAATGAAAGATGGAGAGAGCGAAAGAGAGAAGAAGAAAGAGTGAATGGGGATAGAGAGCGAGAGCGAGAATGAGAGAGAGAGAGAGAGAGTGACAGAGTGCGAGATAGAGAGGGAGTGCGAGAGTGAGAGTGAGTGATAGAGTGCGAGATAGTGAGGGAGTGCGAGAGTGTGAGTGAGTGATAGAGTGCGAGATAGTGAGGGAGTGCGAGAGTGTGAGTGAGTGATAATGAGGGCCTGTGAGAGGGAGAGAGTAAGGAAGAATTAGGGAGAGTGAGGGAGAGATAGGGAGTGTTAGGGAGACAGAGAGAGAGTGAGGGAGAGAGATAGAGAATGTGTAAGAGATTGAGATGGAGAGAATGACATAGATATGATGATATAGATAAAGTGAGAGAGAATGAGAGAGAGTAAGGGAGTGCGAGAGTGACAGTGAGTAAGAATGAGGGACTACGAGAGGTAGAGAGTTATATAGCGCGAGAGTGAGATCGAGTAAGAATGAGGGACTATGAGAGGGAGAGAGTGATATAGCGCGAGAGTGAGATCGAGTAAGAATGAGGGAGAGTGAGGGAGTCCGAGAGTAAGAGTGAGTAAGAATGAGGGACTGTAAGAGGGAGAGTGTGAATATGAATGAGGGATTGTGAGGGAGTGTGAAGGAAAGAGTGAGAGAATGGGAGAGAGAATAAGAGATAGAGAGAGAGAGAATGAGAGATAGAGAGAGACAGAGAATGAGAGATAGAGAGAGAGAGAGAATGAGAGATGGAGAGAGAGAATGAGAGATAGAGAGAGATAATGGAGATAGAGAGATTGATTGATTGATTGATTTATTTATTGGGCTACGGGGAACAATCCCCATGGTAGCACTAATTAAGTAAATATACATGAAAAATCAACATGATACAGCATAGAATACAATATAACATACTATGGAGCGTTTTGGCATAATTCACAGCAATGTGGACGTATCATCTTATTGCACATGATTGATACATTTAATTATATTAAATAAAATAAAGCAACAATAATAATAGTAGTAACAGTAATAATAGTAACAGTAACAGTTGTGACAACAATGGAAACGGTAAGAATCTTACATCATCAATAACAATAATCGACAGCAACAGTAGTATTGCAAGCTTTGGCATCAACTGCGGTCCATCTGACCACGTTCGCGCATATAAAATAAAGTTACATAATTACAAGACGCATTAAAATTAATATTAATAATAATAAATAGCAATTTGTAGGCAATACAGCATTTGCCATAGAGTTACGCACGCAACACATCCCCACGCTGTGCAGTCTGCCATGACGGAACGACAGGTTCGCTCAATCCCTCCTCAAGCACACGATCCGCCCACGCTTGCCGATCGAGCCCGGTCAGGTACCCCCTGAGCTGACTTTGGAATGCACCGAGGCCATGCAGGGTAAAATCCAGGTTATGAAAGTTATTGAGGAGTTTAGAGGCTGTTATGAGGAAGGATGTATTGAGCGCTTCAGTGCGGGGCGGGTGATACGTTAGGGGTCGGTATTGGTTACGGGAAGAAATGCGGATCTATTGGTCTGGTGTCGGCCATTGCATTGCATGTATTAGTTTTAGCCAGTGGATACAACAGCGCTTTCTTCCATTCTGAGGGAAACCAGCCAGACTGAAGCGAGGCATCAAAGATGCCAGCGAGGACACCCGCCACACATGGGCTCGCCAGCTTTAGCATCGGGACAGAAAGTCCATCAGCTCCCAAGGCCCGCGAGGTTGCACGCCCCAGAGCCCGACGAACATGCGCGACCGTTACTCGCTCGAAAGAAAATCGCGACAGGGTGTTTATCGGCGCGAAGGCTATGACATCAGCCAGTACATGTTCCGATAAGGGACTAGAGCTTCGTGAGACGGCCGCGTAATGCTCGTTAAGGTCATCCAGGGAGAACAGGGCCGTAGGCGAAGGCCTTGAGCGTCCCGAAACGCCAAATTTTCACAGAACGCGCCATCTGGATCTGGGATCAGATGCCGCATTCAATTCACAGTTAATAAATTTAAACTTAGCAGACTCCAGTGCATTCGATGCTACGCTACGCAGATGTCGATACCTCTGAAAATCGTCTGCCCTATTAGACAACTTGGCGGTGCGGAACGCTCTCTTCTTTTCCCTGATCATCCTCCCCACCTCCGGCGTGAGCCACGGCTTGCATTTGGCGGATAACATGCGCGATTTTAATGGGGCCACTCGATTAAAAGACTGGATTAGCGCGGTGTCAAAGTCGTCGACTACAGAGTCTAAGCTACCGCCATCTAATACGCCGCGTGGGCTCAAGCCATTGTGCGGGGAGGACGGTGTTAGGGAGCCTGAGTAGCACGCACTAAAAATTTCACAGAGCTGCGACTGGTTTACCGTGTCCAAACTGCGCGAAGTGATAATGTTCGGACGCCTTCTCGGTCTCGACAGGTTAATGAATAGGAGAATCGAGTCATGACCCGAATCAGCCAGAAAGGGCGTGTCCGATTTAATATATCTGTTATATGTTGAATCCGCGCGCAGCATGAACAGGTCCAGCCATGTGTGTGACATATAGCCCGCACAGTGCGCATGGTGAGTCGCGTCAGAGGGAATCACTTTGAGGTTAAGTTCCTCCAGTCGCGTGAGCAGGTAGTCCACCCCCGCACTGGCTCGACCAAGGTTGATATTAAAGTCTCCCGTCACGACCACGTGCTCATACGACGGAAGCAACTCGGACAGCGTATCGAAGAATATCAGCGGTAGTGCCGCACCCGGTCGCCTGTATACAACGCACATAAGTAATTTGAACAGGTTACATGAAATTTCTAAAATCAAAAATTCAGGCGTATTATCAAATACCGGGTCCGACTGTCCAATCACTTTAACCTTATAAATGTCGCGGACATAAATCCCCACACCACCACCACCTCTGCCAATGCGATCAAGTCTCAAGAAATTATAGTTATGTAGTGTGACAATATCTGACGCGTCAAGCGGTGTGAGGAATGTCTCCGTTATCGCTATAACGTCATACGAGCACGGGTATACGAGTGCTTCCAGTGAAGTGAAATGCGGTTTTATGCGGTTAATATTGACATGAAAGATACTAAAATTATCGCTGCTTAAAATGAGTCATGCATTAGTGTTGAGGTTAGGGTTTAAAATATTGCCGTTCTCGTTGCGCATATTACTATTATTAGAAGGTGTCACTGGTCTAAAACTGTTAAAATCTGTGGTCGCGTCCACCTTTATTAAAGGGCTCTCTCTCGTTTCCCTGATAAAAACATGCAAGTCACGCACTATCGGCCTAGCATAATGCAGCCGCTGAGACTCGCGCAGCGCCCGTGACCATAATGCGTGGACGGATTTTGGCCATATGGGCCGAATGTACACGCTCGCTGTTCCGCCCATTTTAAAAATATCTTGGGCATTAAGCCCACCAAGCCTGCTGCTGCGTGCCATAACCGCATCGCGAACCGAGGGGGACACTAACTTAAAAACGAGGCCGCGTGTTTTCGCAATCGAGCTCGAACCCGCATTACTTGTATCGCCTCCCTGAGGCACCCGAGTTCCGCGGCGCGGCTCCCATCTGCGCACATCCGCACCCTGGTAATACGTGCGATGTAAGCCAATCGCCTCAAGTAAGGACTTGACCACATCGTCATCGGATAGTGTAACCGCTTCCGGGATACCGAGCAGCAAGACCTCGCATGCCTCATCACGGGAGCGGGCGCCCGTCCTTCCACCAGCAGGGCTCATGTTGGTCTCATCCGACGCCGCGACATCCATGCGGACCGTGGCGCTCTCAGTAGCTTGTATGCGGGCCGTGAACTCGCTTCGCATTTCGTCAAATCGTGTGTTAGTAGAGCGAGCGAGAGCATCCACGTCCGCACGCACATCCCGTACGTCGGACTTGACTTTCTCCGTGGCCTGAGCGAGCGCATCCACGTCCGTCTTAATCGCACGAACGTCGGATTGAATATCATCAAATTTGCGATTTAATTCGCTAAAGCGATCATTAAAGTTTCGCTCCATGCGGTCTGCAAAGCTCGTAAACCACCTCGGGGGCTCGTCGTTGTTCATGTCGCCGATCAAGATCACCGATGAGAGGGTCTGAGCGTCCGCCTCCTGCGCGCGCGGTTGCTTAGCAACTTGGAAAAGTGATGGCGACGTGGGCGAGGCCGGCCGTTTCAGCGAACCGGCGGGAGTAGTGGGCGTGGCCTGCGCAGTCGGGTCGGCGCCAGCGGCGGGGGCCGGGCTAGCGGGAGCAGGTCGGTAAGCGACCCGGGAGGTGCTGCCCTCACCAGTCTCGACGAATAGTAGCAGCACTGGGACAGTCCTGTTTCCTCGTGCGTGCCCTCACACCTCACATGTATTTTTAAATTGCATGTAGTACAGACCTTAGATGGGTGAGCGCGTGTAAATCTACAGTTGCATATGGGGCAGAGCGCGTTCTGTGCATGAGCCAGCGGGAGTCCGATCCTCCTGAAATGAAGCGCGATGGCAGTATATTTCCTTATATATATAGTGTCGAATACGGAGCGATGTGAGACACGTCCGTTCGTACTCACCGAGAGAGAGAGATAGAGAGAGAGAGAATGAGAGATAGAAAGAGAGAATGAGAGATAGAGAGAATGAGAGATAGAGAGAATGAGAGAGAGGGAATGAGGGAGAGAGTGATGTAGTGCGAGAGTGAGAGCGTGTAAGAATGAGAGAGAGTGAGGGATTGCGAGAGTGACAGTGAGTAAGAATGAGGGACTGTAAGAGGGAGAGAGTGAATATGAATGAGGGTTTGTGAGGGAGCGTGAGGGAGAGGTTGAGAGAGTGAAAGAATGAGAGAGAGAATGAGCGATAGAGAAAGAGAGACATTGATTGATTGATGTATTTATTGGGCCAATTATGGGGTAGAAACCCCATAGGCACTAAAGCGAACTGTAACATAGACTAAAACTTTTTTAAAACTAGATAATAATATAAAATTGCATAACAAAAATATAAAATAAAAACCATGACAGAGTAAAGAATTAAAATAACAAAATAAAATATATGTACAATTGATTAATAGATTAATAAATTAAAACTTAAAAATAAATAACATAATAGTTAAATAACAAAATAGTTAGCGTTGCATATCAACCGCAATATAAAATAAAAAAGAATATATATAATGAATACAATGAATAAATAAATAAATAGTAACAAAAATGACATATAATGACGCAATGAAATACAGAAGTGACAGATGAAATAACACAGCAATGCTGATTATACTTAAACTTATATATCCAGGTGATAGAGAGAATTAGAGGTAGAGAGAGAGAGAGAGAGAGAGTGAGAGAGAGAGAGAGAGAGAGAGAGAGTGAGAGAGAGAGAGAGAGAGAGAGAGAGAGAGAGAGAGAGAGAGAATGAGAGATCGATTGATAACTATATTTATTTGCGCCAAATTTGATACAACCGGATGGCTCTAATCATATAAAATAGAACATATAAAATAAATTAGACAACTAAAGTAGAATTAATATAACCGATAATACATATGTAAAATAATAATTCACGCTAAATTAAAATTTAAATAATCTACGTCGCAAGCATTGGACATAAAATCGGATAAGTCGCTATCCATCCTCATGGAGAAATTTTTATAATACATTTTAAAAATATTTACATTAGAGCACTCTCTTATTCTAGATATGATATTATCCCACGTTTCCATTGCTAAATAAATAAACGAAGATTTACACGCAAGATTCTTAACATTAGGTAGGTTAGAAACAGTATTTACTCGTTTGGATCTACGCAATTCAATGCCAAGAAAAGCCAGCTTATCGAATAAATATTGAGGTGCTTGGGTGGCCAACAATTTATACATAAAAGACCAAGGAAATATTTCCGTCGAACATTTAATGGAAGCCAGTTCAGCTGATCATAGAAAGGCTGCAATGCTACCTCACATTTTAAATGAAAAATAAATCTAACAACGGTATTACACATGCGTTAAACTTTAATAGAATGAGGGAGAGAGAATGAGAGAGAGAGTGAGAGAGAGAGAATGAGAGAGAGTATGAGAGATAGAGACAGAGAACGAGAGGTACAGAGCGAGTAAGAATGAGGGAGAGTGAAGGAGTGCGAGAGTGAGAATGAGTAAGAATGAGAGTCTGTGTGAGGGAGAGAGAGAGAATGAGAGGGAGAATGAAAGATAGAGAGAATGAGAGATAGAGAGAATGAGAGATAGAGAGAGAATGAGAGATAGAGAGAATGAGAGATAGAAAGAATGAGAGATATAGAGAATGAGAGATAGAGAGAATGAGAGATGGAGAGAATGAGAGATAGAGAGAATCAGAGATAGAGAGAATGAGAGATAGAGAGAGAATGAGAGATAGAGAGAATGAGAGATAGAAAGAATGAGAGATATAGAGAATGAGAGATAGAGAGAATGAGAGATGGAGAGAATGAGAGATAGAGAGAATCAGAGATAGAGAGAATGAGAGATAGAGAGAATCAGAGATAGAGAGAATGAGAGATAGAGAGAAAACGAAAGTTAGAGTAATAGAGTGCGAGAGTAAGAGCTAGGTCCCGGTTCAAATCCGGGCTGAAGCTGTTTTCATTGAAATTTCGAAAATGTCTGAAGAGTTGAATTTTATTTTTCATACAAGAAATTATAAGAATATTGCATTTTTCAAGGTTTTCTCGGTGACATGTTGTTATAGTAACTTGAAGTTTTGTAAAATGATAGATAATTACAAAACGGAGGGCAACTAACTCCTGTTGTTGCGTAAATTTGTTTTTATTAATTGTTATAAGTAAATTAGTTGTTTTTTCGTCTGCTATTTTCTGGTGCGAAATTTGTATTTGTAATTGAGTATGATACCCACTTAAACAAGGTATCAATCTACATAAGAAGGTTTAAAACGTGTAATGAACGAAAAATTGCTGAAATGAGTTTTTGGTATGACATCTTACCTGGGATATGATCTGAGATATCCAGTGAGATTTTTTAATGGGGATATATATATATATATATATATATATAAGTAAACAATATATCAAAAATAATATAACAAAACAATATATCAAAAATTGTAAAAACAAATCGTTATTTCTATTTGAACTTCTAATATTTGTCATCCTAGTACATGTGATATTTTAAATTCTAATTGGAATGTTATAATTAATAATTTATTAATATGAATCGATCTATTATGAATTATATAAAGTTTATCAGGTATTAATGTAAATAATAATATTAGAATTAATTATTGGGAGTAACAAAAATTGTTAATGATATAAATAGTAAAAATGATCATTCTTCTATTAATTATTACGGATTTATCCCAACAAATTATATAATTGTAATATTTATTTAATTACTAGTACTATAAATTATTTTACTAAATAGTTTTTAAAAAGTAATTTTTTGAATATTACATTACATGTAATTTGATGGTAAAGAATTATTATGTTAACAATACTATTTAACTGCGAGCGAAGCGAGCATCTTGGGTAGTATTATAATTAAGTCAAAATTAAATTCATTATTTAAGTTAATTAATACAAAATTTAGCAGCATTGAATCAATTTAGAAATTCATATAATTAAGTAAGCTATTATCAAAGTGAACAGGGTGAATAGTTTTATTTACACTTCTGGAGTAATATCCGATAATCCCCTCAAATGAATTATATTATTATCCTCGCTTATGCTGAGGCGACAACTTTTATCTGAGAGAATATACACCTGTGTACTATATTTTATAGTAGAAATAAATTTATGTACTAATATTTAAAGAATTTTCCACCTTCTTTAGGAGAACGCATTAGTGTATAATAAGAACGCTTAGAGAAAATAAAAAAAAAATACGTGTATAAATATATGAAAGTTTTTTTATTTATTCTTGAACTGTTAAAAATTTTTGGCAGTGGTGCCAACTTAAATCGAGGCGCCAAAAATCATCCTCTGAATTAACGTGTTCTCCAAGCAACTTTTGAGTTAAAGTCTTCTCCAAGCGATTTTTGAGTTAACGTGTTGTCCAAGCGAATTTTGAGTTAACATGTTCTCCAAGCGATTTCTGAGTTAACGTGTTCTCCAAGCGATTTCTGAGTTAACGTGTTCTCCAAGCGATTTTTGAGTTGACGTGTTCTCCAAGCAATTTCTGAGTTAACGTGTTCTCCAAGCAATTTCTGAGTTAATGTGTTCTCCAAGCGAATTCTGAGTTAACGTATTTTCCAAGCGATTTCTGAGTTAGAATGTTTTTATTCGGAGGCGACGACTTTATAATCAACGTCTAGCCTCAAAAATGTAACTCAACCGAGGGAGCGTTAGCGACCGAGGTAATATGGCTAGTATTTAATTATATTTTATATTTTGTATTTATATCGTTGCATAATTCGCTGATTCCCACACAGCATAAAAGCTTCCCGATGAAAGATTCATGCAATATTCATTTACAAGTTTGCTGCAACCTCCCTAAAACTTAACTAAATCTTACAGCAATCTCTCAAAGGAACATTCTGCAAAAGCGTTCTGTAATTTTTTAGCAACATTCTAAGAAATATATAAATAACGATAAAATGTTATATTGCATGAAACATTGCCAATAGATTGCAGCAACATGTCTAGAAATGTTTCAAACTTCATCACAGAAAACTTTCATAAAAGACAACCAAAAATATTTAAGCATGATTTATAACAGATTCAAAGAAATGATACAGCGAAAGTTTAATGCAAGCTATTCAAATATATTATTGCAACCATTCAAGAAATATTGCTGCCTAAATTTCCAGAAAGTTTCAGAGAAAGAATGAGGCAATCACTTGTCACTAACTTCTAGAAAGCTTGCGTAAAAGCCTTCCAGCAAGATTTCAACGCATTGATCCTGAGCGATTAAAAGACAATATTTCCAGTAAGCTTCTTGCAAGTTTTCAGCAAACCGCACCGAAAGTCACAGTGGAAAATAAAATTAAGCTGGCATGAAAACTTGCTGAATTGTTGCCGCAAATATTCCCCGATGGACATTTCAAAAAGTAAATAAAAGTATATAAATGCAGCTAAATGTGACAATTGAGACTGTATTTACTTTTATTTACGTTTATTTACTTTTCTTTACATTTATTTACATTAATATATCTTTAATTATATTTGTATACTGTTATTTACATTTCTGATTATTTCAAAGAAAAATTTACTGGCAGCAAATAATTTTTTATAATTGTATATATAATTCATTACAGATATTTACATTTATTTAGATTTATTTACGAATGTATACATTTTTATCGTTTATATAAATTTATGTACATTTATTTGCAGTTATAAAATAAAATCCAATAAATAAAATTGTAGAAAATTATAAATAATAATAAACTAAATTAAAATATTTAAAAACTATTTATTATAGATACAGTAACTAGGAGAGTGTCTCACCTTCGGGTCACGGCTCTTAACCAAACTCTGGGATACGTTTTGTAATACAGAAATATGAAGAAATTCAAAATTTTAGACTCTAACGCTCTGATTTATGAAAATTTAAAACCACTATAGCAAATTTTGAAGAAAAATTACTCCCATTTTAATCGCTTATATCTCAGAAACAAATAGAAATATACACTGAAACTCAAAACCACCAAAAAACTGAGATGAAGGAGACATAGTTTAAAAAATAGTAAGCTCAAATTAGTTAATTTGTCTTAAAGTTATGCATAAGGAATATTGCTGCTTAATGTTCCAGAAAAGTTCAGAGAAAGAATGCGGGAATTTCTAGTAAGTGGTTTGCAGAAAGCTTGCATAAAAGATTTTAGCAAGATTCCAATGCAATTTTTGTAAATGATCAAAAAACAATGTTTCTGGCAAGATTCCTGCAAATTTTTGGTAAAAAACGCGATAAGTTGCAGTGGAACATAAAATTAGTGTTGCGTGAGAGCTTATTAAAATATTGCATTAATAAAGCTGGTAATCTTTCGTGAAAGACAGCTAGATAGACTACTATAATCTTTCTGGACACGCTCAAAAAAGTTACGTTACGCCTCGCACAGAAAGCTTCCAGAAGCTTATCATGGAAGATTGCAGCAATATATCAAGGAATATTCCCGATGAATTATGCAAAAATGTTTCACTAAAAAATACTGCAATGAACAGCTTACCTGCTTTGTGGAAAGATCCCTCAAAAGTTTTCATCAAGTTTTTGAAAATTAGTACAAAATACACTCTCCACCACATGCTTTCAAAATTTCAAAGTTTTAGTACTTAGCAACAAAACGTTGTAGATTAAAAAATCCAAAGCCTTTCGAAAAAGCAGGTAAAAGCTTTCAGTAAATGCTACTGCAAAAGTTAAAAAATTCAAATTTGTGTTTTTTATAAGTATTAAAAAGAGATGAAAACACTAAAAAAACATGTCTCTTTTTGATCCGTTGTAGATTTAGTGTACAAAAAAACCAACGAGGTTTGGAAGGTAATTGCTTTAGCTTTAATATGAGAGATCGAGCGTTTTTTTAAATCACTGTTTACCAATGTTGGAGTATTTTTAGTAAAAAAACACGCTTTTTTTAAAAATCAAAATATTTAAAAAAGGAAGAGACATATAGAAAAACTTCAGAGCGAACAAAGATGCTATTTTACTCACAGAACATAGATCTGCAGCTTAAACGAGATTTGAACAAAATAATTCTTTTCCATGTTTTAACATAACAAAAAATTTTAAAAATCACTTTTTTAATTTTGTATTGTACTTGAAAAATGTTTAAATTAACATTAAGTAAATTTAAAAATTATAGAATAATATTAATTTTAAAAATACTGTATTAACTTACAAGGAGAGGTCACACCCTCTGGAAAACGGATCCTTACCAAACTCTAAGATATAATTTCCACTATAAAATCATGCAGAAAGCCGGAGTTTTAGTGTCCAATGGCCATTTTTACGATAGATATAAGCAAATAATGAAAAATCTCGCCGAAGAAACCGTTGAGTTTGAATGCTTACAACTCAGAAACAATTAAAGATGTACGTATAAACTAAATTTTTAAAGAAAGTTGAGGTCGAGTAGATATGTTTTGAGAAAAAGGAAGCTCAAATATTTTAATATGGTCAAAAGTTACGGGAGAAATAAGAATTAGACGAAATTCTGGGCTAAAAAAATCATTAAATTGTAACTTTAAATTTTCGATAAAATTTTGGCTAATTCTTATTTCTCCCGTAACTTTTGACCATATTAAAATATTTGAGCTTCCATATTTTCAAAACGTATCTACTTGATCTCAGCTTTCTTTTAAAATTTAGCTTATATGTACATCTTTAATTGTTTCTGAGTTATAAGCGTTCAAACTCAACGTTTTTTTCGGCGAGATTTTTCATTATTTGCTTATAATATCTATCGTAAAAATGGGCATTGGACACTAAAACTCCGGCTTTCTGCATGATTTTATAGTAGAAATTATATCCTAGAGTTTGATAAGGATCCGTTTTCCAGAGGGTGTGACCTCTCCTTGTGAGACTCAATTAAAGATTTTTTAACTTTTTTATATGCGAGAAAATGGAAAAAATTTTTTTTCATATCTCGTGTTAAGATGCAGATCTACATTCTATGAGTAAAATAGCATCTTTTTTCTGCTTGGACTTTTTCTCTATCTCTTTTCCTTCTTTCAAAAAAGCGTGTTTTTTTACTAAAAATAATCTGTTTTTTTTTATTTTTTCAGTATTTGCATACAATAATAAACTTGAAATACATTATGTTTAGTTTATTTCTCTATAAATGTGTATTTTACAATACCCCGTCATTAATTTTCAAATAAATTATTTCTTTATTTTTTTATTTATTTTAGGAACACTATAATGATATTTATGCTTACTAAAGTATCAATATGATACAAACTTGGTACTAATCTCATTATTATGTAGTACTAATTTCATTATAATGTAGTACTGATTTTGTAAGAACTGGGTTCAAACTGAGGACGAATTTAGTATAAATTTCATGAATAGTATTTGAGGGGTTGTGTGGAGTTAGGTCTCGAGTTAGGTCCCTTTTTAATTTATGATCGAAAATTAATCTAAGAGGCACCATTTATACGTATTTCAAAGAAATTTTTTATTTATTTATTAAATATTCCACGTTGAATTTGTGCCTCTAGACAGTATACTTTATATAAAACACCTTCTAAGGTGTCAACATTCGCAAGTATGGTTTCCAATCACACTTTCAAAAATGTTATCTGATAAAAAAATCTTTAATTATTACTCCCATCCTATTTCTACTTATATTTTGCTTAAACTTCATAAAAAGTTTCTGCAATAGAAGGTACTGCAATCAAATATCGACAAGTAATTTTAATTAAATATTTATATATTTTTTTTGCTTAAACTTCATAAAATTTCTGCAATAGAAAGTACTGAAATCAAAGCGGAATTATCGACAAATATTTAACGATACCATAGATTTATTTTAATTAAAATTTATATATTTTGATTAAACTTCATAAAAAGTTTCTGCAATAGAAAGTACTGAAATCAAAGCGAAATAATCGACAAGTATTTTTTACCATACCATACATTGCATTTTTTGAATTAAACTTTTATATATTTTGCTTAAACTCTATAAAAAGTTTTAATTAATTTCCATAAAACTGATAAAAACGAAACTTATTTTTTTTTATTCTCTTTAAATAAACAATGTATATACTTCCCGTGCTTTACATTAGTAGTATGTGGGCCACTATAGGAAAAAATGGCGGCCAAGATGGCGGCAGCGGTGGGGGAAAGTAGGAAAACTCGAAGAAAGTCGGGAATTTTGGCGGATGGTCGTGTGTCTGCGTGACATGAGTCATAGTGTTGGAGGTGTTGAGCGGGGGATCGCGTAGTGGGGAGGGGGGTATGTATATATTCTCATATACAGGGCATTGTAGGAGTCTTGATGGAGGGGATGGGTGACACTTGTCTGCCGTGTTGGGAGGAAAATGCTCGTGACGTATTATGAATGGTTATGCGTGGGCCCATGCGGAGGATACGTCATCGTAAGCATAGGGGGCCACGCTGCGAGTTCGGAGACTCAGCTGTTTCTTTATTTTTCCAAACGATGTAAAGATATAGATACAAGTAGAGGTGAAGAGGGAGAGAGAGGGAAAGTGAGAGAAGTACACGTATAATAGGTTACACGTATTATATATTATTTGGATACTTTCAATGATTATTTAAAATTAATAAGTAGGATATATAGGTAAGTGTATAGGTGCGATAAATGAATAGATTATTTATTGTTTTAAAATAATTTATTTATGAATAATATAAAATTTTTGTACATTTTATAATTGTAAAAATTAATGTATATATTTCTGCTTAATATTATTTTATGTGTATTGAGAAATTTTACGAATAACATATTTTGGGTTTACAAGTTTGAATACATAATTTTGAATATTTATGACCATTACCTACGTGAAAATTAAACTTATTTTTATGCTTATTTCTATAAGAAATACCACGAATACGTTTGTAGAAGCGTTTGACAATTTGATCGTTTCTTAAATAATTTGAAGTAAATAAATTACAAAATTTGTCTAAGGAGTAACCACGATTCATATAGTCTAAAAACATTAAACAATACTGTCCACACACTTTAGAATTTAAACTCTGCAACTGTTGTGTATTCCACTTGTAAGAAACGGTGTTTCTTTGTAAACTTTCGACGTGATGAGAAACGGTTGGAGGAAAACCATAACTGTCAAAGAAGATTCCTTGTCCTCGACGATCAATGTAAATGGCTACCCAGTGTGAAACAGGTTGTGTATGTATATCGGTGTTAATCACGCAACCCGTCGGTTTCGTCAATATCCTCGGGATTTGGTCCGCAGGAAATACACCCTGTGATGGTATTCTTAATGATAGAAGAGCACCCTTTTTTTGGAGAGTATTCATTATGTACCGGTGTAGCGTATATGGCCGAGGTGGATAGATCGTCTCTATTTTCAGCTGTGAAGTATCCTGCTTCATCTACGGAGTCGTAAAGTGGATTGTCTAATGGTCCTGGAGTTGGTGGTCTTGTGCGAATAGATTTCTTATTTAATTTTTTAAAGTTATTCTGTATATCTGTTCTAGCCAATTCCCGTAAATTTGCGTGAAGTTGTCGATGAGAAATATCACCTTCAAACCATTCGTTGCCGTGGTAATAACTACTGAGCCAATTGTTGTGTACTTGAATTTTAAGAGATAAATCAGAGAATGAGTGAGGAGGTGATGCGATCCAGTGCGCTGTATAATCCTTATTGAGAGCTACGACTGCTACTTCTTTGAGCAAGAATTTTCCATGGATGTCCCGAAATCCTTGAATGTCAATAACGTAGTCCATGGCACATATGTTGTGTATACGACTAAATCTAAATGACTTCTTACAAATTTGTGTACAAGTGCACGTAATTTATACATAAATCCATTTCTTTATCTCTGACGTAATGTAGGAATGTTCTATTATAACTACAATAACTTTCTAAACTTTCTAAGATTATTAAGAAATTTATCCATTAGTGAGTTTAACCACTAAAATCGATGATTATCTCAAGAATATTATCATACTCGGCGTATACGACGCAATTAACGGATTGTTGTAGAACGTTATCGAAACGTAATTCCAAACGGACGGCACCCGTTTTGACTAAATTCCAATGCGTATTACAGTTTGCAGAAAGATCGGGTGTTAAGTCAAATGCATATAAACAAAACCCATTAGGGTATGACTCTCTAGATATACAATTTCCTTCATTTAGAAAATGTATGCCAGTTCCGCTGAACAAAGTGTGGAATGCATCGACGTATGTATTAGGATAATTAGGTTGGATAGCTTTGCTGGGTACTTGTACACCATCGACGTTTAAGGCTAGATAAGAAAGATTGAAATGTTCAAAGTTGAACGGGTTTTCTTTTCTATTTCCGTTAAACGCTTTGTTAGATACTAAGCCAACAATTACACGTTTTGGAATTTGTCCTAAGAAGATATTATCTAAGGTTTCACCTGTGATACCCGTGTGCAATGTAAAAGACTTAACCTCTACACGTGTTAGAGGATACTTAGCTGTTCCCTTGGCTAAAGCTTTCGAATGTGCAAGTAGAATTCCTGGGTTAATTTCTGCTCTACGTACACATAAAGATGCATCTAAAATTCTAACCTTTACAGGTTCTTTTTCAAAATCCATTAAACAATATGCGTTTTTGGAACGTATAAGTCTAATGCGAACCTCAACACCGTTAAGAAGAAATTTTTCTTGATTGAATACGTCACAATGTAAGTGTCCAAGTAGATCTAAATTTTTGCCTCCTTTTATAAAATTATATCGTTTTTTTCACATCGTTCATTAGTTGACGTTACTTTATTATCGGTTTTTTTCAAAACAGCATTCATCTGACCTGGCGTATCGTTTTACCATAAGGAAGTTGTTAAATGAGATTTCTTAGCATCCTCCGAATAATTCAATAATGATTCTATGTAAGCATGATAAGCGTAAGCATTATTCGGTGGTGACACAGGTTTTTGATTAAAAAATACATCTACTTGATTAAACAAACTATGTAAAAAATTGTTTACGGGTGCAATCAATGCATCCTCGACTATTAAACCATGTTTATTTTCAAGACGGATATTGAGATTGATCATGGTGTGAGCCAAATCGATGTAATCATCGGAATTTCCTGGAATAAGAAATTGTAAATACAAATCCTCGGAGATGGTAGTTACTGGTTTATATTCAATCCATTGAGTAGATTCGATAGAGGTTTGAGTAGGTGGTAGTGTAAATAAGTCTAACTCAGATTTTGCACATTCACACGAGTGAGTATGTAAAAAAGCCATGTTTACGCAGGTCCAAATATGTCATATACCGAGCGTTTTTTATTATTTTTAATTTGTTTCTGCTGCTTCTTCTTTTTTTTTAACTGAACGTTTGGAACTTCTTTTTAATTCACGAGTAGAGACGTGTATCACACGACGCCGACCTCTTGACTGAGTTTGTCTCCCACTTTTACTTCTTTTATAACCAGATCCTTCCATAAGACTATCTATTTTTTCTTCAGCTTTCCTCTTTAAATTATTGCCAGATTCACGAGCTCGATTACGTAATGACTCTTTAAATGATACGTTATTGCTGCTTACATCGTCCAAAACATTTATACTAGCTTTTAAAGCTTCTTTACCGACTGCACGAGCACCACGCTTTATGAATGGTAAAACCTTATGAAAAATACCTTTAAGAAATTGGCCAATTCCTCCATGGCCTTTCTGATAAGGTGATCCAATATAAACATGTTCAATACCGCCATTCCCGACCTAATGCTCATAATAGTCAATGTAGTGAGTCATTTTGTAATATTATTATTCAACTTGACAAAAATGAAGTGTCACGGTTGACGTTCCACACTCAAATGGTATTACACGACCAAGATGATCTCTTATATCAATCGTAACTGTTCGGAAACAGTTTCTAACAAGAGGTATGTAATTTATAGGTGCAAAAATTTGATATTGATTTGATGCAAATACGTAGTCTTTATAATTTACTGGTACAACACGTACCAAAGATGTTTGAGCATCACCTACAATACAGGGTTCTGTAATATCCGAATAAATGTATAAATGTTGTGGTAAGGCGTTTAAAACATTTGCTGGACGCGATGCATAAGATGGATTGTAGTTTACTTTTAAATATTCTTTAACATCAGCAAAACCAAGAATATCTAAAACGCTTCGACTCATTTTTAGAGAATGATCATGGTTACATGTATCAGGGTTACACACCCTCTCGGCATATACAAAAGTATTATTATGTTCAGAGAAAAGATTAAACCTAATATGAGTTTTTATTAATGCTCGATTTAACCTTTCTAAAAACTCTATAATATTTGGATATATACCATAAGGTATAAGTACAGATCTATTTTCTATGTCAACTATGTCAGCTTTAAAGGCATCTCTATATACTGGTGATAAAATGGATATTGACGTTATCTCTCTTTCGTCTTCCCGTAAATGCAAGAATGAACGGGGAAAATGAATTTCTGCTAAACCGACTTCCCACGATCCTCGCAAGTTTATTTCTTGAGGTAATTTTGT
Organism: Theocolax elegans; assembly: GCA_026168455.1. Lineage (NCBI taxonomy): Eukaryota > Metazoa > Arthropoda > Insecta > Hymenoptera > Cerocephalidae > Theocolax > Theocolax elegans. Next base: position 56,357,760 of record CM047426.1, read on the forward strand.
GGTGTAACACGATGTTGTATTGTCAGGAAAAATATCCATACTGCTATTACTTGGTAGTATCATATAAAATTGGTTTTTCATTTCAAATATTTTTAATTTCTGTTGCTAGTACCCAAGAGTTGAATTTACTAGGATATCCTACCCAACTGACAAAGTACTTTTTTCATTTACCAGAACCAATTGTTTTTAATATTTTATCAATTTTGTATATACTTGTCTGCAAATCTTTACGTATAACTGAGAGTTCTTCTTCGTAAAATATACCGTCTATGATTTCACCATTCAAGTCTTCTATTTCGTATACAGGTGGTTTTAAGACTCTAATAATTTTAAAAATCTCTTCAGACCAATTAGCCATATATCCTTTCTCAAAGGTGCCTTTAGTTCGACTGATGCGTACAAGATCTCCTACGGCATATTTAGGTTTTTTCTCATTTATTTCGTATCGTGAATCCATATTTTGCTTTGCTATGTGTGCATTATATATTGTTACAATTGCAGGCGCCATCTTTATAGTAGAATGACGAGAATTATTATATACTTTGTGATGTAGCAACATCACTGGGCGTCGGCTGGAGAGTCGTTGCTGGTGTATGCGCGCACCTCCGGACGCGCACCACTCCGCGGTAGTACCCGGGTACTATTCCCGCCGGTGGGGATCGCGCACACCCGGGGAAACGGTCGCGAGGCACGTTGTTTACGTGCCGGCCCGCGCTCAGTTGTCGCCATCTTGAATCGATCTAGATTCAAGCGCGCGCACACTGAACACGCGGTCCGCGCTCGTATCGATACGGGGATCGCACGCATATTGTCTAGGGAATTCGGAACGCGGATAGTGGGGAACATGTGTATAAGAGTACGGAGATAAATGTATATTTGAATTTAGCGGTGTTAACTAGAGAATAATTTAGTGATCTATTGAACCAATCAATAGATGATTTTATTAGAGAATAAGACTTCCGTATGGGTAAATATAACAGCATATTACGTTATATGACTGTAATTACCTTAAATACGGAAAGTCGAAATACTAGTTGGGACAATGATAACTTATGCAAATTAGTTGTCAGTTTTATCTATAGTAGGGAAAATACGGGTAGCTTTATTACACCTGTGACGGATACGGAAGGGTTGGAGAATTATAATATTGCCGTATCCCTCGCAGGTAACGAGAGAGAGAACAGATAGGGATATTAGGAGATTGAGGGAGATAGAAAATCGGGGAAGAAGTTTGGCGTGACTCGGAAAAACGGATCATCGCCATTCTGATTCTACCCACCGAAAAGTACAGTGTTTTTCTATATTCTGATTCTATCGATCGCAAAGTACAGTATTGATTTAGTTACATCGCATTGATAGTAGAGTTTCGATATCTTCTGATCATATTTACCATTAAAGCATTCAGAAATTTTCTGTCTTTAAGGAGGATTTAGATTTATTTTAACATAAATAAGGAGGAAGAGCTATTATAGCAATATACATATATATAGAGATATCTGTTCACAAGGAGTATATTTAGATATTGTTTATATTATATTGATTATCTTATTGATTTCGTTTCATCGAATTGGTGAGTTATTTTAATTATTAAAATAATAATTGTTCTATTTAGTGGGGACAAAATAAGGATAAACTCAGTGCGCGTTTTTTTTCTTATTAAATTAAATTATTTATTTGATTAATTATAAAGTAACGTTCTCTCTCTCGTGGTTAGTGGTGCCACGGGATCTATTATTAGATCCCGTAATATAATTATATATATCTAAATTTGGTTAAGGGTGTTAATATTCGTTACGCGGTTTAATAGGTATCCGGACCTATTATTTTATTCAACGGAACTTCCTCTGGGTGAGTCCACCGGGTGATCAGGACGAATAAATTAATATTATTTTTTTTTTCTTTTCGATGATGTTTGGGATCCGGATAATTTTGTTTGAATAATATTCTCGTTATTTGAATTAAAAACCAGCATCACATTTGGCGCCCAACGTGTGTTTTTATTGTACATTAAGTGATTAAATGTTTTCGGTTTGTTAGCAAATTTAACGTTTTTTTTTGTACATCGGCGGAAGTTGAATTAACGAATATTTTAGGGAGTGTGTTAGAAATTTCTCAGTGGGGTAGAGAGAGAGAAATTTTGGGCGTCGGTTACGCCATTTTGAAAAATTGTAAATTCGATTGCTGCTATTTTAACGTTTAACTGGCCGCGTTGAAATTTAATTATTACCGTTTCTAGTGGGAGATAAACTGATATATTATTTTATTTTTTATTATTATTGTAATAATTATTGTGGTTGCTGTCTGTTGCTATCACCTATTTTGCAAGCGCTTTTTGTGGGCTGCTGCTATTTTTGTGGGTGATTTGTTAATTGTTGAATCAAAGTTAATAAAACTTTTATTCGACAATTTAACAATTTTTGCGGTAGACAGTGACATCGCCTCGTGCCAAATAAAAAATAGTTGGGAGATAATTATTTATTTTATTTATTGTGTTATTTTCTGATATTTGGGACGTATATAAATTATTATTCATGGTAATCTTGAATATATGTATTGGAATTGGCCATTTGTAAAAGCAATCAGGAGTTGGACGTGAGGACACCACTAGGAGATATATTTCTTTTTTGTTTCACCAGCCATTGTAATAAGGATTTATTTATTTATTTATTTATTGTCTTTTTTTTCCATTTTTTAGGAAGATATACAAAACGGTAATCTCCAGAATAATAATTATAATTTATATTTTTATAATTTATATTTATTTTTATTTGCCAATATTTATTTCTATTTATACAGCGGATGTGCATATTTCTTTTTTTCTGTTTCTCTTTGTTCGTGATTTACAGTGGGGTTTAGGAAAATTTATTTATTTGGCGCGAGGCTTTATCTGGTCAGATCGGACCCGTGCACCGAAGAGTTCCCGTTTAATTTAGTTTACGGAGGAATTAATATCACTGAGTTTGATTAAGGGAAAGCGCAATATTAAAGTCATTTTTATTTTTTTTTGTTCGTGCTTTTAAGTTATTCTCTCGGTTGTTTGTAGTATTTTGGCGTTGTTGCTTTTGTCGTATCGAAATTTAGTAAAATGGGTAGTCACAAGGAACGAATGGAAAATATCCTTAAACAGTCTACAGGGGCGAGGGAATTATCTAGAAAGATTTCAAAAATAGACCCTAAATTAATTAAGGAGTTATTAGAAAAACAAGGGTTAAGTACAGTAGGGTCATTTGGGACATTGAAAGATAGGTTATTAAGGGCGGACTGTAGGAAAATAGATGTTAACTTAAACGTACCGTGGTATACGGATGACGAAGGGGAGGGGGAAATACCGACAAGGGCAGATGAAACAGAAGTAGAACAACCCATTAATGAGATTAGTAAGGAAAATAGTGACAAAGGGGAATGTAATAGAAAAGGGAAACAAGTAAAGGAAAGTGAAGACAAAATAATGGAAAGTGTTAGTCAGGAGGTAGTGGAAGTAGGGAAAGAAACTCAGATTAGTGAAAAGAATCAGGAGAAAACGGGTGCGCGTAAGAAATCGAACGGGAAATCAAAGGAAACGGTAACTGCGGATAGAAGCGAAGTAGTAGAGAGTAACATAGATGTAGGGAGTTTGAGGATATTAGTAACCGACATTATTAGGGAGGTTATGGGTAATCAGTTAGAGAGCGCGTTAATAAAAATTGTAGATGCAAGGTTGCAAAACTTGCAAGCTAGCAAACAGGTAGAAGAGTTAGGTCAACCAGAGAGAGTTGAAACCGAGGGAGATAATAATAGTAGTAGAGATTTAGTGGAATATAGTGAATTAAAGAATTCATTAGTAGAAGAATCAAAGCGTAAAGTGACAAATGGTAGTGCGGACGAAATAGGATCGAGAAAAAGAGAATCTACCCCCAAGCGATGTAAGAACTTAGGGCCAAAGAAGTTAGGTTTTTCAAAGGGCGAGTTTTTATATAGTATGGGGAAAAGAATTTATTACGTTGAGGAAACCGACACAGGTAGTAGTTCAGAAGAGGAAATATGCAAAAGTAGGAGAGTCCATAAAGAAAAAAAGTTAATGCGTAGACAGATAGATCAGAATCAGGACAGGGAGTTAGTTCGGACAGATATGAGCGGAAATAGTGATAATGAGGGAGTCTGGGAAACTCCGAGGTCTAATAAGACCAGCCAACGCCAGAGAGGGGTGAATCAGTTGCGCAGTATGCAGTGTGTTAAAATGCTGCAAAACTGGAAAATACACTTTTCTGGCGAAGGTAAGGAGGGTCCGGAGGAGTACTTGGCTCAACTTCAAGATTGCTATGAAGGAACAGCGTATTCTGATACAGAGTTCCTAAGCGCGATTCCTTGTACGCTATCGAAAACCGCAATTAGGTGGTTTCGATCAGTAAAGGAAAAGATTAAGACGCTTAAAGAGTTCAAACGCGCATTCAGACATAGATTCATGGGAATATTAGATAGAGAGGATATCATGGAAGAATTGCGTAGAAGGACTCAAGCAAAGGGGGAGGATATAGCTAGTTACTTATCATGTATTAGATTAATAGTAGGGCATTTTAAGAGACCGCCGTCGGAATGTCAGCTGGTTCCATTGATATTTCGTAATCTGTTGCCGGAGTATCGTAAGGCAATGGAAAACGAATATCTCCATAGTTTGGATGATATTGAGAAGTGGGGGAGAAAATACGAACGGAAGAAAGAATTAGACAACCGTTACGTTCCTCCGCCACCTAAGGAAAGGACTTGGATTCCAGAAGCCGCATACCAAGGGCCGAGAGTAAAGGGTAAGGTGGCTAAGGTGGAAGAAAATGAACAGGGTGTAGTTGGGTCGAAGGACAAGCTGAATCCGGCGAAGATAGACAAAGAGTCGAGTAAAAGCGCGGTTAAGGCTAAAGTGCAGGTGGATTCGCAGGAGCAGCCAATCACAGCTGCATTGGTTGTGGCCAAGCAGGCACTACCACAAAATGCGAGACCACCGGTACAGCAGCAGACTGGTTGGTCAAGACCACCAGCTGATGGCCAACAGGTGAATTATAACGATCGGAATTTTAATCGTAGGGAATTTCCGTCGAATAGGTGGCAGAATCAACCCGATAGTAGGGATTTTCAGTCGAATAGGTGGCAGAATAGACCAGATAATAGGGAATTTAGGGAGTCGAATAGATTTGTTAGTAATGGAAATAGGGACGAGAATAGAGCTTTTCACGTCCGTGTTTCGAGTGTCAGAAGGTAGGGCATAGGAGTTCCGAGTGTCCCAATAGGAAGTGCTATTTTTGTAAAAAACCGGGTCATAACATACGAAACTGCTCCCTTCGCAAAACTGAGGGGTTAGCATGTCAAGTTTGTAAAACAGTTGGGACGACATTCGACGATTGTCCGAATTGTACACAGTTTAGGGGGATGTTGGGAAACGGCAAATCGGGAGTTCAGAAAGGTCCCCTGACTCTCGAATCACGGCAGTAGGGACCAATAGGGCGTTACCAAGTTACTGTTTCCCAGAGGTAAATTTAGAAGTAAGGGTGGGGGAGAATATTGATAGGATCAATACAGAGGGTGTGTCTCCCAAAGTAAATGTAGGGAAGTTAGATAGGTCTAAGGGTGCGATTCCAAGATCTAAGGGTAATTTACGGTCGATCAGTAGGGACGATCCAGAAAATGATTCAGGAGTTAGAATAATTGAGGATAGGTTATTAAAGGGAGTAAAGCGAATAGATATTGAATTGTTAGCCAAAAAGGGGAAAGTTGATCGTGGCGGGACTCAAGTTAGCGAAGGAAGGTCACAGGATAATCAAGAGATTAGGGGTTACGATAGACTAAATTTGATTAACAAGGGTGTAGAGTTGCTTTTAGGGGATAATGAGGAAAAAGAAAAAGAAAAGAGTCCAAAGACGTTCCTCCGCCACCTAAGGAAAGGACTTGGATTCCAGAAGCCGCATACCAAGGGCCGAGAGTAAAGGGTAAGGTGGCTAAGGTGGAAGAAAATGAACAGGGTGTAGTTGGGTCGAAGACAAGCTGAAGCCGACGAAGGTAGACAAAGGGTCGAGTAAAAGCGCGGTTAAGGCTAAAGTGCAGGTGGATTCGCAGGAGCAGCCAATCACAGCTGCAATGGTTGTGGCCAAGCAGGCACCACCACAAAATGCGAGACCACCGGTACAGCAGCAGACTGGTTGGTCAAGACCACCAGCTGATGGCCAACGGGTGAATTATAACGATCGGAATTTTAATCGTAGGGAATTTCCGTCGAATAGGTGGCAGAATCAACCCGATAGTAGGGATTTTCAGTCGAATAGGTGGCAGAATAGACCAGATAATAGGGAATTTAGGGAGTCGAATAGATTTGTTAGTAATGGAAATAGGGACGAGAATAGAGCTTTTCACGTCCGTGTTTCGAGTGTCAGAAGGTAGGGCATAGGAGTTCCGAGTGTCCCAATAGGAAGTGCTATTTTTGTAAAAAACCGGGTCATAACATACGAAACTGCTCCCTTCGCAAAACTGAGGGGTTAGCATGTCAAGTTTGTAAAACAGTTGGGACGACATTCGACGATTGTCCGAATTGTACACAGTTTAGGGGGATGTTGGGAAACGGCAAATCGGGAGTTCAGAAAGGTCCCCTGACTCTCGAATCACGGCAGTAGGGACCAATAGGGCGTTACCAAGTTACTGTTTCCCAGAGGTAAATTTAGAAGTAAGGGTGGGGGAGAATATTGATAGGATCAATACAGAGGGTGTGTCTCCCAAAGTAAATGTAGGGAAGTTAGATAGGTCTAAGGGTGCGATTCCAAGATCTAAGGGTAATTTACGGTCGATCAGTAGGGACGATCCAGAAAATGATTCAGGAGTTAGAATAATTGAGGATAGGTTATTAAAGGGAGTAAAGCGAATAGATATTGAATTGTTAGCCAAAAAGGGGAAAGTTGATCGTGGCGGGACTCAAGTTAGCGAAGGAAGGTCACAGGATAATCAAGAGATTAGGGGTTACGATAGACTAAATTTGATTAACAAGGGTGTAGAGTTGCTTTTAGGGGATAATGAGGAAAAAGAAAAAGAAAAGAGTCCAAAGACCTTCCTTGGCAACAAGGAGACACCAGATCGATCAACTGAACCGAAACAAGGTGTATCAGTATCTGACATAGAAAATAGGCATTATTTGAAAGTTGTTTTAGGAGGACAGGAATATAGGGCGTTAATTGATTCTGGTTCCACATTGTCTTTAGTAGGGTCAAGGATAGCCGAACAGTTTAAGGATAGATTAAAGTCCTCTGATGTTGTTATTAAAAATGTCAATGGTGGATTAGTGAGGGCGTTAGGGACGTTAGAAATCAATTTAGAGATTGACGGACATGTAGGGAAAATTAATTGCAGGGCATTGAAAGACTTGGAATCGGATATGATATTAGGGATGGATTTCGGCAAACTTTTTAATTTTGATGATAGGTTAGGACAGTATCAGTGGTGTGTTAGGGAAGGTCCTTGGAGGTCGTATAGTAGTGAGAAAGGGACAAACCATCCTATAATATTCGGGGAATGCGCTGACATCTCTGAATTGCAGGATGAGGAAAGGGACAAAGTGCAAAAATCGGTGCACAATTTGCTTCCAGACATAAACGCCGATCGGTTAGGAATGACAGACCTTACTGAACATTCAATTGATGTTCAGGGAGCTCCTCCAATCAAACATCGGACACGGCGCATCTCGCCCAAGATGTTGGAGGCAGCTCATGAGGAGGTTAGAAAAATGTTACAGTTGGGAGTTATAGAAAGATCGGCAAGTGACTGGAGCAGTGCACCAGTTTTGGTACGGAAGTCCGACGGATCAATTAGATTTTGTGTGGACTATAGGGACTTGAACTCGGTCACAAAACGGGATGCGTATCCTTTGCCACAAATGGATTCGATTCTGGATAAAATTCGCAAAGCCAGGTATATTAGCAAAATCGACTTGAAGCAAGCGTACTTTCAGGTTAAGATGGCGCCTGCTAGTCGAAAATATACGGCTTTTGCGGTGCCAGGATCGGGTCTATGGCAATTTAAAAGGATGCCATTCGGTTTGACGAATGCGCCCATGACCTTCCAGCGGTTGATCGATGCGATATTCGGTCCGGAATTCGAACCTTTCATTTTCGGATATCTGGACGATATAATCATCGTCACCGAGTCGTTCGATGAGCACTTGAAATATCTGGATTTGGTATTGCGGAAATTATTAGATGCAGGGTTAACGGTGAATAGGGACAAATGCGAATTTTGTTGTAGTAGGGTGACTTATTTAGGATTTATTTTAGATAGGGACGGACTTAGAACAAATCCAGATAAAGTGTCTCCGGTGGTCAATTATCCAGTACCCAGGACAATCAAGGAATTGAGAAGATTCTTTGGTATGATCGCCTGGTACTCGCGTTTTATTGAGAATGAGGCCGAATTAAAAATACCATTAGTAAGGTTGTTGCATAAGGGACAAGAATGGATATGGGGGGGGGAGGAGCAGCAGGAAGCTTTCGATACACAAAAGAGAGCTTTGACTGTTGCACCCGTTCTTGCTCGCCCTGATTTCAGCAAACCGTTCAAAGTGCAGTGTGATGCAAGTAATTATGCACTGGGAGCGGTGCTGACTCAGGAACAGGAAGACGGGGAGCACCCCATAGTCTATATTAGTAGGGTATTGTCGGCCGCGGAAAGGAATTATTCCACAACGGAAAAGGAATGTTTGGCGTTAATTTGGGCTATAAAAAAGTTGAGGCCATATTTAGAGGGTTATCCATTTACCGCAATCACTGATCACAGTGCGTTGAAATGGTTGCGGAACCTTAAGGAGCCTACTGGTCGTCTCGCTCGGTGGGCTATAGAGATGCAACAATGGGTCTTTGAGATAGTCCATAGGAAAGGATCTCTCAATCAAGTCCCAGACGCACTCTCTAGGATGTATCCGGGTGAGGTCGATACAGTGGCTGCTTTTCAGGAGATTAGGGACACTTGGTATTTAAATATGCTCAAGAACGTCGAGCAATTTCCTAACCGTTACCAGCAATGGAGAGTAGAAAACGGTCTATTATATAGGTACCGTAACGATCCATTGTTGGACCCGGTCACAAATAGGGACGAAGATTGGAGGTTAGTGGTCCCAGAGGAACAGCGAGAGCGAGTAATAAGGGATGCGCATTGCGAAACCTCGGCGGGTCACTTAGGAGTAGAAAAGACGTATGACAGGGTTATTAGGGACTATTATTGGAGAGGAGTATTGTACGATGTCAATAGATTCGTAGTAGGGTGTGATGTGTGTCAGAGATATAAAGTATCCCAGTTAGGCCCACAAGGCTTGCTTAGTAGTAGGGTGATTGAGAGACCTTGGGTAGTGGTGGCAGCGGATATGATGGAGTTTCCACCTAGTAAGAGTCAGTGTAAATACTTGTTAGTTTTCCAAGATTTATTTACTCGGTGGATAGAGTTGAAACCGTTAAGAACCGCGGATGGTAAATCAGTAGCAAAAGCATTTGAGGAATTGATCTTATTTAGGTGGGAGACTCCTGACTATTTGCTTACTGACAATGGTAAGGAATTCGAGAATAAATTTTTAAATGATGTCTTAGCGGAATATGGGGTTAAACATGTCACCACTCCACCCTACCATCCTCAAGCAAACGCTGTAGAACGGAGCAATCGTACGTTGAAAACTATGATTGCGGCGTTTGTTAAGAACGATCACAGGACCTGGGATCAACACCTTAGTGAATTTAGGCATGCGATAAATACCGCGATTCAATCGTCTTTAAAAGTATCACCCGCATTCCTGAATTATGGGAGACACCCCAGACCTGTTAAAAGTTTACGTAGGGAGGTAGAACCAAGGGAATTAATTCAAAAGGGTGATGAAAAAGCTTGGGCCGATAGGGTACAACGGTTAGATATACTAAGAGATATTGTCACCAAGCATATAGAACAGGCGAAGGAAAAACAAGCTAAGGTTTTTAATAAGGGTAGGAGGGACGTCAGATTTTTCCCGGGAGATAGGGTACAATGTAGGACTCATTATTTGTCTAACGCCGCGAATAGGTTTTCGGCAAAACTGTGTCCTAAATACGAAGGACCTTACACCATATTAGAAGTATTATCGCCTACCGTGTATGTTATAGATAGGACTGATAAGTCAAAAGGGAAAATAAATAAGGTGCACGTAAAGGATCTGATCAGGTATGTTACACCACGGGGAGTGAAGGGTAGTAAGGACTGTAAGATAGCAGGGTAGTTAGTAGAGGTATCCTTACTAAAAGTAGGGATGGTTTAGAAAACCAAGGAAGAAAGGGGATTAATGACTGGAGCAGGATGAATTATAAGAAGTTCACGTAAGTTTTTTTTTTATTATTATTATCGTATATTTTTTTTATCTGTTGGGGTGTCACGTTATCCCGGGAGTATATGAAGGTAGTATTTTAAGGAATAAACTATTCTTACCAGGGTAAGTAAAGTTTAGGGGGGGGGGGTAATGTGATGTAGCAACATCACTGGGCGTCGGCTGGAGAGTCGTTGCACCTCCGGACGCGCACCACTCCGCGGTAGTACCCGGGTACTATTCCCGCCGGTGGGGATCGCGCACACCCGGGGAAACGGTCGCGAGGCACGTTGTTTACGTGCCGGCCCGCGCTCAGTTGTCGCCATCTTGAATCGATCTAGATTCAAGCGCGCGCACACTGAACACGCGGTCCGCGCTCGTATCGATACGGGGATCGCACGCATATTGTCTAGGGAATTCGGAACGCGGATAGTGGGGAACATGTGTATAAGAGTACGGAGATAAATGTATATTTGAATTTAGCGGTGTTAACTAGAGAATAATTTAGTGATCTATTGAACCAATCAATAGATGATTTTATTAGAGAATAAGACTTCCGTATGGGTAAATATAACAGCATATTACGTTATATGACTGTAATTACCTTAAATACGGAAAGTCGAAATACTAGTTGGGACAATGATAACTTATGCAAATTAGTTGTCATTTTTATCTATAGTAGGGAAAATACGGGTAGCTTTATTACACCTGTGACGGATACGGAAGGGTTGGAGAATTATAATATTGCCGTATCCCTCGCAGGTAACGAGAGAGAGAACAGATAGGGATATTAGGAGATTGAGGGAGATAGAAAATCGGGGAAGAAGTTTGGCGTGACGCGGAAAAACGGATCATCGCCATTCTGATTCTACCCACCGAAAAGTACAGTGTTTTTCTATATTCTGATTCTATCGATCGCAAAGTATTGATTTAGTTACATCGCATTGATAGTAGAGTTTCGATATCTTCTGATCATATTTACCATTAAAGCATTCAGAAATTTTCTGTCTTTAAGGAGGATTTAGATTTATTTTAACATAAATAAGGAGGAAGAGCTATTATAGCAATATACATATATATAGAGATATCTGTTCACAAGGAGTATATTTAGATATTGGTTATATTATATTGATTATCTTATTGATTTCGTTTCATCGAATTGGTGAGTTATTTTAATTATTAAAATAATAATTGATCTATTTAGTGGGGACAAAATAAGGATAAACTCAGTGCGCGTTTTTTATCTTATTAAATTAAATTATTTATTTGATTAATTATAAAGTAACGTTCTCTCTCTCGTGGTTAGTGGTGCCACGGGATATATTATTAGATCCCGTAATATAATTATATATATCTAAATTTGGTTAAGGGTGTTAATATTCGTTACGCGGTTTAATAGGTATCCGGACCTATTATTTTATTCAACGGAAATTCCTCTGGGTGAGTCCACCGGGTGATCAGGACGAATAAATTAATATTATTGTTTTTTTTTTCTTTTCGATGATGTTTGGGATCCGGATAATTTTTTTTGAATAATATTCTCGTTATTTGAATTAAACCAGCATCACGACTTTTACAAGGTTAGGTAAGACATCGATATATCTTTTTGTATTTTGATGTGTAAAGTAACGCCACATTTTCTGTTTTAGAGTTCGATTAAATCTTTCAACGATAGCTGCTTTAACATCATTATTTCGGGCTACTCTGTGTTTTATGTTAAGTGATTTTAACAATTTCTGCATAGCTGAACCTAAAAATTTACATCCCCTGTCTGATTGTAAAATTCTTGGTAATCTATTGTTACTTCGCGAAAGAATATCCTGAAATGCTTGTGTAACTGTAAAACACGTTTTTTTTTTCAATGGTACAACCCAAACATATTTACTCAATACATCAATCACTACTAATAAATATGCAAATCCATCGTTATAAGTTTTTAAAGATGTAAGCTCAATCAAATCGCACTCCCATACAGAATTGATTTCTTCTACATTATAATGAAGACGTGGAAATTTTTTACGTATAGGTTTATGAAGAGTATAGGCATCTTGAGTTTGTAACTATTTATAAATTTTCTTTTTGTCAATTTTATTTTTCAGTTTATCAACTACTCTGTAAGCTCCTGCATATCCAGTATTATTACTAGGATCGTAATATACCTTGTGTAATATATTTAATTTTGTTTTTAGCATCTTTTCAAACATTACCTATTATAGTTAAAAACTTAACCAACCACCGTTTCATTTTTGAAGATTTTTAGCAGAATTTTTGTTGTATTTTGACCTCGTACGAAGAGTGTTTACCGAAAATGAATCATTATCATTACTCAAATTTAGCTGTCTACTTATTACAGTATTTTCACTGTTATCAAAACTATTAGTCAGAGTAGAGCTATATCTATGTGTCGTAGGCATCGGTGTTGACGCGTGTATTTTGGATTTTGGGAAACTCGGTTGGGGTGATGAAAAGGACGATTTATTTGAAATAGATAACTGTCCTTGTTGGTAAAATGAATCATTTCCTACACATTCCAATGGTATTCCAATATCTCGTAGAAACCATGCAAACTGTTCACGACCAATCGCTTTTACATTTTTTCTTTTTCTTACAACATCATTTACAAGATCACCAATATTTGATTCTTCAAGAACCGTACCGTATATAGTGATTGTACCTTTATTATTCCAAGATATCCTAGATCTTATGCTAGGGTTTTGCAAGAAATGCATTAATAATTCGGCTTTACGTCTATAAGTTGGAGGAACTGATAATGTTATTGTGTCAATATCAATACCATTTTTTAATTCATTTTCGTTTGCTAAATCATGTTGATTAATACTTTTCTTTATGTTTTCTAAATATGACAAGTAACGTTGTAAAACTTGCTGGTATTTTGACCATTTAGTGCGTTCATTTAGTTCATTTGAGTTTAATATTTCATTCATTTGAGTATCTAATCGTGACAAATGATTACCAGGAGTTTGTACGGTAGTAGGTTTTAAATAATTCCCATTATGTACATTTTGAAAATCGTTTACTCTGTTAAGCTTGTCCAAACTATCTTGAGGTATAAGAACTAATTTGTGTGTATTCTGCATTCTTGATATTTATGAACGGGAAGGAATAAGAGCTGACAAAACTGTACCTAGTGCAGGTGCAAGTAGTGCTGTTAAGAAACCGTGCCCTTTTTGTACAATCAAACGTTTCTTACTTTTTCACGACGTAGAATTTCTATTTGACAATTTACGTAATACGTGTTTATGTTTAGACAGTTTAGCTTTCTGTGTAATTAGTGAGTGAGACGTTGCCTTTTAAAGTATTTAATGCACATTCGCATATACCTTTGATTATTCTACGATCAGCTAATTTTAATACAGCATTCCTTTGACAATTGTTTAAATGATATAGAGCATGTACGTTTAAACTGATTTAAACAGCAACTATTCTCTTCACTTTTCTTCATATTTTGAGCATAGATTATATTTGCAACAACATTCTGAGAAAGAAGGACTAAAAGTTTTTTTTAAATTAATAATTGGTGTTTTTTGTAGTATTTAAATTGGTTTTTAAATGAAATTTTTTATTTTTTAACTATATTTATCGCTTTATAACCCAAATTCTATTGATTTTTTGTTATACATGTTAAATACAAGAAAGTTTGGAAATTTTCTGTAGAATCTGTTAAAAAACTTTAATTGCCCCAATTATATATATAAGTACTTGCAAGACATAAAATAAACCTTAAAATGCAAAAAAATGAGTTTCGCCACAATTTTTTTTCCCAAACCTAAAATCTATTTAAACGTTAAAAAATTACCTTTCATTTGGTCTGAAGCAGGAGAATAGCAGATAATTCTGAACCAAGATATGGAGATTTTTGGACAAAAACAATACTACAAATTTACTAAAGTGTCCATATCTTGGACCGGAATTGTCTGCCAGTCTCCAGCTACAGACCAAATAAAAGGTAATTTTTCAACGTTTAAATAGATTTTTGGTTTGAGAAAAAGAATTGTGGCAAAACTCATTTTTTTGCATTTTAAGGTTTATTTTATGTATAGTAGGTACCTATATATATAATTAAGGCAATTAATGTTTTTTAACAGATTCTACAGAAAATTTCCAAACTTTCTTGTATTTAACATGTAGAACAAAAAATCAATAAAATTTGGGTTATAAAGCGATAAATATAGTTAAAAAATAAAAAATTTCATTAAATTTCAATTTTTTGATTGCTAGCAGCATTAAACGTAATGAAAATAGCGCTCTAAAAATTTATCTACATCTTTTTTAACCCATTTCTGAAAGATACCACCAGAAAAAAATTTTTTTATTTTTTGACTGAATCACTTCACGTGGAATACCGCATATATATTTTTATACCATGGGCGTAAATGAGATTTTTTAAAGAAGAGCAATGCGTTTTGCTCTTCTTTAAACTTCTTCTTAACAGCTGGTTTAAGGCAATTTTCTGTAAAACCTTAGAAATGAAACATAAGAGTGCAATTGGTCTGAAATGAGAAGGTGATGAAGGTGTTTTGAACTTTTTCAAGGGGATAATATGAGCCTTCTGCCAGAGATTAGGGAAAATGTTTGTCAAAAAAGAAGAATTAAATATTTTGACAAGAAAATTACCAATAGCAGGTAAGGACCCGACTATAACACTTTGCGGTATGCCGCCCGCTCCACAAGCGAAGAGACGGAAGTTGAAGTAGGAGTTGTAAGACATAAGTTACATAGAATGGAAGCAAATGATTCAACAGTGAGCGGAGGTAAATAGTTAGGTATGAATTTATAGTGGTTATTTAATTGATGAGTTGTGTTTGATTTTGAACTAAGTCTATATCTCTAACATATTTACAGGATCTGACAGGATCATTTTCTACGTTCAGTTTCTCGGACAGGAAACGCAATTTACTTGAGTCAAGTGCATTGGGTAAGCAATTACGTAGCGCTTTATATGTGTTATAATCGGAGGATAGACCAAACTTTTGAAAACTCTTAAATGCAGTATTACTGGCTTTATCATCAGATCTTATCTCCAGTGAGATTCAGGTTTTCGATTTGCCTTGATGATGAGTAATTGTATTAGAGTCAGAGTATCAAATATGGAGAGAATAGTGTTACTGAGATTTATTACTGACTGTGAGATGATATCGAAATGTAAATGCGGTTCATCGCTTCATGAAATCAAGGGGCCAAATGAGCAAATAATGAAGGAATGAACCGCAGAGATAAGTTGGTGAGGGCAAGTGTGATTATCTTGAATTGAAGTGGATGATGAAGAGTATGTTAAATCATGTGGTTGGTTTACGAACGGCGTGTATGTTGAAGGAGAGGACAGAGGAGAAAGGCTAAGGAGATCGGCTTCAGAAGACAGACGCAATAGTACTACATTCCTCACTTTGCGTAAAAAAATAGAATGTTTAACTACTACGGGCTTCGTGAAGCCCAATTCAAATACTCTTACGAAGCATAGCCGACCATAGATAGTACGTGCGCGCTTTACGTTCCTTTAGAAGAGACGTGTCCTCCATCACTGCGACGCTGGCCGAAGAAATTAACAGGCTGATTACTAGTTCTCTAGTGTTTCGAAAAGCAGCCGTTGAAAAACTTTTAGACACGGTCTTAGGATGCGAGACCCATGGACTGATGTCAATAATTTTCCTTAGCAATATCGGTAATTTAATCAGTATCGGAAAGAGAAGTCACGGATGGAAGCCCGATTATTAAAAATTCACACGACTGATGTAATTACGGATGACAATTATTATGTTCTGACACTAACGTAGCAATCCGAGATTCCAAACCGAGGAAACGCTCTCTGCTGTCCGCGAATATCGTACAAAGTTGTCACCATGATCCCACCTAGACGAGCATCGAGAAGACGAAGGTCTGCCTTTACCTCATCTAATTTGCTTTCAACCCGTCTAACCGTTAATGCGATCGATTGAATTATATTATTTTCTAAATTTCGAGCAAATGTATTGATCCAGACGTTGTGTCGCAAGGTCACTTGGTACCCTGCGACGTTGATGGCGATGGGGACGAGGCAATTGCATAAGAGGTAGAAGGAGTGGGCGTGGCAACAAGTGTGATGTAATCGGTCGCAATCTCACGACCACGGGGGCCACCACCAAAGCCTTCGCTTTCGCGAGCGTACGGCAGTGCTGCAATGATCTCAGGGCGATGTTAAAGCACTTCATATGCACGAGATTGTTACATACTGAACACCCCTTCTGTTCTGCCCGTACATAGGTGACTTCCGCGAGGTCCTTGTCTCCGCGGGCGTCCAGTATCTATTGTATGCACATAATCTGCAGGTTTATGATCAAATGCCTTACAGTGAACTGAGTGTGGGACAGGCGAGGCTACGGATGGCTACACAGAGATTGTCTGCATCGGCTACAATTGTTTCTCTCAGACTCAACCGTTCTAGAACACATGCAATTTTATTTGTGTGCCGCAAATACTGTGCAGAATTTTATAAGAAAGTGCCACCCTATTTTAACTTGGGAATAGTGTCCGCATTTCTTTTGTGGGCTCAACTTACCGTGAAAACATCATCTAAATAATATCACTAAAATTATAAACAGCGTCTTATGCAGTTTACGTTTTTTTCATAAGTACCTGAATCAGACTCTCAGGGTCCTGCCGAGGATTTGCTATTTCAACAATTCGATTATTACAGAATTCTTTGCGCGCTATGTGTCGTGACCTCTCATAGACATTCCCTGTGTTTGCTGCATACAAATTCGAGGAGACATTTCATTGCTGTACTAATGTAACTGATACATATGCGTGTAGCACAATATCTGGCTGGTCTCTTCTCCAGATATGTTCCTAGGGGCACTGTGAGAGGACCAACGAAGAAATTAGCGCCTCCCTTGATGCACACTGAGACTGGAAAACACTCTCTTCAAATTCAAGGATGCTCATGTATGGAATTTATTGCCGGCAGAGATGATAAACTTATCGTGACTTAAGGGCTTTATGTCTACTATTCGACGGCACTTTTTGGTACTCAAATACTATCCGTGTCAATTCGTGTTAATAAATTTAAACTGTTACAGTCCTATTTATTATTGTTGTGTCTGTAGCTTTGCATGTATTTAAGGGTAGAGTATGGTCTAAGATTTAAAAAAAATCATTTATTTTTTATTTTAGAAACAAGTCTTAAATGTTACTAAATATAAAATAATATGCGTAAATAATGTTTAATATTATAAAGCTCATGTGGTTACATAATTTCAGCATTAAAAATCTTCAGTTAATGCAGTAAGTCATGTATTTTTATCTTTAAAACTAAATAATTCAAAGACTATTTTTTATACCTTTAAAACATTCCTTGCAGGACAATTTTTGTTGTAGCCACCTGAAATTTTGCACACATCTTGAGGTATGTATGAGTTATAAAGTTACACAGTCTTTCTTGTTTAAAATTAAATGTGACATTTTTATCACTACTTTTTTAATGAAAAATCTGATATTTTTTAGGCAATTATATAAACAAATTAGGTTTATTGAGCCAGAAATTGCATTTTTATAGATAAACCTTATTTGCTGCGTAAAGTTGTAGCTCTTATATTTATAAGTTTGGAAAAAGTTATTCTGACCTTACAAAGTGAATTTTTCCAAGTTTTTTTCAACACCAGGTGGGTTCACCGCTATTTAACTTGTGATAGTATCCCGCTCATTACACCACGTGAAATATACTTCTACCGCGTACACTCGCTTATATATATATATATATATATTAATAATATATATGAATATAAATCGAGGTATCCGTTCTCCTCACTGCTGCTGCCGACTCTAATCTCGGGTTCGTAGTGTCATCGGTGCGGGAACAACACTCTTTTTCTTTATAAGGATGAGGAAATTCAACGGATCAAAGAATAATTGTAACAGAAATATATGAAAAAATTCTCTAATAGATTTATTGTAATTTGTTTATGCGGATATATCTACTTCTATATATTTATTAGAATTATAAATTATATTTTTATACATCTACTCACAACCAAAAACTTTCGTGTATGCTATTTCGTTACACGGACCCGATCTTCTCGTCACACTATTTAAATACGTATATATATTAATTAATTATATAAAAATACGATTAATCATACTGAACTCGACTTAATTTAATTTAATTACAAAATCCCGCAAAATTATTATTTACCGTGTGAGGAACCCAATTCACTCCGTTCTATAATCTCTAATAATGTTCACTCAATAATAAAATACAAAATGGCCAAGTGCAGACCACTCACCGCTGTTTTCCTCTATACTTCTCCTTCGATTCAATCTTTCTCCTCCTTTTCTCTCCTTTTATATCCGGATTATCGATTTCTTATAACCTAATATTCCTTTATTGCTATTTCTCCTATTACTTCCTTCAATTCTCGTTTCAACTTCAACTATCTCTACTGAATTATCTTGGTGCTTCTCCTTACAGGTATCGGTGGTGAGTGTGCATTTGAGTCCGTGTCAGCGCGCCAGAGTGTCATTGCGCCAGAGACGGTGAAAGACCGATTTACATTTTTTGGAGGGGGGCTGCGGCAAGTAAAATTTGTCCAAACATTCGCGGGCAATTTGAATTTAATTACCAATAAATATAAATTTGTAGCAATGCTAAATTTAATATAACGGTTCATTAATTTATTATTCTATCACAAAATTTTGTATCATAAATATTACTATTATTACTATTAGTATTATTATTATTATTATTATTATTATTATTATTATTATTATTATTATTATTATTATTATTATTATTATTATTTTTTTTTTTTTTTTTCGTGGGAAACTGGAGAAATCTTACATAAGACGACGACGAGGGTCCGCACTCGTCGCCAGTGCCGGATTCTTACCGGCTAAAACTCCAAACCCAACGCTTTCACCTTCCCAGCCCGGAACTGTTTTTCACATTACTTCAAGCTGGGAGGCGTGTCATGTGACATGCGTCATTCGTTCCTTATTCTATCCTCCCACGTTGAGACTGCCACTTATCGTGAAGCGGCCTTTCTGGCGGTATCGAGCGCGCGCCTAAAGGTGGCACAGGCTCCGGACCCCGCCACGTGAGACACTCCCTCAGCATCCTTTGATGGACAAAGAAAGCATTTGGGAGCGCTCTTGCAATTCTTAAGGTTGTGTCCAGGCTCGCCGCACTTGTAGCACGACGAGGACCTGTCCACTCCCTCACACTTCCTTTTCGTGTGGCCGAAGTCTAGGCACCGATAGCACCTCTCGACCAAGACTCGATCCCGAACGCGACAGCTTACGAAGCCAACGCAGAGATGCCGCATCGACTTCAGCTTGTCAGCGCTCTCGTGATCCAGCTTCACGATGGCTATCTTCTGTTGACTGCGGTTTAGGCCCAAAAGCGTCACCTCTCGGCCCTCAGGCGAAGAAGTAAGCACTTTATTTAGGGCTTCCACCACTTCGTACCTCGTTGTAAGAGCGTCCAGGTCTCTGATCTCAAGGGTAACCCTTCGATCTCGGACTCGAACGTCTCCCGTTCCTTGGCTAGCAGTACGCACTTTCTCAGCGAATACTGTCGCATCGGTTTTTTTGCCTAGCTGAAGCAGGACGTCCCCCCGCCCTGTGGGCCGCACACTCAGAACCTGCGCGCCACTGTCGTCCGGATTCACTTCCTTTCGAAGCTTCCCCAGCACTTCAGCAAACGTTCGGTCCCTCGCGATTGTGACCACCAGGGTGGATACCGGCGCCTTCTGGCGCTTTCTCCTGTCAAGAGGCGCCTGTCCCGACTTAACCGTAGGCTTCTTCTTTTCCACCACAGGCTTGGACTTGGATTGCTCCTTGTCCTTACCAGGTGGTGGCACCTCCTTGCGAGGTTTCTTCTTCTTACGGCTTTTAGAGGCCTCGGGTGGGCTTTGAGGGCCCTCCCTACTCCTCTTTTGAGCCTGTATCTTAGCTGTAGCCGCGATGACGGCTTTAGCAATGATGCCTCTTCTCTTAGGCCGCCGACGATTCTCGTGGCCAACTCGATAATCCTCGACTTGGCACTTGTATTCATCGACTGCTAAAGACATCTTCTTCGTTTTCCCGTAGAGCTCTTGTACAAGAGCGTCTACGGTTTTCAGCCCTGTTTTGACGACCATGGAAATGTTAGGCTGCTTTGCACAAGCTACCAACATTGCCTGAAGTTCTTTTTTCAGATGGTCGTAAGTGGAGTCGATCTCCTCCTGCGCCTTCTCCACCTTCTTGTATTCCTTACGGAACAGTTCTATCTCCTCTTGAGATTCTCTGCTATAGGCAGAGATGCCGCTGATGGCGCTACCAATGCTGGTGACGCTGCCGCTTCGTAACCTGCTTGCAGAAGCAAGACTCAGCATCTGGGATAGCGGCTGCTGTTGGGGGTTTTCTTTCGAGGACCCCGCCTCTGACGTAATGTTAGAACTAAGCGGTTTGTGGCCTCCCCCAAAATCTATGAGGCCAGCGCCGGCCACCGGGGCTTTCACCCGATCGGAACCGACGACGGGATTCACTCCTAGTTTGGAGTTGCCCGCTTGGGGTAGTATGTTTTCATCTCGCTTGCTCATACTTCTGGTTGTACTGTGTGGTCCACGGAGATTATTTTATTTCACCTCTACCCTTCACGCTAGAGTGACGAGCATTTCCCCATCCGCCACCCGGGGGACGCGCCGCATACAGGGACAGGACACCCCGCGCGGATTATTATTATTATTATTATTATTATTATTATTATTATTATTATTATTTTTTTTTTTTTTTTTTTTTTTTTTTTTTCGTGGGAAACTGGAGAAATCTTACATAAGACGACGACGAGGGTCCGCACTCGTCGCCAGTGCCGGATTCTTACCGGCTAAAACTCCAAACACAACGCTTTCACCTTCCCAGCCCGGAACTGTTTTTCACATTACTTCAAGCTGGGAGGCGTGTCATGTGACATGCGTCATTCGTTCCTTATTCTATCCTCCCACGTTGAGACTGCCACTTATCGTGAAGCGGCCTTTCGGGCGGTATCGAGCGCGCGCCTAAAGGTGGCACAGGCTCCGGACCCCGCCACGTGAGACACTCCCTCAGCATCCTTTGATGGACAAAGAAAGCATTTGGGAGCGCTCTTGCAATTCTTAAGGTTGTGTCCAGACTCGCCGCACTTGTAGCACGACGAGGACCTGTCCACTCCCTTACAATTCCGTTTCGTGTGGCCGAAGTCTAGGCACCGATAGCACCTCTCGACCAAGACTCGATCCCGAACGCGACAGCTTACGAAGCCGACGCAGAGATGCCGCATCGACTTCAGCCTGACAGCGCTCTCGTGATCCAGCTTCACGATGGCTGTCTTCTGTTGACTGCGGTTTAGGCCCAAAAGCGTCACCTCTCGGCTCTCAGGCGGAGACGCGAGAACTTTATCTAGGGCCGCTACCACTTCGTCCCTCGTTGTGAGAGCGTCCAGGTCTCTGATCTCCAGGGTCACCCTTCGATCTCGGATCCTAACTTCTCCCATCCCTTTAGTAGCCGTACGGACTTTCTCAGCGAATGCTGTTGCGTCCGTCTTCTTGCCCAGCCGGAGCAGGACATCTCCCCGCCCTGTTGGCCTTACGCTCAGAACCTGGGCGCCGCTGTCGTCCGGGTTGACTTCCTTTCGGAGCTTCCCCAAGACTTCAGCATACGTATGGTTCCTCGCGACAGTCACCACCAGGGTGGATACCGGCGCCATCTGGCGCTTTCTCCTATCAAGAGGCGCCTGTCCCGACTTGACTGTCGGCTTTTTCCCCGCCACTGACGCGGACTTGGATTGCTCCTTGTCCGTGCCACGTGGTGGTACCTCCTTCCGAGGCTTCTTCTTCTTGCGGCTCTTAGAGACCTCGGGGGGGCTTTGGGGGCCCTCTCTACTTCTCTTTTGAGCCTGCATTCTAGCTGTAGCCGTAAAGACGGCTTTAGCTATTATGCCTCTTCTCTTAGGCCGCCGACGATTCTCGTGACCAACTCGATAATCCTCGACTTGGCACTTGTAATCGTCGACTGCCGAAAACATCTTCTTGGTTTTCCCGTAGAACTCTTGTACAAGAGTGTCTACGGTCTTCAGCCCTGTCTTGACGACCATGGGGATGTTAGGCTGCTTTGCACAAGCGGCCAACATAGCCTGGAGTTCGCTCTTTAGATGGTCGTAAGTGGAGTCGATGTCCTCCTGCGCCTTCTCTACCTTTTCGTATTCCTTGCGGAATATTTCGATCTCCTCTTGAGATTCCTTACTATAGGCAGAGATGCCACTGATGGCACTAGCAAGGCTGGTAACGCTGCCGCTTCTTAACCTGTTTGCGGATGCAACACTGAACATCTGTAACGACGGCTGCTGTTGGGGGTTTTCTTTCGAGGGCCTCACCTCTGACGTGTTCGTAGAACGAAGCGCTTGGTGGCCTTCCCCAAAATCCGTGAGGCCAGCGCCGGCCACCGGGGCTTTCACCCGATCGGAACCGACGGCGGGATTGACTCCTTGTTTGGAGCTGCCCGCTTGGGGTAATAGGTATTCCATTCGCTTGCTCATCATCCTTCTTCAACTGTTTGGTCCACGGAGGCTATTTTGTTTCACCTCTACCCTTCACGCAAGCGTGGCGAGCTTTCCCCCATCCGCCACCCGGGGGACGCGCCGCATACGGGAACAGGAAACCACGCGCGGATTATTATTATTATTATTATTATTATTATTATTATTATTATTATTATAATTACTATTATTATTATTATTATTTTTTTTTTTTTCGTGGGAAACTGGAGAAATCTTACATAAGACGACGACGAGGGTCCGCACTCGTCGCCAGTGCCGGATTCTTACCGGCTAAAACTCCAAACCCAATGCTTTCACCTGCCCAGCCCGGAACTGTTTTTCACATTACTTCAAGCTGGGAGGCGTGTCTTGTGACATGCGTCATCCGTTCCTTATTCTATCCTCCCACGTTGAGACTGCCACTTATCGTGAAGCGGCCTTTCGGGCGGTATCGAGCGCGCGCCTAAAGGTGGCACAGGCTCCGGACCCCGCCACGTGAGACACTCCCTCAGCATCCTTTGATGGACAAAGAAAGCATTTGGGAGCGCTCTTGCAATTCTTAAGGTTATGTCCAGGCTCGCCGCACTTGTAGCACGACGAGGACCTGTCCACTCCCTTACAATTCCGTTTCGTGTGGCCGAAGTCTAGGCACCGATAGCACCTCTCGACCAAGACTCGATCCCGAACGCGACAGCTTACGAAGCCGAAGCAGAGATGCCGCATCGACTTCAGCCTGTCAGCGCTCTCGTGATCCAGCTTCACGATGGCTGTCTTCTGTTGGCTGCGGTTTAGGCCCAAAAGCGTCACCTCTCGTCTCTCAGGCGGAGACGCGAGAACTTTATCTAGGGCCGCTACCACTTCGTCCCTCGTTGTGAGAGCGTCCAGATCTCTGATCTCCAGGGTCACCCTTCGATCTCGGATCCTAACTTCTCCCATCCCTTTAGTAGCCGTACGGACTTTCTCAGCGAATGCTGTTGCGTCCGTCTTCTTGCCCAGCCGGAGCAGGACATCTCCCCGCCCTGTTGGCCTTACGCTCAGAACCTGGGCGCCGCTGTCGTCCGGGTTGACTTCCTTTCGGAGCTTCCCCAAGACTTCAGCATACGTATGGTCCCTCGCGACAGTCACCACCAGGGTGGATACCGCGCCATCTGGCGCTTTCTCCTGTCAAGAGGCGCCTGTCCCGACTTGACTGTCGGTTTTTTCCCCGCCACTGACGCGGACTTGGATTGCTCCTTGTCCGTGCCACGTGGTGGTACCTCCTTCCGAGTCTTCTTCTTGCGGCTCTTAGAGACCTCGGGGGGGCTTTGGGGGCCCTCTCTACTTCTCTTTTGAGCCTGCATTCTAGCTGTAGCCGTAAAGACGGCTTTAGCTATTATGCCTCTTCTCTTAGGCCGCCGACGATTCTCGTGACCAACTCGATAATCCTCGACTTGGCACTTGTAATCGTCGACTGCCGAAAACATCTTCTTGGTTTTCCCGTAGAACTCTTGTACAAGAGTGTCTACGGTCTTCAGCCCTGTCTTGACGACCATGGAGATGTTAGGCTGCTTTGCACAAGCGGCCAACATAGCCTGGAGTTCGCTCTTTAGATGGTCGTAAGTGGAGTCGATGTCCTCCTGCGCCTTCTCTACCTTCTCGTATTCCTTGCGGAATATTTCGATCTCCTCTTGAGATTCCTTACTATAGGCAGAGATGCCACTAATGGCACTAGCCAAGGCTGGTAACGCTGCCGCTTCTTAACCTGTTTGCGGATGCAACACTCAACATCTGTAACGACGGCTGCTGTTGGGGGTTTTCTTTCGAGGGCCCCACCTCTGACGTGTTCGTAGAACGAAGCGCTTGGTGGCCTTCCCCAAAATCCGTGAGGCCAGCGCCGGCCCACCGGGGCTTTCACCCGATCGGAACCGACGAGCGGGATTGACTCCTTGTTTGGAGCTGCCCGCTTGGGGTAATAGGTATTCCATTCGCTTGCTCATCATCCTTCTTCAACTGTTTGGTCCACGGAGGCTATTTTGTTTAACCTCTACCCTTCACGCAAGCGTGACGAGCTTTCCCCCATCCGCCACCCGGGGGACGCGCCGCATACGGGAACAGGAAACCCCGCGCGGATTATTATTATTATTATTATTATTATTATTATTATTATTATTTATTATTATTATTATTATTATTATTATTATTATTATACTGTTATATTATACTGTGAGTATTGCAAAGTACGTGAATAAAACAATATTAATAAATTTAAAATGAAAATAAAGTTTTATTAAATATTAATATAAATTTTTTTTATTGGTGTGCCATAACGATACTCTCCACCACATTGGTCAACAATACATGTACTTACCCCTTTTTTCTCTAATCACGTGTCTCAATTTCGCACGACGAGGACCTGTCCACTCCCTTACAATTCCGTTTCGTGTGGCCGAAGTCTAGGCACCGATAGCACCTCTCGACCAAGACTCGATCCCGAACGCGACAGCTTACGAAGCCGAAGCAGAGATGCCGCATCGACTTCAGCCTGTCAGCGCTCTCGTGATCCAGCTTCACGATGGCTGTCTTCTGTTGGCTGCGGTTTAGGCCCAAAAGCGTCACCTCTCGTCTCTCAGGCGGAGACGCGAGAACTTTATCTAGGGCCGCTACCACTTCGTCCCTCGTTGTGAGAGCGTCCAGATCTCTGATCTCCAGGGTCACCCTTCGATCTCGGATCCTAACTTCTCCCATCCCTTTAGTAGCCGTACGGACTTTCTCAGCGAATGCTGTTGCGTCCGTCTTCTTGCCCAGCCGGAGCAGGACATCTCCCCGCCCTGTTGGCCTTACGCTCAGAACCTGGGCGCCGCTGTCGTCCGGGTTGACTTCCTTTCGGAGCTTCCCCAAGACTTCAGCATACGTATGGTCCCTCGCGACAGTCACCACCAGGGTGGATACCGCGCCATCTGGCGCTTTCTCCTGTCAAGAGGCGCCTGTCCCGACTTGACTGTCGGTTTTTTCCCCGCCACTGACGCGGACTTGGATTGCTCCTTGTCCGTGCCACGTGGTGGTACCTCCTTCCGAGTCTTCTTCTTGCGGCTCTTAGAGACCTCGGGGGGGCTTTGGGGGCCCTCTCTACTTCTCTTTTGAGCCTGCATTCTAGCTGTAGCCGTAAAGACGGCTTTAGCTATTATGCCTCTTCTCTTAGGCCGCCGACGATTCTCGTGACCAACTCGATAATCCTCGACTTGGCACTTGTAATCGTCGACTGCCGAAAACATCTTCTTGGTTTTCCCGTAGAACTCTTGTACAAGAGTGTCTACGGTCTTCAGCCCTGTCTTGACGACCATGGAGATGTTAGGCTGCTTTGCACAAGCGGCCAACATAGCCTGGAGTTCGCTCTTTAGATGGTCGTAAGTGGAGTCGATGTCCTCCTGCGCCTTCTCTACCTTCTCGTATTCCTTGCGGAATATTTCGATCTCCTCTTGAGATTCCTTACTATAGGCAGAGATGCCACTAATGGCACTACCAAGGCTGGTAACGCTGCCGCTTCTTAACCTGTTTGCGGATGCAACACTCAACATCTGTAACGACGGCTGCTGTTGGGGGTTTTCTTTCGAGGGCCCCACCTCTGACGTGTTCGTAGAACGAAGCGCTTGGTGGCCTCCCCCAAAATCCGTGAGGCCAGCGCCGGCCACCGGGGCTTTCACCCGATCGGAACCGACGGCGGGATTGACTCCTTGTTTGGAGCTGCCCGCTTGGGGTAATAGGTATTCCATTCGCTTGCTCATCATCCTTCTTCAACTGTTTGGTCCACGGAGGCTATTTTGTTTAACCTCTACCCTTCACGCAAGCGTGACGAGCTTTCCCCCATCCGCCACCCGGGGGACGCGCCGCATACGGGAACAGGAAACCCCGCGCGGATTATTATTATTATTATTATTATTATTATTATTATTATTATTATTATTATTATTATTATTATTATTATTATACTGTTATATTATACTGTGAGTATTGCAAAGTACGTGAATAAAAACAATATTAATAAATTTAAAATGAAAATAAAGTTTTATTAAATATTAATATAAATTTTTTTTATTGGTGTTGCATAACGATACTCTCCACCACATTGGTCAACAATACATGTACTTACCCCTTTTTCTCTAATCACGTGCTCAATTTCGCGCAGTGGATGCGCACAAGGTTGTTGACACGCGCTACCGTTAAATCTCCGTAGAATACGGAGAGGTACGCAGTATATGCGTAAAACATTGACTTATTTAAATTAATTTGCCCGCTTAGACTGATGTAACTTTAAAAAATATTTATCGTCGCAGAGTGTACAAATTTTCTATTATATAATCCAATAATTTAAATTATATTTATTTTATGAAAAACAAAGCACAATTTATTATCATCAGTAACGAAAAAAGTGCAAGCTTCCCTGCCTGGCGAGTAAGCTAGTAGTTAACTGAATTAACTATACACAGATGTTTCTTTTGTTTAACAATAAATGTTAATATTCTTAATATTATAATACTTATATTTTTTTTGTCTGGTAATTGCTCCTTACAAAATAAAAATTATATTTAAAATATTTAATTAAAAATTTGAAATAATTCATACGGATACTTTGATACACATAAGCGAAGATATATCGTTTTCATTAAAAAAAAATAATTTTTTGATAATAATTGCATAAACAATTTTTGGTCAGTAATTATTAGTAAAAAAAATAAACTTTTAACGCAAAAATCGTAATTAAATTATCGATTTAAAAATGTGGAAAAATTTGGGTATATTGGTTACAACTTTGCAATACTTTTCTTTTGCAATACTCGCAGTATAATAAAACTACCCATAATTTTTGGAAAATAAAGGTTATAATAATAATACCAATACTAATAATAGTAATAATTATGATTCAAAATTTTGTGATAGAATAAAAAATTAATCAACCGTTATATTAAATTTAGCATTGCTACAAATTTATATCTATTGGTAATCAAATTCAAATTGCCCGCGAATGTTTGGACAAATTTTACTTGCCGCAGCCCCCCTCCAAAAAATGTAAATCGGGCTTTCACCGTCTCTGGCGCAATGACACTCTGGCGCGCTGACACGGACTCGTGCATTTCCGTTTAGGTATCGGCGGTGAGTGTGCGTCTCCGTCTAGGTATCGGCAGGGAGTGTGCGTCTCCGTCTAGGTATCGGCGGTGAGTGTCGCGTGGTTCTTCTTCCTCGATATCCTTTTTCATTTTTCCCTTACACGGCGCTACCGATATCCTTCTTACACGTGGGGAGTCTATGCGGATCATTCCCGCTCGTTTCTCCGTTCCCCCGCGGCGTGCCACCATCTTGCGCCGAGCAGTTGCGCGAGAGCGAGAGGACTTCCCCCACTCTCACGCTCGACGAAAGATAGAGACATGGTGTTTGTTTACGTGCGCGTGCAGTTTTTGCGGTCGCTGATTTCATCGGTGTTCTACGGGATGAACCTCTACGCTGGGGGAACTCCATACCCGGATAGGATTACCGCAACGTTGGCTCACGTGGACGAGGACAGGCGTAGACGGCATTGATGGAAAGAGGTAGACTTCGCCTGTAAGGTAAGTGGTATCGTTTCCTTGTATGTTCCCTTCCCTTTACTTCCATCTCTTCTCGTTCCTTTCATTTTCCTCAAACATATATATATATATATATATGGGAGATTCCATGTGAAGTGATCCAGGTAAAAAATAGAATTTGGTTTTAATGTATGGAATCAGTAGAAAACTACTTGAATAGAGTGTAGCTAAATTTTTAGACCTAAATTTCAATTAGTACCAGAGCTGTAACCAATCAAAAAATCGAATTTTTTTTAAAAAATGACTTATTGGCCATTTTTATCACTACATAACTCAAAATCTAACAATTTTTTCTTATATACATTAAATTTGAAAAAGTGTATATATATTTCAAGAAGAATCTGTTGAAATATTTCATTTATATTAGTTTAACACATTGAATATAGTTATAATTAATAAAAACCTTTATAGTAAAAAAAAGGGTTGTACGATCAAAAATATTTTATCCATCCAAGAATCTAATTCATCGATGATTAATTACCTTCAAAATGGTGCAAAGTTTGAGTGCGGCAGAGCATTTCAGACAAAGTTGTGGTGTTTTTAGGCAAATTTCTTTAAAAAAGAGAGCAAATGCATTTTATGAAAAAAACAGAGTAATCGTATACTTGCATTCAAACAACATGGCACTATTATTCTTCAATAATACTAAAATATACTATTTAATGTTAGTTACTGATACTTTTCAATCTCTAAGCTGCTTACAAACACAAAGCAGTAGGTATAAGCAGTTATACCTGTTATATAATTGGATAAATATCTGAAACTTTTTATAATTCCAATAAATCCAATTATATAACAGGTATAACTAAAAGTATCAGACTTAAATAACAACTAAATAAAAGTATCAGTAACTAACAATAAATAGTATATTTTAGTAATATTGAGGAATAATAGTGCCATATTGTTTGAATGCAAGTATACGGTTAGTCTGTTTTTTTCATAAAATGCATTTGCTCTCTTTTTTTAAGAAATTTGCCTAAAAACACCATAACTTTGTCTGAAATGCTCTGCCGCACTCAAACTTTGCATTATTTTGAAGGTAATTAATCATCGATGAATTAGATTTTTGGATGGATAAAATATTTTTGATCGTACAACCCTTTTTTTACTATAAAGGTTTTTATTGATTATAACTATATTCAAAGTTTAAAAATAATATAAATGAAATATTTCAACTGATTCTTCTTGAAATTAATAAACTTTTTCAAATTTAATGTTTATAAGAAAAAATTGTTAGATTTTGAGTTATTAAGTGATAAACATGGCCAATAAGTCAATTTTTTCAAAAAATTCTATTTTTTGATTGGCTACAACTCTGGTACTAATTGAAATGCAGGTCTAAAAATTTAGCTACACTCTATTCAAGTAGTTTTTTACTGATTCCATACATTAAAACAAAATTCTATTTTTTAACTGGATCACTTCACATGGAATCTCCCATATATATATATATATATATATATATATATATATATATTGTAACGGGGTGGGTACTGGGGATACGTAAGGCCCACGGTTAGGCCCAATCTGTCCCAACTTACCAACCTTAAGTGTGCAGTCCCACGATGCGGCCGGGAATCCCTTTGATTCCCGTGCAATGCCGTTAACAACGTCAAACACTCCGTTTGACTTATATACCGTGTGTTGGGCCCTATGCCCAAAATTGCCAACTAGGATAAACACCGGAGAGGGCGGTATTCGTAGGATAGGACGTTAACCGGTAAAATATTATCAACAATCAATATTATTGTTAATCGGCGAGAAAGATTGTCTCGCCGAGTCAATTTATTAAATTAACAAATAAATATTAATAAATTATGAACGAATAAACTTTAACAATTTGCGGGGAGTCGTACCGATGACTACCCCCGAGGTCAGCGCGAAAAGAATCGGTTAAAATCTATTTAACAGTCGATTACGAGCAACCGATCCGGATATGATCGGCTGCTTAACCTGATGGCATACGTCACACCGTGTGACGTATGAATCACTGACGTAGAGAGCTTTTACGTAGAAGCTTACTACGTCACGCGCGCCTTCTCTCGTGAAGTGGTTCCCGCGAACCACCGACCTTTCTATCCGTGCGGGTATTGTCACGAGAGGGGGAAAGGAGGAACGCTTCCTCACCTGGACCGTACCAGGTAAATCGGGACGCGAAATATTCAGTAAACACGCGGGTCTAAATGTGGTGCACCACTTACCGTTTGTCTATATATCGCGCCTCGGCGGGAAACGACTGGGCAAAGGAGAGACAGCTCGTCCTCGTGCTTATCTCTCTCTCTCACTCCAACGGTCGGGAAGGCGGCCGGCTCTTGGCTTCCTTCCTTCTGCCTTTCTCGGGGCCGTGCTGCTCCGCACGCCGACGTGGAGGTTGGTGGGGAGAAAAACCTCACACCCACACACGAACTGCACTAGTCTAATCACTTTTTATCCCGTAAAAATCACTCGGCAATTGTCAACACCTTGTTGTTGCCGATCGCGCGCGAACTCTCTACCGATACTCTCTTGCGCACAATTCTCGCGCGCGTTCCCTGCGCGCGCCGCGCTGTATCTCCTCTTTCGCGTTGCTAACCTGATCGGTAACTCGCTTACCGTTACAATATATATAAACATAATTATTTCCCATCCTAATCTTCGGTGAACGTCGGTGACGAAAATGGCTCGGACTCATATTTTTAAACCAATGTTTACCTACTCCTAATCTCAAATCTCCCATATAGAATATATATATCTTCTTATATTCCTTACAACTATTATATATATATATATAATGTTCATAGGTTATAGGTTAGAATAATACATGAATTGTTTCTCTGTAAATAACAAAGAACTTTATTATTTTATACAAAATATAATTACATACTTAATAAATAATGTTTATTTACCTGTAAATAACAAAGAAACAACATTCAATGTTATTATTCACAAGGTTGTCTTTAGATTACTTTTATAAAGTTTTATTCATTGTTTTCGGTATATCTTTATTAACCGTACTGATTGACACGTGCCAATTCTTATCTGCAAATTTTACCTGTCGGTATATTAAAAGATTTGATTTACCGACCTACACGCGCGCAATTCAAATAGACTAAGGATGTTTTTCTTACATCTCCCCTCCTGGAGACATTTTTGGTACAAAAATTTGGTATAACTAATAATAATTACAAAATAATATAGACTATTATGTACTACCACTTAGTAGTTACCACCTTTGAGTTAAGGAGATGGAGTTAATTTTGAAATATGGAATAAATTTGATTCTAACTTTTTGTGTCCTGTATTAACTTCATACATTGAGTTTGATATCTTCTTTAAAATCTTGTATGGCTCGATTCTTAGCATGTCCAATTTCTTTCGGTTCATTCGGTTACCATTTTCAATGTATACTAAATCTCCGAACATAAATTCGTGTTCTTTTCTATTTTTGTCATATAATTTCTTATTATATTCATGGTATTTTATACTGTTTTTATATGCAGTTTCTCTATCGTTTTCCAGTTGATTATAATCTCTATTCTTTTTTAGTTCATTTGGTAGTACTGATGTATCTTCACCATTTAATAAATATTTCGGACTAAATTTTGTTACCATGTGCTCGGTCTCATTGTATTGGTTTATGCAATTTCTTGCTATAGTTGTCCATCCACACTTCTTTTTTTCTTCGTTTATCGCACATCTTATTTTATTTACTAAAGTTTGGTTACGTCTTTCGTTTAGACCGTTCGAAAATAGTGCATTAATTCCTGTAAAGATCATTGTAACCCCTTTTTCTTCTAAGAAATTTTTGAATTCTTGAGAATTTATACCTGGATATTGATCTGTTAGAAGTATTTGAATATTATGGTCTCGTAGTACATTTTCTGTTAATTTAATGAAATCATTTGCATTTTGTGTTTTTGATGTCAATATGCAAGCATA
The DNA here is from genome assembly GCA_026168455.1 of Theocolax elegans. NCBI lineage: Eukaryota > Metazoa > Arthropoda > Insecta > Hymenoptera > Cerocephalidae > Theocolax > Theocolax elegans. The sequence goes on from CM047426.1 coordinate 56,390,137, forward strand.
TCTTGTAAAGTGATCTACTAAGAGATGTAAATATTTTTTTGTAGATCTTAAGCCACCGAATCCACCTATTGTATGGATAGAGACTATTTCAAAAGGTTTTTTTTTGCGGGGCCAAGGTGTGACATTAACCCAATTTTGTCTCGCCTTCTTGACTTATTTTGTATACATACTTCGCAACATCTACAGGTTTTCTTTATATTTTTAGATATATTTGTTGCTGTATAATACGGCAGTATCTTATTTTTCATTTGGTTTATTCCAATATGACAAAATTTCTTATGCGTGTCTTTTATTAATTGTTTACTAAATTCTTCTAATAAGAAAATTTTATCTTTGTTTCTTGATTTTTTATAATACTAATTATTTTTATACTTTAGTTTGTCTTTGTTGGAATCTATCTCTTTATTTTTTTTTTTTGATTCTCTAAAATATCTTCTAAACTAATTAAATTAATAAAATATTACTTATGTCGACTGTAGTATAACTAAATTAATTAATATTTTTATCGGTCTTACAGTCAATTATATGGGCAATCAGATTGCCCCTACTTATCACCCCCGAAGAATCTATAAAAATAAAAATAAAAAAATAAAAAATATAAAATATAAAAAATAAAAACACTAACTAAACATAAAAACAAATTATTAATAAAGCAATCTGACTGCCCCCTGCACCAAAAATCTACTAACCCCAAATATGATAAATCAGGAGCTGTTTATAAAATAAATTGTATTGATTGTGATAAATGTTACATTGGTCAAACTAGTAGATATTTGAAAAAGAGAATTTATGAACATAAATATAGTTTGAGGAGTGTATCTGTCACATCAGGTTTGAAAGAGCATTGTTTAGATTTTGTTCATTCATTTGATTTTAAAAATGTAGAAATTTTAGAACAAAATATTATGAATAAATTTAAAAGAGAAAGTCTTGAGAATATTCATATATTTAAGAATGATAAGAATGTTAATTTAATGTTAAAGTCAAGTAAATTAAATAAGATTTATCATCCTATCTTAACTTAGCTTAGTTTATTGGTGTGAATTTATTTAGGGTGGGTCCGTGGAGTGGGGAGGCTTTTTTGAGGGTTTAAATATCGTGTGGAATAGATTTTCATTTCAGTCCCTGATGAGGAGCAGCAGCGAGCTCGAAACGTCGGACATCATATTTGGGGTTAGTAGATTTTTGGTGCAGGGGGGCAGTCAGATTGCTTTATTAATAATTTGTTTTTATGTTTAGTTAGTGTTTTTATTTTTTATATTTTATAATTTTTATTTTTTTATTTTTATTTTTATAGATTCTTCGAGGGTGATTATAAGTAGGAGCAATCTGATTGCCCATATAATTGACTGTAAGACCGATAAAAATATTAATTAATCTAAACTAATTAAGTTTACAATCTTCAATTTATCCTCTTCGTCTTCTTCAGACTCTAATAATGGATTTCTGCTTAAGCAGTCTGCTTCTAAATTATCTTTACCTGGACGGTATATTATTTCGAAATCAAACTGTGATAAATAATAGGTAAGATCGCCTAGCTCTTCATCTGTTCTCGCTTTTATATTCATTTTTTCTAATGGTTTATGATCTGAAAATACTTTAAAATGTTTGCCTATAAGCCAGTGTTGCCAATACTTTACTGTTTCTTTTATTGCTATACATTCTAAGTAAATTGATTTTTTTCTTTTTTGTGATTCATTCAGTTTTTTTGAAAAGTATGCTACTGGTTTTTCAGTTATTGGATTCTCGTTTAATTGTGGTTGTTTTAATATTGCACCTAGACCTTTTAAACTTGCATCTGTGTATATGTGTATTGGTTTATTCTTTTTCATATCTAAATTTTTTTGTACATTAAATGTTCTAATTTACTTATTTCATTATGTAGGTCTTCAGTTTTTGTTAATTTTTCTCTATCAATTTTATCAATTATATAATTTGGCAGACCTATAGCAATCAGATCTATCAACGTTTCATTGTCAATAGTTTTTCTTACTAGCAATAAAATTTTTTCTTTTTTTATCGAGTATTCTAACAATAAACCAGTCTGATATTTAAATGCTAATGCATATTTTATTTGAGACCATCCTTTACTGGCAAATGTATTACAAAAATTTTGTTTCCACTCTTCCCAATTTGCTTCAATTGTAAGCTTGAGAAGTGTACAATTATACCAATCTGTGGCCCCCTTTTCCATAAAAGATTTTAAAATTTCAATTTTTTTGTTATCAATGTTTAAATCAAACCGTTCACATTATTTTTCAAATTCAATCATCCATTGATTCGCATTCGAATTTTTACCATCAAATTTTTCAATTGTAAATTTTTAGCTAATTTTCCAATGTTTATGTTTTTCGATTTTTCTTCGCTTTTTTCAAGATATTTAAATGCTAATTTAATTTCTGTAATAGTTGTACTAATGGTATTTCTGCTGCATTCGCTGTCATGTCACTAGTATTTTTGTTTTCAATCAATTCTTCTAAATATTCATCGTTAAATTGTACATTTCCTTCTTTATCAAAATAAGTATTTTGTAATTCTTTAGTTAAATTAATCCATACTTGTCTCATTTGGTGTCTTTGTTTTAATGCTTGCTTTACCTTATTAAACGTAGGCGTTTTAGCGAGCTCCTCGTGGCAGATTGCATTCATGTAATCGTGTGGAATTTCATACACACGACCGTCTGGCGTGGTGAGTCTGGTTACACATAATATGTTGGATTTTCCATCCGAGGCTTCTAGCAACGTAAACTTAAATTGCAACTTGCCCATTGTGATTTTCAACGAGAATGTTGTTTTATAATGTTCATAGGTTATAGGGTAGAATAACACATGAATTGTTTCTCTGTAAATAACAAAGAACTTTATTATTTTATACAAAATATAATAACATACTTAATAAATAATGTTTATTTACCTGTAAATAACAAAGAAACAACATTCAATGTTATTATTCACAAGGTTGTCTTTAGATTACTTTTATAAAGTTTTATTCATTGTTTTCGGTATATCTTTATTAACCGTACTGATTAACACGTGCCAATTCTTATCTGCAAATTTTACCTGTCGGTATATTAAAAGATTTGATTTACCGACCTACACGCGCGCAAATCAAATAGACTAAGGATGTTTTCCTTACATATATCCTAACCTATCTTACATTCATTAATATTGTTTTACTTATTATTATTTTATTTACAGGGGACCCGGGACCATTCACGTACTCCAGCGAACACCCAGGATCACCAGCGAGGGCTACCCAAGAAGTCCCCCAGAGTACGAGTGGTCAACGTTGGACCACTATTGGACCCCAGGATTCCAGTACGTAACAAGGTAATAGTATCATACATATATTCATTTCTTATTATACTTATTTCTATTTATTATACTACTTTATATTTATAAGTTGTTATTTATCTTTTACTAATATATATATTTTTGTTTCAGGTGTGCCCCGCTCTATCAATCTCTCTCCTGACAATATATATATCTGGGCTAGTGAGGCTCGCCTCACAAACTCAAAATTTATTAACATTTACTATAGAACATTATATGTAAAATTTGGTGCTAATTATGTCTAGAATTTATTCTTCTGGGTTAGAATTTCTAATCTCTAGGTCACTGACAAATAAATTACATGACAATATTCAACTTAAAAAAAGTGTAAGTGCGCCACAATTGATTTTTCTATTCAAAAGTCTAAAAGAAAGCTTGGAGCAATACCTTTCAAATGGTCTGTAGCATTTTTATGGCCTTTAATTCTGTAAAAATTTATGATAATTTAAAGAAACACGAAATTTTTTTTAAAATTTAAATGGGAATTACCATGTTAATTTTTGTGAATTTTTGTTTTTCTTTAAATTATCATAACTTTTTACAGAATTGAAGACCATAAAAATGCTACAAACCATTTGAAAGGTATTGCTTTAACCTTTTTGTCAGACTTTTGGATAAAAAAATCAATTGTGGCGTACTTCCACTTTCTTTAAGTTGAATATTGACATCTAGTTTATGTAACATTGACCTTGAGATTAGAAATTCTAACCTAGAAGAATAAATTCTAGACATAATTAGCAACGAATGCTACATATAATGTTCTATAGTAAAATTTGATAGTTTTTTAGTTAAATAGCGGTAAACCCAGCTGGTATTGAAAAAACTTGGAATAATTCACTTTTTGAGGTTAGAATAACTTTTGAACAAATAGATTCCAGTAAATAAAAATATTTTCTGTATTCAGAAAAACATTTCCAATGTTGCGATGCTGGTTTAGAATTATATTAATAAAAACTTATAGAATAAAATTCCTTCCGGACAGAGACATCATCGAAAATAATAATAATTAATTCGTTCTTATAACCGGGTGGACCCACCCAGAGGAAGTCGCGTTGAATTAAAATATAAATCCGGATATCTATACTTTCGCGATAACGAATATTCACCCCAAAAAAATAAGAACAATGTTCGATAATAATTTAGTACGGAATCTAAGAATAGATCCGGCGTCACTACTAACCACGAGAGAGAGACCGTTGATTTTAAATCCATGAAATACATTATTTATCTAATTAATAAAACGCGTACTAAATCACTTCGTATTGCCCCACTAATAATATCACTTATTATATTAGTAATAAAAATAACTCACCAAGAATTGCGTAAAATAAAGTAAATAAGATGACAAATAATATTCAATAATGTTTCCTCCCTATTGGAAATTAATATCGGAATCACTCCTTAATACTGAGTCAATACTCCTTAATAAAAGCAAAAGAAAATGCTTAATTCTGTTGCTTCTGTTAATATCACTCAAAATCTCCGAAATTGGTAGAAGCAAAAAAGAACTATGATCTAGGATCGATAGAATCAGAATGGCGAGTATCCGTTTTCAGAACCACGCCATGCTTCTTCTTCGATTTTCTATCTCCCTCAATCTCATAACATCCCTATCTTTTCTCTCTCTCGTTACCTGCGAGGGATCCGGCAATATTATAATTTTCAACCCTTCCGTATCCATCACAGGTGTAATCAAGCTACCCATATTTACCCCACTTTAGATAAAAATGACAACTAATTTGCATAAGTTATCATTGTCCCAACTGGTATTTCGACGTTACATATTTGAGGTAATTACTGTCATATAACGTAATAAGCTTGTATGTATACCTATACGGAAGTCTCATCTCTAAGAAAGTCATCTATTGATTGGTTCAATAGATCACTATGATGATCCCTATTTAACAGCGCGAAATTCAAATCTAAATTTAACTCCTTACTAATATACACGTGTTCCCTCACTACCCGCATTCCAAATTCCCTATACTGTATGCGCGCGATCACCGTATCGATACGAGCGTGGACCGCGTGTTCAGTGTGCGCGCGCTTGAATCTAGATCGATTCTAGATGGCGACAACTGAACGCAGGCCGGCACGTAAACAACGTGCCTCGCGACCGTTTCCCCGGGTGTGCGCGATCTCCACCGTCGGAGATAGTACTCGGGTACTACCACAGAGTAGTGCGCGAACGTGCACGTACCAGCAACGACTCCCCAGGCGACGCCCAGTGATCTTGCTACAGCACATTACCCCCCCCCCCCCCAAACTTTACTTACCCTTGTAAGGATAGTTTATTCCTTAAAATACAACACGAAAAAAATAAATATACGGTAATAATAATAAAAAAAACTTAAGTTAACTTCTTATATTTCATCCTGCTCCAATCAATTAATCCTGTTTCTTCCTTGGTTTGCTAAACCATCCCTACTTTTCAGTAGGGAGTCCACCACTAACTACCCTGCTACCTTACAGTCCTTACTACCCTTCATTTTTTGTGGGGGAACATACTCTATCAGATCTTTCACGTGCACCTTGTTTACTTTCCCTTTAGACTATCTGCCCTAGCAATAATATACACGGTGGGCGATAACACTTCCAATATTGTATAAGGCTCTTCATACTTAGGACACAATTTTGCCGAAAAGCTATTCGCTGTGTTAGACAAATAATGAGTCCTACAAAGTACTTTATCTCCCCGGAAAAATCTGACGTCCCTCCTACCCTTATTGAAAACCTTAGCTTGTTCTTCCTTCGCCTGTTCAATATGCTTGGTGACTATATCTCGTAAAACATCTAATCTTTGTACCCTATCGGCACAAGCTTTTTCATCGCCCTTTTGAATCAACTTCCTTGGTTCTACCTCCTTACGTAGACTTTTAACAGGTCTGGGGTGTCTCCCATATTTCAGGAATACGGGTGATACTTTCAAAGATGATTGAATCGCGGTATTTATCGCATTCCTAAATTCATTAAGCTGTTGATCCCAGGTCCTGCGATCGTTCTTAACAAATGCCGAAATCATAATTTTCAACGTACGATTGCTTAGTTTGACAGCGTTTGCTTGAGGGTGGTAGGGCGGAGTGGTGACATGTTTAACCCCGTATTCCGCTAAGACATCATTCAAAAATTCATTCTCAAATTCTTTGCCATTGTCAGTGAGCAAATAGTCAGGAGTCTCCCACCTAAATAAGATTAATTCCTCAAATGCTTTTGCTACTGAATTACCATCCACGGTTCTTAATGGTTTTAACACTATCCACCGAGTAAATAAATCTTGGAAAATTAACAGATATTTACATTGACTCATACTAGGTGGAAACTCCATCATATCCGCTGCCATCACTACCCAAGGTCTTTCAATCACCTTACTACTAAGTAGTCCTTGTGGGCCTAACTGGGATACTTTATATCACTGACAAATATCACACCCTACTACGAATCTATTGACATCGTACCATACTCCTCTCCAATAATAGTCCCTAATTACCATATCATAAGTCTTTTCTACGCCTAAGTGACCCGCCGAGGTTTTGCAATGCGCATCCTTTATTACTCGCTCTCGCTGTTCCTCTGGGACCACTAATCGCTAATCTTCGTCCCTATTTGTGACCTGGTCCAACAATGGATCATTACGGTACTTATATAATAGACGGTTCTCTACTTTCCAATGCTGGTAACAGTTAGGACATTGTTCGACGTTCTTGAGCATATTGAGATACCAAATGTCCCTAATTTCCTGGAAAGCTGCCACTATATTGACCTCACTCGGATACATCCTAGAGAGTGTCTCTGGGACTTGAATGATAGATCCGTTTCTATGGACTATCTCAAAGTCCCATTGTGGCATCTCTATAGCCCACCGAGCGAGATGACCAGTAGGCTCCTTAAGATTCCGCAACCACTTCAACGCACTGTGATCGGTGATTGCAGTAAATGGATATCCCTCTAAATATGGCCTCAACTTTTTTATAGCCCAAATCAATGCCAAACATTCCTTTTCCGTTGTGGAATAATTCCTTTCCGCGGCCGACAAAACCCTACTAATATAGCCTATGGGGTGTTCCTCATCCTCCACTGCTGAAATCAGGGAGAGCAAGAACGGATGCAACACTAAGCGATCGATTTTACTAATATACCTGGCGTTACGAATTTTATACAGAATCAAATCCATCTGTGGCAAAGGATAGGCATCCCTTTTTGTGACCGAGTTCAAGTCCATATAGTCTACACAGAACCTTATTGATCCGTCGGACTTCCGGACTAAAACTGGTGCACTACTTCAATCACTTGCCTAGTTCAACATCTGCAACATCTTTCTGACTTCCTCATGAGTTGCCTCCAACTTCTTGGGCGAGATGCTACCGATCAAACATATATGCACACGCACTCTACACACTGTAATATTCACCGACTGACGTCGGGTACATACCAGGCTGGCTTGTCCATTGGCCCTGGTGTGAGTCGGCGCCCTGACGTCGGCTGGCCGATGAAGTCGGCCCGGTTTCCCGTCGACCTCGACTGTGGTCTGCAGGCGCGGCCTGATGTCGCGGCGATTCGCCTACCTAGGGGATTACTCGACCCGAGGTATATGGTCCTTCGCACTGCACTTACACGAACTCACGAGCACTCGCGTACGGCTTCCCGGAGCACGGACGAACCGGTCCGGTACTTCCCGTGGCGCGCGAAACTAAACGTGACGATGTGTCAATAAGATGCTGTCGCGGTCAAGACCGGCAGCGTAATGAGCTTTTCGGGAATTGTCGTATTCCCGAAAAGTATCTAACACACGCACAATAATAATTGAATATATGGATGCTCGCACACATCCTCGGTCGTCGACATAAACACGCGCGTTTTGTGGCCTTGAATAGGCATCGCACGAAACAATAACGAGATTTTAGATACAATATTCTATATACACACGAAATAATATAGTACACTAAGTATTATTTATTTCATTGCAACGACATCTCGTCGCAAAGCTCCCCACTATCTCTACATCAACTTTCTGATGTGAGAGTTGAAAAGAGGGCAATGAATAAATAATGACATGCACGCAATCGAATTCCTCGCCTAGACAAACTAGGGTCGAGAAGTTGTGAGGTTCTTTTCCAGGGTGTCCATCACTAGTCGCAGGACGACGACTCTCGCTGCGGAATTGTCTCCTGCCACCGCTTCCAACAACAAGCGACAGTCCCGAAGAAGGTCAGCATCGTTCTTGGGATGTCTCGATGGCCTGGTGATGACGTTGCTGCTCATCCCCGACGTTATGTCCATCTTGGTCGAAACGGAGGGCGGTTCGACCAATAGAATTGGTGATGCAGGGTACGGGGTCAGTAACGACAACTTCGCTGGATAGCCGACTTGCCGGAACACGTTGTTGAGAACTGCCTGCACCTCATCCAAGGGTCCAGAGTGGTACTCCCAAACCCTGCGCCAGGCGACGTAAGAACGTCTCATGAGGGGGTACGTCCTCGATCAGCTCAACGTGGACTGGCTGAGCTGCGCTCTCTTCTCGTCCACCGGTCTTGTCCTCTTCGGCCTCTTGCTGGCCAGATATCGTTGGAGGAGGCGGTGTAGGAGGACGGGCCAGGGAGTCCTGGTATTCCCTACGGCGTCGATCGATCAGCCTTTGAGCATGCTCGCTCAAGGCGCGTCGCACCTCCTCAATTCGTCGAACAATGACTCCGGAAGCAAAGGATAATTGGTTTTCCTGGAGCTGTGTGTCCACAAAACCTACCGAAGTTGCTCGGACCGATGCGACGGTGGTCTCTTCCACCCGCCGCTTCTTCGCTTTTCTGCGGCTCCCTCTCTGTCTGGCCCTCTTGGACACGGATTTCTCCTGTGTTCATCTCTCTCCGAACTCGTGTCGGTGGTTTGGACATGGGGAAGGGTCTGCTCCAGGCGGGCGACATCTCTTCCTTTGGCGGAACCACTACTACCGACGAGATGGTACTCGGCACGGCTTGTGCCAGATTCCCATCGTCTACTGCCGAATAGTAGTCGTCGACCGTCAACTGGCGCAAGGGATTATGGTTCTTGCGCCTTCGTCGATTTTCGGCGACTTCGCTTTGCCGCTCCCTCTCTTCTTGGCGGAGGTCCTCTGCATATCCGGCATGTAGATAGATAACACTACCCGTCGGGGTCTGCTAGTCGACCTCTATTCGCTCTACCGTCGTCTTGGGATTTTGCCGAGATTCGCTAGTCTGTGGCGGACTTGACATACCTTTAGGCCTTTCCAAGGGCAAGTCAATAGCCTCTACCACCAAAGCGGCCTGGAGGTTGTTGCCGAAACCCGATGGTTGGGCCGACAGGGGTCTCCCCGCCATTTTGGCATAACTCCTCTTGACAGTGTCCCTTGCTTCTGGGGGCGAGCGTGCCAGAGAAATGGACGTAGATTCCTTATTATCTGCGTCCAGACGGTGGGAATCCCCGAAACGGTTATGGTCGCGGACTGTTTGCCGTTGGAATTTCGCTTGCCGAGCATTTGCTCGGTCTGAGCGATCAACCGTTTGGTTTCGTCCTCGTCCAGGGTGCTGAAACAAAAGCAAGAAATTTGTTAATTAACTACAAACAAATCATAGTTACATTATTCATATACAATCACTCGTACTCAATCAATTACACACCCGGATACCCACTGTAATTTTTCTGTGGCGAGCCGATCATCGCTGGCCTAGAATTTTCTCCTTGGCGGAACGTATCGCTTTAAATCGGATACGTGTACTTCAGGCCTTTTCCGTCCAGACTCCTCAAGTCTTAAGACTACTGGTGATAGTATCTCCTTGACTTCGAAGAGTCCGCCGTACTTAGGCGCCAATTTGGCCGAAATACCTTTGGCCCCGTGCGATAACGTTCTACACTTTCTCATGACTAAATCGCCTACTTGGAAGGAAGCCACGCATCTATTATTGTTATAGATTTTCTCTTGACGTCTTTGCTCTTCATCTATTTGTTTCCGCACTAGATCTCGAAGGGCATCCAGACGCTTGAGTCGATCCATCCACATCTCGGGATCGATAAGAATTTTTAATTCCCTCTTCTTAACCTCTCTACGCAGACTCTTTACAGGTTGAGGATGACGCCCAAAATTGTGGAAAACTGGAGAAACCTTCGTTGATTGCGTTACTGTATTAATAGCATGACGGAATTCATGTAGATGTTCATCCCAGCTGAGATGATTGGAATCCACAAAGACCGCGATCATTGTCTTTAATGTCCTATTTGTACGCTCGACGGGGTTGGCTTGTGGTCGGTAAGGAGGAGTCGTGATCTGCTTTATCCCGTAATCTTCAAGCATCTGTGTCAACTTATTATTGACGAACTCTGTACCATTATCCGTAAAGAAGTAATCAGGAGTCTCCCAACGACACAGTATGAGTTCCTCGAATGCTTTCGTGACCAACTTACCAGTAGCAGCTTGTAACGGTTTTAATTCAACCCATCTCGTAAACAAATCTTGTAAGACCAGTATATATTTGTATTGGTTCTTACTACGGCAGTTCCATTATATCCGCTGCAACCACAGCCCACGGTCTCTCAATATTACGTTTGCCCATCAAACCTTGAGAGCTTGCCTGTGAGACTTTATATCGTTGGCAGTTTATACACTGCACAACGAATTGCCTGACATTATGGTAGATACCCAGTCAATAATAGTCCCGTGCCACTCGGTCATAGGTCTTTTGCACTCCTAAATGACCACACGACGGAGGGCAATGCGAATTCTCTACTACGCGAATCCTATGTTCAATGGGCACAACTAATCTCCATCCCTCCTCTTGCCCCGTGATTGGGTCCAGCAGCTTATCGGTCGTGAATCGATACAGCATTTCATCCTCAATTTTCCAGTGCGGAAACTTTTGAGGACTGGACCTCACATTATCCAATCTGGTGATGTATCATGGGACGGTAATCACGTCAAAGGAGGCTATATCGACTTCGTCCGAGTCCAGGTTGACGGCGCGAGAGAGTGCGTCGGGAACATAGTGTAATGCACCTTTCTTGTGCACAATCTCGAAGTCCCACTGTTGCATCTTAAGCACCCAACGCGCTAGTCTGCCCTTGGAGTCTTTAAGAATTTTCAGCCATTTGAGCGCGCTGTGGTCCGTCACAGCTTTGAAATATATATATATGAACAATATATGGCCGAAGTTTCTTACTTGCCCAGATTAAGGCTAGACACTCTTTCTCCGTCGTCATGTAATTACGATCTGTCTTGTTCAACACTCGCCTGATGTAAACGATCGGGTGCTCGAATCCATCTTCATCTTCTTGGGTTAACACAGCCCCTATAGCATAATCACTCGCATCACTCTGGACCGAGAAAGGCTTAGAGAAGTCTGGTCGAGCGAGTACTGGCGCGCCGGCTAGAGCTAACCTGAGTTCACGGAACGCCACGTCCTGCTCTGGTCTCCACTCCCATGGCTGGTCCTTACGAAGTAATCTCACGAGAGGGATCTTAATATCCAACTCTCGATTTATAAAACGAGAATACCAACCGACCATACCAAGGAAGGAACGAAGTTGTTTAACATTTCTAGGGGTCGGATAATTTAGGACAGGAGCCACTCGATCCACATCGGGACGAAGTCCATAACTATCCAGGCGGTACCAAAGGAAGGTCACGCTCGAGCAATAGAACTGACACTTCTCTCAGTTCAATTCTAGCCCTGCGTCTACTAGTTTCCTTAGGACCATTTCCAACCATTTTAAATGTTCCTCGAAAGTTTCCGTTATAACGATTAGATCGTCCAGGTAACCAAAAATATGAGGTTCAACTTCGGGACCAAATAGAGCATCGATCAACCGCGCTAATATCATGGGTGCATTCATCAGTCCGAACGGCATCCGTGTGAAGTGCCACAACCCAGACCCAGGCACAGCGAAGGCGGTGTAATGTCGACTAATTTCTGACATACGTACGTTTAGGCGACAAACGTCTTGGTTTATGACGTACTGGTCGTGCACCTGGCTCTACTTTCACGTGATGTTCGATCAACGGAGTAAAGCCATGCACATCGCCTGGTGGTGGTAATAAGTTCTCTACTAACTTTCTTACCCTCTCTCGCTGGTCATCATTAATCTTAATGATACCTGCACTCTGCAAGAATCATCGTGTCTCCGTCTCGGGTCCCGTCCTTGACGAAAGACTGCCATTTTCCGGCGCCAACGCACCAGAGGGCATCGCCAATTTTAACTTCGATGTTCCAGTGTTGGAGGAAGTCCATGTCGAGAATCATAGAGTGTTCCATACTCTCGACTATTCTCAATTGGATGTTGCCATCTAATCCCTCAATTCCAAATAGAACATCTAACAAACCTAGGACTTTCAGTGCTGGCCGGTTTCCACTTATTCCTGCAGCATTCGGCTACGTCAACGCGTATAAGTGAAACCATTGCTCCTGAGTCAAACAATGCTTTAAAGTCCTTGCCACCAAGTCTTACCGAGAAGAACAAACGGTTTTCGGATTGCACTCCCGCAACCATGTCTTCGGCCTGACTGTCAAACTTGCTTGGCTGGAGTCGAACTTGTCTCTCTGGACGTCTTCGGAACGGCTCCTACCCCCCCCCCCTGAACTGTTCTAATCGGCAACGATTTTGAACTGTTCAATACCTGATCAAGAGAGACAGTCGTACTACTGTCATTAGACTGTTTTAAACTCTTTTCTTTGATCGTAGGTTGGGGTGACAATGAGTAACGAGTATCATCGTTCTCATTGGTGGGGTTACATAGGTTTAGAGTTTTTCTCTCGTTCTCTATTTCCTTGAGTAATCGTTTGTGTTGGTTAACCGTTGGACTATGGAGTACTTCAGAGCAGAAAAACTCTTTGTTTTTCTTGATCTCTGTAAGTTCTAAATCTGCTATGTTCGGTGTTTCGAACGTTGGAGTTAGCTTGGAAGGGGTCACAGCCTTAACCATAGGTAACTCGGCAGATTTCCGCAAATTCAGATGCTCAGAGGTATTCTCTCTTACCTTCTGAACGTTTGTTTGCTCTCCGTTCAGCAGTTCAGCAAAGTCAGTGAGGTGTTTGTCCTTCTTAACAAACAACCTCGCGGGTTCACCAACACGTATTTCTTGACCCCTAGACCTCTTACGCTCATTTAATTGCGTGCAGGGCCCTGGGGGCAATTCTGGTACCCTGCTGCTAGGTTTCCCAGATATTGCCATACATGTTCACACTTTGGACAATTATCTAGGATTACCCCGGTTGTGTGGCACACCTGACACTCAATGGGTGCTGCCACGTTCGGGCATTGGTCCGCTGTATGTCCCATACTTGCGCAATGTAGGCAAGTCTGATTGGGACAATCGGAATATCGATGTCCTACCTTGTGGAATGTAAAACATATGCCAAAGAAGGGACTATTCGGATTCCTTTGAAAACCAGCGTCTTGGGTCTGCATCTGCGTAGTACGATCATATACCGTGCTTTGTCTACGTTGAGGCGTGTAGACGGGTGTCGTCTGAGCTTGAGCAACGTCTTGTTTTGGCCTTGCACCGTTATATTGTTGCTGCTTTTACCCTGCCTGTTATTTACTAAAGATTGTCTCGCATTATTGATATTTTATGCACTCACAAAATTTTTACTTTGTTGCAAGTACTGACGTTGACTAGTGTTGCGAGTGCCATACACATTGGCTACTTCACAATCACTTGAAGATGGACTAGAAGAATGTTTCTTATTTTTCTTGCTCCTTTTCTTTTTCAATGTCTTCTGCTTCGGTGGTGGAGATGGCTGAGGAACCAGTTGGGTCTTCTTATTCTCAACTAATGAGGCCACTTTCCCCGAAACTTTAGACGAATTACGTTTTGGGAAAGCTTGTGCGATATGAACTTGTTCTCTTGGTGTGGGTTCCACAAATCTCTTGTCCCATATCAAGTGTTGTTCACATTCTTTGCCGTAGTTCATTATGTCTTCGAAATTATTTATGGGTCTCGAGGACATAAATTTACGGCATTCCGGTCTCAGTTGAGAATATGCCATCTCTACTTGTTGGCGCAACGGAGGAGGTCTGCGGAATTTCCGCACAATAGCCTTAAAGCAGTTCAGGTATTTTACGACCTTCTCTCCTTTGCCTTGCGTGCGGCGTTGTAGATCCTCGAACAAATCTTGATCTCGTAACTCCTAACCGTATTCATTCAAAAATTCATTTTGAAGTCGTACCAGTTACGTAAGGAAGATTGGACGGCCGTATACTAAAATAAGGCTGTCTTCTTAAACACGCAAGGCAATGCGCTCAGAATACGCCGGTCAGAAAACTGGTCGTCATTCCTGAAGTCTTGTAAACCATCTAGGAATTCTTCGGCATCGTCGTTGGTTTCCCCATCAAACGATAGACCCCAGTCTCTGAGGGCTCTTGCACAACCAGACCGATCCTTTCTATCTCTCACTGGTGGCTGGTTGTATCCCAAAGGGACTAATGCACCCATATCCTCACTTTGGTTATTCGTATCACGCCGGTGGACATCTCGACTCGGCGATGGTAGTCTGCTACGTCTGTCAGGGAGGCGCATCTTGCGATATCTTCTCGCACAGTAAGCGATTGTATCTTCCCTATTCGCAGCGTAATATTCGTCCGAATCTAAGTTGCTAACATTAGTATCGGTTTGAGTACCTTGATCGCGTCTCGCCACAGCTCGCTCGTGCTCGACAGGATCACTATTCGGCATCCCTCCTAGTGTAAGTACTCTGGCTACGATCGGACGCGCGAGACTTACGATTTCCTTTATTCGGCAACCGTTTAGAAGTGGACGTTTCACTCCTGTGATAGCGCTCACCTTCCGGGAACGATTCATTATCTGCTTCTTCTGGTGCTGGCGCATATCTGTGTGAGGAGGTCCTGTCGTTATGCTTGTCATAACTAACCTTCCTGTGATAGGTACCGTATTGATCACGACTATGTGTACGATAATCTGGAGATTCCCTCCGATCATCAGTCGACTGCCTGCCATTGTTGGAAGGGAATTCATAATCCCTGCTCGTTTGTTGTCGGGACTTATCTGCCTAAATTTCCGAAACGCGCTTTTTAATAGCTCCAGAACTACTAAATTGTCTGTGAGTGGACCGACCATGTGTATCGGAGTTCAGTCCAAAATCGTTACGACGAATGGTGCCCCTTTCCACTAGATTGTGGTTACCAACCAACGAGTTACGCTGATCGCGGTGTGACGTATGTGGTGAATTTGTAGCATGCGTCTCACCTAGACCAGTATATGTAGCGGTCGACACCGTCAATTGTCTCGAAGTTGGTACGTTAGCCGACGGAATCGCCGCTTCTGTGTCAATGCCTGCTGCATTATCAGAAAGCGGTCTCAATTCACCCGTCGGCGTGGGCACTATGTGTAGTCACATTTCCCTCTTCTTCCTGAATGGGGGTTATGTACTCACTTGTTGGTCTATCGTCTGACAACTCAGACTCTATACTATAGACCTGTCGGTACCAGAAGGTATCATACTACCTCTTCCGGAACGCTTTTGGTGCTTCTGCCAGAACTGGGAAAAGCTAAGGGCTTGGTCGCTGTTTGGGCAGAAGTATCCTCGTTGTAATAGGGATACCAACGCACGTCAATTTGAGGATCATAACACTTAATCCTATGTCTTAGAAGGCGCTATCTACACTCAAACTCTTCGCTTTTTGCATTAAGGCGCAAACGATCGAGTTGGGCGTAGATCTCCTCCAACGGAAGTGATCTGATGTCCTTTTTAATGTGCCTCGCATTTCGCGAGTCACTAAGTATTTTGCACATACGCGTCTCGTAACTGCCCATCGTAATCTTTTTGATAAGGCAGAGACAGCGTTGTGCACCTGGGGATTTCTTCTCAGCTGGCACACCAACTGCGTCTCCGTATGCCTTGTAAAGTTTGGACAACTGAGGAGATAGCTCAGAGTCCAGATTCAAATATAGAGTACAACACTACTCTATATGAGAAGGCATACGTTTCATGAAAAGAAAAGAAACACAAAAAAATTCCGATCCGAGTTTGGCAAACTTATTAAGTAATATCTAAATAAAACGACTAGAAAAATTAATGTAAAATAATTTAATCTTTAAAAACAATCTAAAAAAATAATTCTTTGCCACCAGATTCGAAAGCTTAATCGAATCTGTATTCGGATCGAAGAAAAAAAACTTTTTGTTGTCGATCTTCTCTTTAAAATCTAAGTAAAATTGCAAACGATACTTGGACCAATCCAAGACCGAATTAATTCGACGAACAAATTAATTTGGTAACAATTTTAACATAAATAGCTATTGATTGCAACTTACAAAAGGAAAATAATAAAAAAAAATATTTTAATTCGCTGATACGAGAGATTAAGTATTGAAGGGAAAGAAAAAAAAATTTTGGAAGCCACAAATATAATTATTTTGACAAACAAAATAATTATAACTAGCCAAAAACGCTCGCTTCGCTCGCGATTAAAACAAGGTTTGGGACACAATATTGAACAAAATATAATATCGAAAGAAAATGTAATAGAAGAATCTCAAAATTATAAAGAAGAATTAAAAACAAAGATACTGTAAAAATAAGTATTGACAGAAAACAAAAACAAGAAATAGTCAACAAAAATTATATTGACGACAAAAATATTAAAATAAAAATAGAAATACCTCAGAAATTCCCGAAATATCCAGGAAATCCCGTAATTAGTAGCGCCATCCCGAAATAAGTCAGAAACTTCCGAAATATCCAGGAAATTCCACAATTAGTGGAGACATTTCGAAATACCTCAGAAATTCCCGAAATATCCAGGAAATCCCGTAATTAGTAGCATCATCCCGAAATAAATCAGAAATTTCTGAAATATCCAGGAAATACCACAATTAGTGGAGACATTTCGAAATACCTCAGAAATTCTCGAAATATCCAGGAAATCCCTTAAATTGTAAAGTTATCCAGAAATTCCTCAGAAATTCCAGAAATATCCTGGAAATCCCGTAATTAGTGGAGTCTCTCTGAAATATTTCAGAAATTCCCGAAATATACAGGAAATTCAGTAATTAGTAGATTCATCCCGAATTTCCACAGAAATTCGCGTAATATCCAGGAAATCCCTTATTTAGTATAGTTATCCAGAAATACCTCAGAAATTCCCGAAATATCCAGGAAATTCCGTTATTATTGGTGTTACCCCGAATTTCCTCAGAAATTCCCGAAAGATCCAGGAAATCCCGTAATTTGTAGAGTTATCCAGAAATTCCTCAGAATTTCCCGAAATATCCAGGAAATCCCGTAATTAGTGGAGTCTCTGAAATATTTCAGAAAATCCCGAAATATACAGGAAATTCCGTAATTAGTAGATTCATCCCGAATTTCCACAGAAATTCGTGTAATATCCAGGAAATCCCGTAATTGTTAGATTCATCCCAAATTTACTCAGATATTCCCGAAATATCCAGGAAATACCATAATTAGTGGAGTCTTTCTGAAATGTTTCAGAAATTCCCGAAATATCCAGGAAATTCCGTTATTATTGGTGTTACCCCGAATTTTCTCAGAAATTCCCGGAAGATCCAGGAAATCCCGTAATTGGTAGAGTCATCACGAATTTCCTCAGATATTCCAGAAATATCAAGGAAATCCCGTAATTAGTAGAGTTATCCAGAAATACCTCAGAATTTCCCGAAATATCCAGGAAATCCCTTAATTTGTAGAGTTATCCAGAAATACCTCAGAAATTCCCCAAATATCCAAAAAATCCCTTAATTTGTAGAGTTATCCAAAAATACTACAGAAATTTCCGAAATATCCAGGAAATACCACAACTAGTGGAGTCTTTCTGAAATATTTCAGAAATTCCCGAAATATCCAGGAAATCCCTTAATTTGTAGATTCATCCCGAATCTCCACAGAAATTCGCGTAATATCCAGGAAATCCCGTAATTAGTAGCGTTATCCCGAAATAAATCAGAAATTTCCTAAATATCCAGGAAATTCCACAATTAGTGGAGACATTTCGAAGTACCTCACAAATTCCCGAAATATCCAGGAAATCCCGTAATTAGTAGCGTCATCCCGAAATAAATCAGAAATTTCTGAAATATCCAGGAAATACCACAATTAGTGGAGACATTTCGAAATACCTCAGAAATTCCCGAAATATCCAGGAAATCCCGTAATTAGTAGCGTCATCCCGAAATAAATCAGAAATTTCTGAAATATCCAGGAAATACCACAATTAGTGGAGACATTTCGAAATACCTCAGCAATTCTCGAAATATCCAGGAAATCCCTTAATTTGTAAAGTTATCCAGAAATTCCTCAAAAATTCCCGAAATATCCAGGAAATCCCGTAATTAGTGGAGTCTCTCTGAAATATTTCAGAAATTCCCGAAATATACAGGAAATTCCGTAATTAGTAGATTCATCCCGAATTTCCACAGAAATTCGCGTAATATCCAGGAAATCCCGTAATTAGTAGCGTCATCCCGAAATAAATCGGAAATTTCTGAAATATCCAGGAAATACCACAATTAGTGGATTCGTTTCGAAATACCTCAGAAATTCCCGAAATATCCAGGAAATCCCTTAATTTGTAGAGTTATCCAGAAATTCCTAAGAATTTCCCGAAATATCCAGGAAATCCCGTAATTAGTGGAGTCTCTGAAATATTTCAGAAATTCCCGAAATATACAGGAAATTCCGTAATTAGTAGATTCATCCCGAATTTCCACAGAAATTCGCGTAATATCCAGGAAATCCCGTAATTGTTAGATTCATCCCAAATTTACTCAGATATTCCCGAAATATCCAGGAAATACCATAATTAGTGGAGTCTTTCTGAAATATTTCAGAAATTCCCGAAATATCCAGGAAATCCCTTATTTAGTAGAGTTATCCAGAAATACCACAGAAATTCCCGAAATATCCAGGAAATTCCGTTATTATTGGTGTTACCCCGAATTTCCTCAGAAATTCCCGAAAGATCCAGGAAATCCCGTAATTTGTAGAGTTATCCAGAAATTCCTAAGAATTTCCCGAAATATCCAGGAAATCCCGTAATTAGTGGAGTCTCTGAAATATTTCAGAAATTCCCGAAATATACAGGAAATTCCGTAATTAGTAGATTCATCCCGAATTTCCACAGAAATTCGCGTAATATCCAGGAAATCCATTATTGGTGTTCCCCGAATTTCCTCAGAAATTCCCGAAAGATCCAGGAAATCCGTAATTTGTAGAGTTATCCAGAAATTCCTCAGAATTTCCAGAAATATCCAAGAAATCCCGTAATTAGTGGAGTCTCTGAAATATTTCAGAAAATCCCGAAATATACAGGAAATTCCGTAATTAGTAGATTCATCCCGAATTTCCACAGAAATTCGCGTAATATCCAGGAAATCCCGTAATGTTAGATTCATCCCAAATTTACTCAGATATTCCCGAAATATCCAGGAAATACCATAATTAGTGGAGTCTTTCTGAAATGTTTCAGAAATTCCCGAAATATCCAGGAAATTCCGTTATTATTGGTGTTACCCCGAATTTCCTCAGAAATTCCCGGAAGATCCAGGAAATCCCGTAATTGGTAGAGTCATCACGAATTTCCTCAGATATTCCAGAAATATCAAGGAAATCCCGTAATTAGTAGAGTTATCCAGAAATACCTCAGTATTTCCCGAAATATGCAGGAAATCCCTTAATTTGTAGAGTTATCCAGAAATACCTCAGAAATTCCCCAAATATCCAAAAAATCCCTTAATTTGTAGAGTTATCCAAAAATACTACAGAAATTTCCGAAATATCCAGGAAATACCACAATTAGTGGAGTCTTTCTGAAATATTTCGGAAATTCCGTTATTATTGGATTTACCCCGAATTTCCTCAGAAATTCCCAAAAGATCCAGGAAATCCCGTAATTGGTAGAGTCATCACGAATTTCCTCAGATATTCCAGAAATATCAAGGAAATCCCGTAATTAGTAGAGTTATCCAGAAATACCTCAGAATTTCCCGAAATATCCAGGAAATCCCTTAATTTGTAGAGTTATCCAGAAATACCTCAGAAATTCCCCAAATATCCAAAAAATCCCTTAATTTGTAGAGTTATGTGAGGAACTGCGAAAAATTGAAAAATTTTATTGTTAATCATATATATATATATATCATTCTCGACTATAATTATCATTGAACAACGATATGTTGTAAAAGAAAATTCTAATCGAGAAGAGTCTCTTAGTTTTGTCACGCGCGTATCTTTGAAATATAAACATCCACTTAAGATGCCATCGCCCAGTTTCTCACAGTTTAAATGACGCATATACACTAAGCCTAATTTGGAAATTGTTTAGTCTCTTTTAAAATTTTTAAGTTAACATTTAGTCATACGTTACTATTTTAATTTTTACTTTAACATTTAAGCAATAACGCGAATAGAATATTTTTGTACTTATAGTGTTACTATAGAAAGTAATTGGATGTAACGATTAAATTAAATACACTTTATCTCATTAACCAAATACTATTTATATTTATTAATTCAACGTTTTAATTACAAATATACACATATGTGTCTAATTTTTTTATCCAATTACTCTCTAGTGTTCTAAAAGTTTATAATAAACAATAAAATTATATTTAATTCATCAATTAATAAATAAAGTTTATGAAATAAAATAAATACAATTAATCATTTATATAAGAGAATAAAAGTATTAACACATATTAATTGTTTAAATAATAATTAATTGTTAAAGATAACTTTATTTTCATAGTAAACTATATTTTTTCTTATTTAAATTTCATATTTGTTTAAATTCTACGTAAAAATAAGGTTATACAATTTTTATTTGTAAACTTTAATGCGTAATATAATAGTTAGTAAATTATTATAGTTATTAATATTATTGTCAAAAATCGTAAAAGGAAAAGAAAAAAAGGGGAAGTTACTCCCACTCAATACTGTATCGATGAACTATGACCGATAGTATATAAGGGCAAAGAAAATTCGGCGTCGCGCTTGATTAGTCAGTAGTCCATAGGCTTTGACAGTCGCCACATTAAGTCTTAGTCCATAGGCTTTGACACTCGCGTATTAAAATTAAATTTTAAATTAAAGATTAATCAGTAGTCCATAGGCTCTGATAATCTTTAATTTGCTTTGTAAAAGGTTATTATTTTCTTTTCTTTTTACTGATTTTATAAAATCAGTGTATTTTCAACGGAACAACAAATAAGGTAAATAAACTTTTATTCAAATAAATTTATAACATATTAATTAACCTGAATAAAACTATCCTTATTTTTGTATTTCTCAAAAGAAAGACCGCTTTTGAACTGCGATCTATCTTTATATTCCTATCTATTTTCTTTTGCTTTAGAACTGCAAAAGAAATCTATAACTTTTATGTATACTTATATGCATACTAACAAAATTGATTAGATAAAGAAGCTGTTGAGCTGCTTCTTTACAAAAAACCAAAAACGTATATAACAATTCGTTCAAACCGCAAGTTTGAATTTTCATCTCTACTCACTTCTCTCTCTCTCTCCCTCTCTCTCTCTCTTTCTCTCTTCTTCGCGTGACTTCGTCTTAGCGAACTCACACGTGGAGTCGAGTGGAGGGGCGATCTTTCAAGTACCTTCGTCTCCTATCCTTTTTCCTTCTCTTCGGTGCATAATCTAGCAGTATTAGATTTATACACTAATTTTTCCCTCTCTGCCCATCCTGGCAACTCTTTTCATTCGCTTTTACTTTACTTTTTTTTTTTTTTCCTAATACTCTGTTATACGCTGTAGTGCTGCGTATTTGAGTACTTTATATTTTAGTTTACATATATTTATAATTATAAGATATTTATTATTAAATTTATCTCTTTATAACTGGTTGTCGTGGCCCGTAGGTTCCTTCAATTTTTTTTTTTTTCTCATTTCCTTACCAGTCTATAATTTTTTGCTTTAGAGCTGCGAAAAATTAATATAAGACATCCTATAGAAGTGCTGGAGAGCTGCACTTCAATCCTTCAAAATTTCCAACTATCCGCTGATCAAATATTATATAAATTTGGAGCTTTAGATCTGCTTCATTTTTATGTAAGATTTGAGTTGAAGCAAATAATAAATTATTTTTATAAACGCTTCAGAACTGCTGTTTATGATATAATTTATTTATAAACCTGACAAGTATTTCCTCAGCTCGCTTTAGAACTGTCGAGCATTAGACCCGTCACACGACACAAAAATTAGTATTTTCGCGTTCGCGTCCCTAACACAACAATTATATATATATTTGCATATAAATAATATTATATTATAAAATAAAAGAATTGGTTAAATATAATAGGGTCCGTTTTAACGGTTTGATCCAAGACAAGTACCCACCAATTAATAATACTAGCCGCTCGGTATTGTTAATAACTTTTCCTTACAAAAACAAATATTTTCTTTTATTATTATTTTATTGACCGGGAAAACGACACGATAACGACGTTTGCGCGATTTGCAAACGTCACAGTTATCCAAAAATACTACAGAAATTTCCAAAATATCCAGGAAATACCACAATTAGTGGAGTCTTTCTGAAATATTTCAGAAATTCCCGAAATATCCAGGAAATCCCTTAATTTGTAGAGTTATCCAGAAATACCTCAGAAATTCTCGAAATATCCAGGAAATCCCGTAATTAGTAGCGTCATCCCGAAATAAATCAGAAATTTCCGAAATATCCAGGAAATTCCACAATTAGTGGAGACATTTCGAAATACCTCAGAAATTCCCGAAATATCCAGGAAATCCCGTAATTAGTAGCGTCATCCCGAAATAAATCAGAAATTTCTGAAATATCCAGGAAATCCCGTAATTAGTGGAGTCTCTCCGAAATATTTCAGAAATTCCCGAAATATACAGGAAATTCCGTAATTAGTAGATTCATCCCGAATTTCCACAGAAATTCGCGTAATATCCAGGAAATCCCGTAATTAGTAGCGTCATCCCGAAATAAATCGGAAATTTCTGAAATATCCAGGAAATACCACAATTAGTGGATTCGTTTCGAAATACCTCAGAAATTCCCGAAATATCCAGGAAATCCCTTAATTTGTAGAGTTATCCAGAAATTCCTCAGAATTTCCCGAAATATCCAGGAAATCCCGTAATTAGTGGAGTCTTCTTGAAATATTTCAGAAAATCCCGAAATATACAGGAAATTCCGTAATTAGTAGATACATCCCGAATTTCCACAGAAATACGCGTAATATCCAGGAAATCCCGTAATTGTTAGATTCATCTCAAATTTACTTAGATAATCCCGAAGTATCCAGGAAATACCATAATTAGTAGAGTCTTCCTGAAATATTTCAGAAATTCCCGAAATATCCAGGAAATCCCTTAATTTGTAGAGTTATCCAGAAATACCTCAGAAATTCCCGAAATATCCAGGAAATCCCGTAATTAGTAGCGTTATCCCGAAATAAATCAGAAATTTCCGAAATATCCAGGAAATTCCACAATTAGTGGAGACATTTCGAAATACCTCACAAATTCCCGAAATATCCAGGAAATCCCGTAATTATTAGCGTCATCCCGAAATAAATCAGAAATTTCTGAAATATCCAGGAAATACCACAATTAGTGGAGACATTTCGAAATACCTCAGAAATTCCCGAAATATCCAGGAAATCCCGTAATTAGTAGCGTCATCCCGAAATAAATCAGAAATTTCTGAAATATACAGGAAATACCACAATTAGTGGAGACATTTCGAAATACCTCAGCAATTCTCGAAATATCCAGGAAATACCATAATTAGTGGAGTCTTTCTGAAATATTTCAGAAATTCCCGAAATATCCAGGAAATCTCTTATTTAGTAGAGTTATCCAGAAATACCTCAGAAATTCCCGAAATATCCAGGAAATTCCGTTATTATTTGTGTTACCCCGAATTTCCTCAGAAATTCCCGAAAGATCCAGGAAATCCCGTAATTTGTAGGGTTATCCAGAAATTCCTCAGAATTTCCCGAAATATCCAGGAAATCCCGTAATTAGTGGAGTCTCTGAAATATTTTAGAAAATCCCGAAATATACAGGAAATTCCGTAATTAGTAGATTCATCCCGAATTTCCACAGAAATTCGCGTAATATCCAGGAAATCCCGTAATTGTTAGATTCATCCCAAATTTACTCAGATATTCCCGAAATATCCAGGAAATACCATAATTAGTGGAGTCTTTCTGAAATATTTCAGAAATTCCCGAAATATCCAGTAAATTCCGTTATTATTTGTGTTACCCCCGAATTTCCTCAGAAATTCCCGAAAGATCCAGGAAATCCCGTAATTTGTAGAGTTATCCAGAAATTCCTCAGAATTTCCCGAAATATCCAGGAAATCCCGTAATTAGTAGCGTTATCCCGAAATAAATCAGAAATTTCCGAAATATCCAGGATATTAGACAATTAGTGGAGACATTTCGAAATACCTCACAAATTCCCGAAATATCCAGGAAATCCCGTAATTGGTAGAGTCATCACGAATTTCCTCAGATATTCCAGAAATATCAAGGAAATCCCGGAATTAGTAGCGTTATCCCGAAATAAATCAGAAATTTCCGAAATATCCAGGAAATTCCACAATTAGTGGAGACATTTCGAAATACCTCACAAATTCCCGAAATATCCAGGAAATCCCGTAATTGTTAGCGTCATCCCGAAATAAATCAGAAATTTCTGAAATATCCAGGAAATACCACAATTAGTGGAGACATTTCGAAATACCTCAGAAATTCTCGAAATATCCAGGAAATCCCTTAATTTGTAAAGTTATCCAGAAATTCCTCAAAAATTCCCGAAATATCCAGGAAATCCCGTAATTAGTGGAGTCTCTCTGAAATATTTCAGAAATTCCCGAAATATACAGGAAATTCCGTAATTAGTAGATTCATCCCGAATTTCCACAGAAATTCGCGTAATATCCAGGAAATCCCGTAATTAGTAGCGTCATCCCGAAATAAATCGGAAATTTCTGAAATATCCAGGAAATACCACAATTAGTGGATTCGTTTCGAAATACCTCAGAAATTCCCGAAATATCCAGGAAATCCCGTATTAGTGGAATCTCTGAAATATTTCACAAAATACCGAAATATACAGGAAATTCCGTAATTAGTAGATTCATCCCGAATTTCCACAGAAATTCGCGTAATATCCAAGAAATCCCGTAATTGTTAGATTCATCCCAATTTACTCAGATATTCCCGAAATATCCAGGGAATCCCGTAATTAGTGGAGTCTCTCTGAAATATTTCAGAAATTCCCGAAATATACAGGAAATTCCGTAATTAGTAGATTCATCCCGAATTTCCACAGAAATTCGCGTAATATCCAGGAAATCCCGTAATTAGTAGCGTCATCCCGAAATAAATCGGAAATTTCTGAAATATCCAGGAAATACCACAATTAGTGGATTCGTTTCGAAATACCTCAGAAATTCCCGAAATATCCAGGAAATCCCTTAATTTGTAGAGTTATCCAGAAATTCCTCAGAATTTCCTGAAATATCCAGGAAATCCCGTAATTTGTAGAGTTATCCAGAAATTCCTCAGAAATTCGCGTAATATCCAGGAAATCCCGTATTAGTAGCGTCATCCCGAAATAAATCAGAAATTTCTGAAATATCCAGGAAATACCACAATTAGTGGAGACATTTCGAAATACCTCAGAAATTCTCGAAATTATCCAGAAAATCCCTTAATTTGTAAGTTATCCAGCAATTCCTCTGAAATTCCCGAAATATCCAGGAAATCCCGTAATTAGTGGAGTCTCTCTGAAATATTTCAGAAATTCCCGAAATATACAGGAAATTCCGTAGTTAGTAGATTCATCCCGAATTACCACAGAAATTCGCGTAATATTCAGGAAATCCCGTAAGTGGTAGATTCATCCCGAATTTCCTCAGATATTCGCGAAATATCCAGGTAATACCATAATTAGTGGGGTCTTTCAGAAAATATTTCAGAAATTCCCGAAATATCAAGGAAATCCCGTAATTAGAAGAGTTATCCAGACATATCTCAGAAATTCCCGAAATATCAAGGAAATCCCGTAATTAGTAGTGTTATCCAGAAATATCTCAGAAATTCCCGAAATATACAGGAAATCCCTTAATTTGTAGAGTTATCCAAAAATACCACAGAAATTCCTGAAATATCCAGGAAATACCGTATTAGTGGAGTTTTTTTTTAAATACTTCAGCAATTACCGAAAGATCCAGGAAATACCGTAATTAGTAGCGTCATCCCGAAATAAATCAGAAATTTCTGAAATATCCAGGAAATACCATAAATAGTGGAGACATTTCGAAATACCTCAGAAATTCTCGTAGTATCCAGGAAATCCTTAATTTGTAAAGTTATCCAGAAATTCCTCAGAAATTCCCGAAATATCCAGGAAATACCATAATTAGTGGAGTCTTTCAGAAATATTTCAGAAATTCCCGAATATCCAAGAAATCCCTTATTTAGTAGAGTTATCCAGAAATTCCTCAGAAATTCCCGAAATATCCAGGAAATCCCGTAATTAGTGGAGTCTTTCAGAAATATTTCAGAAATTCCCGAAATATCCAGCAAATTCCATAATTAGTACAGTTATCCAGAAATACCTCAGAAATTCCCCAAATATCCAGGAAATCCCTTAATGTGTAGTGTTATCCAAAAATACCACAGAAATTTTCGAAATATCCAGGAAATACCATAATTAGTGGAGTTTATTTTTAAATACCTCAGCAATTACCGAAAGATCCAGGAAATCTCGTAATTGGTAAAATCGTCACGAAATTCCTCAGATATACCCGAAATATCCAGAAAATCCCGTAATTAGTGGAGTCTTTCTTAAATATTTCAATAATTCCCGAAATATCCAGGAAATCCCTTAATTTGTAGAGTTATCCAGAAATACCTCAGAAATTCCCGAAATATCCAGGAAATACCATAATTAGTGGAGTCTTTCTAAAATATTTCAGAAATTCCCGAAATATACAGGAAATTCCGTAATTAGTAGATACATCCCGTATTTCCACAGAAATTCGCGTAATATCCAGGAAATCCCGTAATTGGTAGAAATCATCCCGAAGTACCTGGGAATTCCCAAAGATCCAGGAAATGCCATAATTAATGGAGTCTTTCTGAAATATTTCAGAAATTTCCGAAATATCCAGGAAGTCCCTTAATGTAGAATTATCCAAAAATACACAGAAATTCCTGAAATATCCAGGAAATACCATAATTAGTGGAGTTTTTTTTAAATACGTCAGCAATTACCGAAAGATCCAGGGAAATAACCGTAATTAGTATACTCATCCCGAATTTCCTCAGAAATTCCCGAAATATCCAGGAAATCCCGTAATTAGTAGCGTCATCCCGAAATAAATCAGAAATTTTGAAATATCCAGGAAATACCACTATTAGTGGGACATTTCGAAATATCTCAGAAATTCTCGAAAAATCCAGGAAATCCGTAATTAGTGGAGTCTTTCTGAAATATTTCAGAAATTTCTGAAATATCCAGGAAATCCCGTAATTAGTGGAGTCTCTCCGAAATATTCAGAAATTTCCGAAATATCCAGGAAATTCCACAATTAGTGGAGACATTTCGAAATACCTCACAAATTCCCGAAATATCCAGGAAATCCCGTAATTATTAGCGTCATCCCGAAATAAATCAGAAATTTCTGAAATATCCAGGAAATACCACAATTAGTGGAGACATTTCGAAATACCTCAGAAATTCCCGAAATATCCAGGAAATCCCGTAATTAGTAGCGTCATCCCGAAATAAATCAGAAATTTCTGAAATATACAGGAAATACCACAATTAGTGGAGACATTTCGAAATACCTCAGCAATTCTCGAAATATCCAGGAAATACCATAATTAGTGGAGTCTTTCTGAAATATTTCAGAAATTCCCGAAATATCCAGGAAATCTTATTTAGTAGAGTTATCCAGAAATACCTCAGAAATTCCCGAAATATCCAGGAAATTCCGTTATTATTTGTGTTACCCCGAATTTCCTCAGAAATTCCCGAAAGATCCAGGAAATCCCGTAATTTGTAGGGTTATCCAGAAATTCCTCAGAATTTCCCGAAATATCCAGGAAATCCCGTAATTAGTGGAGTCTCTGAAATATTTTAGAAAATCCCGAAATATACAGGAAATTCCGTAATTAGTAGATTCATCCCGAATTTCCACAGAAATTCGCGTAATATCCAGGAAATCCCGTAATTGTTAGATTCATCCCAAATTTACTCAGATATTCCCGAAATATCCAGGAAATACCATAATTAGTGGAGTCTTTCTGAAATTTCAGAAATTCCCGAAATATCCAGGAAATCCCTTAATTTGTAGAGTTATCCAGAAATACCTCAGAAATTCCCGAATATCCAGGAAATCCCGTAATTAGTAGCGTTATCCCGAAATAAATCAGAAATTTCCGAAATATCCAGGAAATTCCACAATTAGTGGAGACATTTCGAAATACCTCACAAATTCCCGAAATATCCAGGAAATCCCGTAATTATTAGCGTCATCCCGAAATAAATCAGAAATTTCTGAAATATCCAGGAAATACCACAATTAGTGGAGACATTTCGAAATACCTCAGAAATTCCCGAAATATCCAGGAAATCCCGTAATTAGTAGCGTCATCCCGAAATAAATCAGAAATTTCTGAAATATACAGGAAATACCACAATTAGTGGAGACATTTCGAAATACCTCAGCAATTCTCGAAATATCCAGGAAATACCATAATTAGTGGAGTCTTTCTGAAATATTTCAGAAATTCCCGAAATATCCAGGAAATCTCATTTAGTAGAGTTATCCAGAAATACCTCAGAAATTCCCGAAATATCCAGGAAATTCCGTTATTATTTGTGTTACCCCGAATTTCCTCAGAAATTCCCGAAAGATCCAGGAAATCCCGTAATTTGTAGGGTTATCCAGAAATTCCTCAGAATTTCCCGAAATATCCAGGAAATCCCGTAATTAGTGGAGTCTCTGAAATATTTTAGAAAATCCCGAAATATACAGGAAATTCCGTAATTAGTAGATTCATCCCGAATTTCCACAGAAATTCGCGTAATATCCAGGAATCCCGTAATTGTTAGATTCATCCCAAATTTACTCAGATATTCCCGAAATATCCAGGAAATACCATAATTAGTGGAGTCTTTCTGAAATATTTCAGAAATTCCCGAAATATCCAGTAAATTCCGTTATTATTTGTGTTACCCCGAATTTCCTCAGAAATTCCCGAAAGATCCAGGAAATCCCGTAATTTGTAGAGTTATCCAGAAATTCCTCAGAATTTCCCGAAATATCCAGGAAATCCCGTAATTAGTAGCGTTATCCCGAAATAATCAGAAATTTCCGAAATATCCAGGATATTAGACAATTAGTGGAGACATTTCGAAATACCTCACAAATTCCCGAAATATCCAGGAAATCCCGTAATTGGTAGAGTCATCACGAATTTCCTCAGATATTCCAGAAATATCAAGGAAATCCCGTAATTAGTAGCGTTATCCCGAAATAAATCAGAAATTTCCGAAATATCCAGGAAATTCCACAATTAGTGGAGACATTTCGAAATACCTCACAAATTCCCGAAATATCCAGGAAATCCCGTAATTGTTAGCGTCATCCCGAAATAAATCAGAAATTTCTGAAATATCCAGGAAATACCACAATTAGTGGAGACATTTCGAAATACCTCAGAAATTCTCGAAATATCCAGGAAATCCCTTAATTTGTAAAGTTATCCAGAAATTCCTCAAAAATTCCCGAAATATCCAGGAAATCCCGTAATTAGTGGAGTCTCTCTGAAATATTTCAGAAATTCCCGAAATATACAGGAAATTCCGTAATTAGTAGATTCATCCCGAATTTCCACAGAAATTCGCGTAATATCCAGGAAATCCCGTAATTAGTAGCGTCCCCGAAATAAATCGGAAATTTCTGAAATATCCAGGAAATACCACAATTAGTGGATTCGTTTCGAAATACCTCAGAAATTCCCGAAATATCCAGGAAATCCCGTAATTAGTGGAATCTCTGAAATATTTCACAAAATACCGAAATATACAGGAAATTCCGTAATTAGTAGATTCATCCCGAATTTCCACAGAAATTCGCGTAATATCCAAGAAATCCCGTAATTGTTAGATTCATCCCAAATTTACTCAGATATTCCCGAAATATCCAGGAATCCCGTAATTAGTGGAGTCTCTCTGAAATATTTCAGAAATTCCCGAAATATACAGGAAATTCCGTAATTAGTAGATTCATCCCGAATTTCCACAGAAATTCGCGTAATATCCAGGAAATCCCGTAATTAGTAGCGTCATCCCGAAATAAATCGGAAATTTCTGAAATATCCAGGAAATACCACAATTAGTGGATTCGTTTCGAAATACCTCAGAAATTCCCGAAATATCCAGGAAATCCCTTAATTTGTAGAGTTATCCAGAAATTCCTCAGAATTTCCTGAAATATCCAGGAAATCCCGTAATTTGTAGAGTTATCCAGAAATTCCTCAGAAATTCGCGTAATATCCAGGAAATCCCGTAATTAGTAGCGTCATCCCGAAATAAATCAGAAATTTCTGAAATATCCAGGAAATACCACAATTAGTGGAGACATTTCGAAATACCTCAGAAATTCTCGAATTATCCAGAAAATCCCTTAATTTGTAAAGTTATCCAGCAATTCCTCTGAAATTCCCGAAATATCCAGGAAATCCCGTAATTAGTGGAGTCTCTCTGAAATATTTCAGAAATTCCCGAAATATACAGGAAATTCCGTAGTTAGTAGATTCATCCCGAATTACCACAGAAATTCGCGTAATATTCAGGAAATCCCGTAAGTGGTAGATTCATCCCGAATTTCCTCAGATATTCGCGAAATATCCAGGTAATACCATAATTAGTGGGGTCTTTCAGAAATATTTCAGAAATTCCCGAAATATCAAGGAAATCCCGTAATTAGAAGAGTTATCCAGACATATCTCAGAAATTCCCGAAATATCAAGGAAATCCCGTAATTAGTAGTGTTATCCAGAAATATCTCAGAAATTCCCGAAATATACAGGAAATCCCTTAATTTGTAGAGTTATCCAAAAATACCACAGAAATTCCTGAAATATCCAGGAAATACCGTAATTAGTGGAGTTTTTTTTAAATACTTCAGCAATTACCGAAAGATCCAGGAAATACCGTAATTAGTAGCGTCATCCCGAATAAATCAGAAATTTCTGAAATATCCAGGAAATACCATAAATAGTGGAGACATTTCGAAATACCTCAGAAATTCTCGTAGTATCCAGGAAATCCCTTAATTTGTAAAGTTATCCAGAAATTCCTCAGAAATTCCCGAAATATCCAGGAAATACCATAATTAGTGGAGTCTTTCAGAAATATTTCAGAAATTCCCGAAATATCCAAGAAATCCCTTATTTAGTAGAGTTATCCAGAAATTCCTCAGAAATTCCCGAAATATCCAGGAAATCCCGTAATTAGTGGAGTCTTTCAGAAATATTTCAGAAATTCCCGAAATATCCAGCAAATTCCATAATTAGTACAGTTATCCAGAAATACCTCAGAAATTCCCCAAATATCCAGGAAATCCCTTAATGTGTAGTGTTATCCAAAAATACCACAGAAATTTTCGAAATATCCAGGAAATACCATAATTAGTGGAGTTTTTTTTAAATACCTCAGCAATTACCGAAAGATCCAGGAAATCTCGTAATTGGTAAAATCGTCACGAAATTCCTCAGATATACCCGAAATATCCAAAATCCCGTAATTAGTGGAGTCTTTCTTAAATATTTCAATAATTCCCGAAATATCCAGGAAATCCCTTAATTTGTAGAGTTATCCAGAAATACCTCAGAAATTCCCGAAATATCCAGGAAATACCATAATTAGTGGAGTCTTTCTAAAATATTTCAGAAATTCCCGAAATATACAGGAAATTCCGTAATTAGTAGATACATC
Source organism: Theocolax elegans (assembly GCA_026168455.1). Lineage (NCBI taxonomy): Eukaryota > Metazoa > Arthropoda > Insecta > Hymenoptera > Cerocephalidae > Theocolax > Theocolax elegans. The sequence continues at coordinate 56,422,459 of CM047426.1, forward strand.
CCGTATTTCCACAGAAATTCGCGTAATATCCAGGAAATCCCGTAATTGGTAGAATCATCCCGAAGTACCTGGGAATTCCCAAAAGATCCAGGAAATGCCATAATTAATGGAGTCTTTCTGAAATATTTCAGAAATTTCCGAAATATCCAGGAAGTCCCTTAATGTAGAATTATCCAAAAATACCACAGAAATTCCTGAAATATCCAGGAAATACCATAATTAGTGGAGTTTTTTTTTAAATACGTCAGCAATTACCGAAAGATCCAGGAAATACCGTAATTAGTATACTCATCCCGAATTTCCTCAGAAATTCCCGAAATATCCAGGAAATCCCGTAATTAGTAGCGTCATCCCGAAATAAATCAGAAATTTTTGAAATATCCAGGAAATACCACTATTAGTGGAGACATTTCGAAATATCTCAGAAATTCTCGAAAAATCCAGGAAATCCCGTAATTAGTGGATTCTTTCTGAAATATTTCAGAAATTTCTGAAATATACAGGAAATTCCGGAATTAGTAGATTCATTCCGAATTTCCACAAATTTCGAAATACCTCAGAAATTCCCGAAATATCCAGGAAATCCCTTAATTTGTAGAGTTATCCAGAAATAAATAAGAAATTTCCGAAATATCCAGGAAATTCCACAATTAGTGGAGACATTTCGAAATACCTCAGAAACTCCCGAAATATCCAGGAAATCCCGTAATTAGTAGCGTCATCCCGAAATAAATCAGAAATTTCTGAAATATCCAGGAAATACCACAATTAGTGGAGACATTTCGAAATACCTCAGAAATTCTCGAAATATCCAGGAAATCCCTTAATTTGTAAAGTTATCCAGAAATTCCTCAGAAATTCCCGAAATATCCAGGAAATCCCGTAATTAGTGGAGTCTCTCTGTAATATTTCAGAAATTCCCGAAATATACAGGAAATCCCGTAATTAGTAGATTCATCCGAATTTCCACAGAAATTCGCGTAATATCCAGGAAATCCCGTAATTAGTAGCGTCATCCCGAAATAAATCAGAAATTTCTGAAATATCCAGGAAATACCACTATTAGTGGAGACATTTCGAAATATCTCAGAAATTCTCGAAAAATCCAGGAAATCCCGTAATTAGTGGATTCTTTCTGAAATATTTCAGAAATTTCTGAAATATACAGGAAATTCCGGAATTAGTAGATTCATTCCGAATTTCCACAAATTTCGAAATACCTCAGAATTTCCGAAATATCCAGGAAATCCCGTAATTAGTAGCGTTATCCCGAAATAAATCAGAAATTTCCGAAATATCCAGGATATTAGACAATTAGTGGAGACATTTCGAAATACCTCACAAATTCCCGAAATATCCAGGAAATCCCGTAATTGGTAGAGTCATCACGAATTTCCTCAGATATTCCAGAAATATCAAGGAAATCCCGGAATTAGTAGCGTTATCCCGAAATAAATCAGAAATTTCCGAAATATCCAGGAAATTCCACAATTAGTGGAGACATTTCGAAATACCTCACAAATTCCCGAAATATCCAGGAAATCCCGTAATTGTTAGCGTCATCCCGAAATAAATCAGAAATTTCTGAAATATCCAGGAAATACCACAATTAGTGGAGACATTTCGAAATACCTCAGAAATTCTCGAAATATCCAGGAAATCCCTTAATTTGTAAAGTTATCCAGAAATTCCTCAAAAATTCCCGAATATCCAGGAAATCCCGTAATAGTGGAGTCTCTCTGAATATTTCAGAAATTCCCGAAATATACAGGAAATTCCGTAATTAGTAGATTCATCCCGAATTTCCACAGAAATTCGCGTAATATCCAGGAAATCCCGTAATTAGTAGCGTCATCCCGAAATAAATCGGAAATTTCTGAAATATCCAGGAAATACCACAATTAGTGGATTCGTTTCGAAATACCTCAGAAATTCCCGAAATATCCAGGAAATCCCCGTAATTAGTGGAATCTCTGAAATATTTCACAAAATACCGAAATATACAGGAAATTCCGTAATTAGTAGATTCATCCCGAATTTCCACAGAAATTCGCGTAATATCCAAGAAATCCCGTAATTGTTAGATTCATCCCAAATTTACTCAGATATTCCCGAAATATCCAGGGAATCCCGTAATTAGTGGAGTCTCTCTGAAATATTTCAGAAATTCCCGAAATATACAGGAAATTCCGTAATTAGTAGATTCATCCCGAATTTCCACAGAATTCGCGTAATATCCAGGAAATCCCGTAATTAGTAGCGTCATCCCGAAATAATCGGAAATTTCTGAAATATCCAGGAAATACCACAATTAGTGGATTCGTTTCGAAATACCTCAGAATTCCCGAAATATCCAGGAAACCCTTAATTTGTAGAGTTATCCAGAAATTCCTCAGAATTTCCTGAAATATCCAGGAAATCCCGTAATTTGTAGAGTTATCCAGAAATTCCTCAGAAATTCGCGTAATATCCAGGAAATCCGTAATTAGTAGCGTCATCCCGAAATAAATCAGAAATTTCTGAAATATCCAGGAAATACCACAATTAGTGGAGACATTTCGAAATACCTCAGAATTCTCGAATTATCCAGAAAATCCCTAATTTGTAAAGTTATCCAGCAATTCCTCTGAAATTCCCGAAATATCCAGGAAATCCCGTAATTAGTGGAGTCTCTCTGAAATATTTCAGAAATTCCCGAAATATACAGGAAATTCCGTAGTTAGTAGATTCATCCCGAATTACCACAGAAATTCGCGTAATATTCAGGAATCCCGTAAGTGGTAGATTCATTCCCGAATTCCTCAGATATTCGCGAAATATCCAGGTATACCATAATTAGTGGGGTCTTTCAGAAATATTTCAGAAATTCCCGAAATATCAAGGAAATCCCGTAATTAGAAGAGTTATCCAGACATATCTCAGAAATTCCCGAAATATCAAGGAAATCCCGTAATTAGTAGTGTTATCCAGAAATATCTCAGAAATTCCCGAAATATACAGGAAATCCCTTAATTTGTAGAGTTATCCAAAAATACCACAGAAATTCCTGAAATATCCAGGAAATACCGTAATTAGTGGAGTTTTTTTTAAATACTTCAGCAATTACCGAAAGATCCAGGAAATACCGTAATTAGTAGCGTCATCCCCGAAATAAATCAGAAATTTCTGAAATATCCAGGAAATACCATAATAGTGGAGACATTTCGAAATACCTCAGAAATTCTCGTAGTACTCCAGGAAATCCCTTAATTGTAAAGTTATCCAGAAATTCTCAGAAATTCCCGAAATATCCAGGAAATACCATAATTAGTGGGAGTCTTTCAGAAATATTTCAGAAATTCCCGAAATATCCAAGAAATCCCTTATTTAGTAGAGTTATCCAGAAATTCCTCAGAAATTCCCGAAATATCCAGGAAATCCCGTAATTAGTGGAGTCTTTCAGAAATATTCAGAAATTCCCGAAATATCCAGCAAATTCCATAATTAGTACAGTTATCCAGAAATACCTCAGAAATTCCCCAAATATCCAGGAATCCCTTAATGTGTAGTGTTATCCAAAAATACCACAGAAATTTTCGAAAATATCCAGGAAATACCATAATTAGTGGAGTTTATTTTTAAATACCTCAGCAATTACCGAAAGATCCAGGAAATCTCGTAATTGGTAAAATCGTCACGAAATTCCTCAGATATACCCGAAATATCCAGAAAATCCCGTAATTAGTGGAGTCTTTCTTAAATATTTCAATAATTCCCGAAATATCCAGGAAATCCCTTAATTTGTAGAGTTATCCAGAAATACCTCAGAAATTCCCGAAATATCCAGGAAATACCATAATTAGTGGAGTCTTTCTAAAATATTTCAGAAATTCCCGAAATATACAGGAAATTCCGTAATTAGTAGATACATCCCGTATTTCCACAGAAATTCGCGTAATATCCAGGAAATCCCGTAATTGGTAGAATCATCCCGAAGTACCTGGGAATTCCCAAAAGATCCAGGAAATGCCATAATTAATGGAGTCTTTCTGAAATATTTCAGAAATTTCCGAAATATCCAGGAAGTCCCTTAATGTAGAATTATCCAAAAATACCACAGAAATTCCTGAAATATCCAGGAAATACCATAATTAGTGGAGTTTTTTTTTAAATACGTCAGCAATTACCCGAAAGATCCAGGAAATACCGTAATTAGTATACTCATCCCGAATTTCCTCAGAAATTCCCGAAATATCCAGGAAATCCCGTAATTAGTAGCGTCATCCCGAAATAAATCAGAAATTTTTGAAATATCCAGGAAATACCACTATTAGTGGAGACATTTCGAAATATCTCAGAAATTCTCGAAAAATCAGGAAATCCCGTAATTAGTGGATTCTTTCTGAAATATTTCAGAAATTTCTGAAATATACAGGAAATTCCGGAATTAGTAGATTCATTCCGAATTTCCACAAATTTCGAAATACCTCAGAAATTCCCGAAATATCCAGGAAATCCCTTAATTTGTAGAGTTATCCAGAAATAAATAAGAAATTCCGAAATATCCAGGAAATTCCACAATTAGTGGAGACATTTCGAAATACCTCAGAAACTCCCGAAATATCCAGGAAATCCCGTAATTAGTAGCGTCATCCCGAAATAAATCAGAAATTTTTTGAAATATCCAGGAAATACCACAATTAGTGGAGACATTCGAAATACCTCAGAAATTCTCGAAATATCCAGGAAATCCCTTAATTTGTAAAGTTATCCAGAAATTCCTCAAAAATTCCCGAAATATCCAGGAAATCCCGTAATTAGTGGAGTCTCTCTGTAATATTTCAGAAATTCCCGAAATATACAGGAAATCCCGTAATTAGTAGATTCATCCCGAATTTCCACAGAAATTCGCGTAATATCCAGGAAATCCCGTAATTAGTAGCGTCATCCCGAAATAAATCAGAAATTTCTGAAATATCCAGGAAATACCACTATTAGTGGAGACATTTCGAAATATCTCAGAAATTCTCGAAAAATCCAGGAAATCCCGTAATTAGTGGATTCTTTCTGAAATATTTCAGAAATTTCTGAAATATACAGGAAATTCCGGAATTAGTAGATTCATTCCGAATTTCCACAAATTTCGAAATACCTCAGAATTCCCGAAATATCCAGGAAATCCCTTAATTTGTAGAGTTATCCAGAAATAAATAAGAAATTTCCGAAATATCCAGGAAATTCCACAATTAGTGGAGACATTTCGAAATACCTCAGAAACTCCCGAAATATCCAGGAAATCCCGTAATTAGTAGCGTCATCCCGAAATAAATCAGAAATTTTTGAAATATCCAGGAAATACCACAATTAGTGGAGACATTTCGAATACCTCAGAAATTCTCGAATATCCAGGAAATCCCTTAATTTGTAAGTTATCCAGAAATTCCTCAAAAATTCCCGAAATATCCAGGAAATCCCGTAATTAGTGGAGTCTCTCTGTAATATTTCAGAAATTCCCGAAATATACAGGAAATCCCGTAATTAGTAGATTCATCCCGAATTTCCACAGAAATTCGCGTAATATCCAGGAAATCCCGTAATTAGTAGCGTCATCCCGAAATAAATCGGAAATTTCTGAGATATCCAGGAAATACCACAATTAGTGGATTCGTTTCGAAATACCTCAGAAATTCCCGAAATATCCAGGAAATCCCTTAATTTGTAGAGTTATCCAGAAATTCCTCAGAATTTCCCGAAATATCCAGGAAATCCCGTAATTAGTAGCGTCATCCCAAAATAAATCAGAAATTTCTGAAATATCCAGGAAATACCACAATTAGTGGAGACATTTCGAACTACCTCAGAAATTCTCGAAATATCCAGAAAATCCCTTAATTTGTAAAGTTATCCAGCAATTCCTCTGAAATTCCCGAAATATCCAGGAAATCCCGTAATTAGTGGAGTCTCTCTGAAATATTTCAGAAATTCCCGAAATATACAGGAAATTCCGTAGTTAGTAGATTCATCCCGAATTACCACAGAAATTCGCGTAATATCCAGGAAATCCCGTAAGTGGTAGATTCATCCCGAATTTCCTCAGATATTCGCGAAATATCCAGGTAATACCATAATTAGTGGGGTCTCTCTGAAATATTTCAGAAATTCCCGAAATATCCAGGAAATACCATAATTAGTGGAGTCTTTCAGAAATATTTCAATAATTCCCGAAGTATCCAGGAAATCCCTTAATTTGTAGAGTTATCCAAAAATACCACAGAAATTCCTGAAATATCCAGGAAATATCATAATTAGTGGAGTTTTTTTTTAAATACGTCAGCAATAACCGAAAGATCCAGGAAATACCGTAATTAGTATACTCATCCCGAATTTCCTCAGAAATTCCCGAAATATCCAGGACATCCCGTAATAGTAGCGTCATCCCGAAATAAATCAGAAATTTCTGAAATATCCAGGAAATACCACTATTAGTGGAGACATTTCGAAATACCTCAGAAATTCTCGAAATATCCAGGAAATCCCGTAATTAGTGGATTCTTTCTGAAATATTTCAACAATTCCCGAAATATACAGGAAATTCCGTAATTAGTAGATTCATTCCGAATTTCCACAAATTTCGAAATACCTCAGAAATACCCGAAATATCCAGGAAATCCCTTAATTTGTAGAGTTATCCAAAAATTCCTCAGAAATTCCCGAAATATCCAGGAAATCCCGTAATTAGTGGAGTCTCTCTCAAATATTTCAGAAATTCCCGAAATATGCAGGAAATTCCGTAATTAGTAGATTTATCCCGAATTTCCACAGAAATTCGCGTAATATCCAGGAAATCCCGTAATTGGTAGAATCATCCCGAAGTACCTCGGAATTCCCAAAAGATCCAGGAAATCCCGTAATTGGTAGATTCATCCCGAATTTCCTCAGATATTCCCGAAATATCCAGGAAATACCATAATTAGTGGAGTCTTTCAGAAATATTTCAGAAATTCCCGAAATATCCAGGAAATCCCTTATTTAGTAGAGTTATCCAGAAAATCCTCAGAAATTCCCGAAATATCCAGGAAATCCCGTAATTAGTGGAGTCTTTCAGAAATATTTCAGAAATTCCCGAAATATCCAGGAAATCCCTTATTTAGTAGAGTTATCCAGAAATACCTCAGAAATTCCGGAAATATCCAGGAAATTCCGTTATTATTGGTGTTACCCCGAATTTCCTCAGAAATTCCCGAAATATCCAGGAAATCCCTTAATTTGTAAAGTTATCCAGAAATTCCTCAGAAATTCCCGAAATATCCAGGAAATCCCGTAATTAGTGGAGTCTCTCTGAAATATTTCAGAAATTCCAGAAATATACAGGAAATTCCGTAATTAGTAGATTCGTCCCTAATTTCCACAGATATTCGCGAAATATCCAGGAAATACCATAATTAGTGGAGTCTTTCAGAAATATTTCAGAAATTCCCGAAATATCCAAGAAATCCCTTATTTAGTAGATATCCAGAAATTCCTCAGAAATTCCCGAAATATCCAGGAAATCCCGTAATTAGTGGAGTCTTTCAGAAATATTTCAGAAATTCCCGAAATATCCAGCAAATCCCATAATTAGTACAGTTATCCAGAAATACCTCAGAAGTTCCCCAAATATCCAGGAAATCCCTTAATTTGTAGAGTTATCCAGAAATACCTCAGAAATTCCCGAAATATCCAGGAAATACCATAATTAGTGGAGTCTATCTGAAATATTTCAGTAATTCCCGAAATATCCAGGAACTCCCTTAATTTGTAGAGTTATCCAAAAATACCACAGAAATTCCTGAAATATCCAGGAAATACCATAATTAGTGAAGTTTTTTTTTAAATACGTCAGCAATTACCGAAAGATCCAGGAAATACCGTAAGTAGTATATTCATCCCGAATTTCCTCAGAAATTCCCAAAATATCCAGGAAATCCCGTAATTAGTAGCGTCATCCCGAAATTAATCAGAAATTTCTGAAATATCCAGGAAATACCACTATTAGTGGAGACATTTCGAAATACCTCAGAAATTCTCGAAATATCCAGGAAATCCCTTAATTTGTAAAGTTATCCAGAAATTCCTCAGAAATTCCCGAAATATCCAGGAAATCCAGTAATTAGTGGATTCTTTCTGAAATATTTCAGAAATTCCCGAAATATACAAGAAATTCCGTAATTAGTAGATTCATTCCGAATTTCCACAGAAATTCGCGTAATATCCAGGAAATCCCGTAATTCGGAGAATCATCACGAATTTCCACAGATATTCCCGAAATATCCAGGAAATCCCGTAATTGATAGAGTCATCACGAATTTCCACAGATATTCCCGAAATATCCAGGAAATATCATAAATAGTGGAGTCTCTCTGAAAGATTTCAGAAATTCCCGAAATATCCAGGAAATCCCTTATTTACTAGTGTTATCCAGAAATACCACAGAAATTACCTAAATATCCTGGAAATCCCGTAAATAGTAGAGTTAGCAGAAATACCTCAGAAATTCCGAAAATATCCAGGAAATCCCCTTAATTTGTATAGTTATCCAAAAAATACCACAGAAAATTCCCGAAATATCAGAGAAATACCATAATTAGTGGAGTTTTTTTTTAAATACCTCAGCAATTACAGAAGGATCCAGGAAATCCCGTAATTGGTAGAATTGTCACGAAATTCCTCATATATTCCCAGAAATATTCAGAAATCCCGTAATTAGTGGAGTCTTTCTGAAATATTTCAGAAATTCCCGAAATATTTAGGAAATCCCTTAATTTGTAGGAGTTATCCAGAAATACCTCAGAAATTCCCGAAATATCCAGGAAAATCCCGTAATTAGTAGCGTCATCCCGAAATAAATCAGACATTTCCGAAATATCCAGGAAATACCACAATTAGTGGAGACATTTCGTAATACCTCAGAAATTCCCGAAATATCCAGGAAATCCCTTAATTTGTAGAGTAACCAGAAATTCCTCAGAAATTCGCCGAAATATCCAGGAAATCCGTAATTAGTGGCGTCTCTCTCAAGTATTTCAGAAATTCCCGAACTATACAGGAAATTCCGTAATTGTAGATTCCATCCCGAATTTCCACAGAAATTCGCCGTAATATCCAGGGAAATACCATAATCAGTTGAGTCTTACAGAATATTTCAGAAATTCCGCGAAATATCCAGGAAATCCCCTTATTTAGTAGAGTTATCCAGTAATTCCTCAGAAATTCCCGAACTATCCAGGAAATCCCGTAATTAGCGGAGTCTTTTAGAATATTTCAGAAATTCCCGAACTATCCAGGAAATCCATAATTAGTAGAGTTATCCAGAAAATACCTCAGAAATTTCCCCTAATATCCAGGAAATCCCTTAATTTGTAGAGTTATCCAAAAATACCACAGAAATTCTCGAAATATCCAGGAAATCCAGTATATTAGTGGAATCTCTCTGAAAATATTTCAGAAAATACCGAAATATACAGGAAATTCCGTAATTAGTAGATTCATTCCGAATTTCCACAGGAAATTCGCGAAATATCCAGGGAAATCCCGTACTTGGGAGAACTCATCCGAAATACCTCGGAATTCCCATAAGATCCAGGCAATCCCGTAATTGGTAGAATCATCACGAATTTTCCAGATATTCCCGAAATATCCAGGAAATCCCCGTAATTGATAGAGTCATCACGAATTTCCACAGATATTCCCGAAATATGCAGGAAATATCATAAATAGTGGAGTCTCTCTGAAAAATTTCAGAAATTCCCGACATATCCAGGAAATACCATAAATAGTGGAGTCATTCTGAAATATTCAGAACTTCCCGAAATATCCAGGAAATCCCTTATTTACTAGTGTTATCAAGAAATACCTCAGAAATTCTCGAAATATCCTGGAAATCCCGTAATTAGTAGCGTCATTCCACAATATCTCAGATATTCCCGAATATCCGGATATCCCGTAATAGTAGAGTTATCCAGAAATTCCTCAGAAATTCCCGAAATATCCAGGAAATCCCGTAATTAGTGGATTCTGTCTGAAATATTTCAGAAATTCCCCGAAATATACAGGAAATTCCGTAATTAGTAGATTAATTCCGAATTTCCACAGAAATTCGCGTAATATCCAGGAAATCCCGTACTGGGAGAATCATCCCGAAATACCTCGGAATTCCCAAAAGATCCAGGAAATACCCGTGTAATTGGTAGATTCATCCCGAATTTCCTTAGATATTCCCGAAATATACAGGAAATACCCTAATTAATGGAGTCTTTCAGAAATATTTCAGAAATTACCGAAATATCCAGGAAATCCCTTATTTAGTAGAGTTATCCAGAAATTCCTCAGAAATTCCCGAAACATCCAGGAAATCCCGTAATTAGTGGAGTCTCTCAGAAATATTTCAGAAATTCCCGAAATATCCAGGAAATCCCAGTATTAGTAGAGTTATCCAGAAATACCTCAGAAATTCCCGAAATATCCAGGAAATCCCGTAATTAGTAGCGTCATCCCGAAATAAATCAGACATTTCCGAAATATCCAGAAAATACCACAATTAGTGGAGACATTTCGAAATACCTCAGAAATTCCCGAAATATCCAGGAAATCCCTTAATTTGTAGAGTTATCCAGAAATTCCTCAGAAATTCCCGAAATATCCAGGAAATCCCGTAATTAGTGGAGTCTCTCTCAAATATTTCAGAAATTCCCGAAATATACAGGAAATTCCGTAATCAGTAGATTCATCCCGAATTTCCACAGAAATTCGCGTAATATCCAGGAAATCCCGTAATTGGTAGAATCATCCCGAAGTACCTCAGAATTCCCAAAAGATCCAGGAAATCCCGTAATTGGTAGATTCATCCCGAATTTCCTTAGATATTCCCGAAATATCCAGGAAATACCATAATTAGTGGAGTCTTTCAGAAATATTTCAGAAATTACCGAAATATCCAGGAAATCCGTAATTAGTGGAGTCTCTCTGAAATATTCGGAAATTCCCGAAACATACAGGAAATTCCGTAATTAGTAGATTCATCCCGAATTCCTCAGATATTCGCGAAATATCCAGGAAATACCATAATTAGTGGGGTCTTTCAGAAATATTTCAGAAATTCCCGAAATATCAAGGAAATCCCGTAATTAGTAGAGTTATCCAGAAATATCTCAGAAATTCCCGAAATATCAAGGAAATCCCGTAATTAGTAGAGCTATCCAGAATTATTTCAGAAATTCCTGAAATATCCAGGAAATCCCTTAATTTGTAGAGTTATCCAAAAATACCACAGAAATACCTGAAATATCCAGGAAATACCATAATTAGTGGAGTTTTTTTTAAATACGTCAGCAATTATCGAAAGATCCAGGAAATACCGTAATTAGTATACCCATCCCGTATTTCCTCAGAAATTCCCGAAATAACCAGGAAATCCCGTAATTAGTAGCGTCATCCCGAAATAAATCAGACATTTGCGAGGTATTCAGGAAATCACGTAATTAGTGGATTCTGTCTGAAATATTTCAGAAATTCCGAAATATACAGGAAATTCCGTAATTTGTAGAGTTATCCAGAAATTCCTCAGAAATTCCCGAAATATCCAGGAAATCCCGTAATTAGTGGAGTCTTTCAGAAATATTTCAGAAATTCCCGAAATATCCAAGAAATCCCTTATTTAGTAGATATCCAGAAATTCCTCAGAAATTCCCGAAATATCCAGGAAATCCCGTAATTAGTGGAGTCTTTCAGAAATATTTCAGAAATTCCCGAAATATCAGCAAATTCCATAATTAGTACAGTTATCCAGAAATACCTCAGAAATTCCCCAAATATCCAGGAAATCCCTTAATGTGTAGTGTTATCCAAAAATACCACAGAAATTTTCGAAATATCCAGGAAATACCATAATTAGTGGAGTTTTTTTTAAATACCTCAGCAATTACCGAAAGATCCAGGAAATCTCGTAATTGGTAAAATCGTCACGAAATTCCTCAGATATACCCGAAATATCCAAAAATCCCGTAATTAGTGGAGTCTTTCTTAAATATTTCAATAATTCCCGAAATATCCAGGAAATCCCTTAATTTGTAGAGTTATCCAGAAATACCTCAGAAATTCCCGAAATATCCAGGAAATACCATAATTAGTGGAGTCTTTCTAAAATATTTCAGAAATTCCCGAAATATACAGGAAATTCCGTAATTAGTAGATACATCCCGTATTTCCACAGAAATTCGCGTAATATCCAGGAAATCCCGTAATTGGTAGAATCATCCCGAAGTACCTGGGAATTCCCAAAAGATCCAGGAAATGCCATAATTAATGGAGTCTTTCTGAAATATTTCAGAAATTTCCGAAATATCCAGGAAGTCCCTTAATGTAGAATTATCCAAAAATACCACAGAAATTCCTGAAATATCCAGGAAATACCATAATTAGTGGAGTTTTTTTTAAATACGTCAGCAATTACCGAAAAATCCAGGAAATACCGTAATTAGTATACTCATCCCGAATTTCCTCAGAAATTCCCGAAATATCCAGGAAATCCCGTAATTAGTAGCGTCATCTCGAAATAAATCAGAAATTTTGAAATATCCAGGAAATACCACTATTAGTGGAGACATTTCGAAATATCTCAGAAATTCTCGAAAAATCCAGGAAATCCCGTAATTAGTGGATTCTTTCTGAAATATTTCAGAAATTTCTGAAATATACAGGAAATTCCGGAATTAGTAGATTCATTCCGAATTTCCACAAATTTCGAAATACCTCAGAAATTCCCGAAATATCCAGGAAATCCCTTAATTTGTAGAGTTATCCAGAAATAAATAAGAAATTTCCGAAATATCCAGGAAATTCCACAATTAGTGGAGACATTTCGAAATACCTCAGAAACTCCCGAAATATCCAGGAAATCCCGTAATTAGTAGCGTCATCCCGAAATAAATCAGAAATTTTTGAAATATCCAGGAAATACCACAATTAGTGGAGACATTTCGAAATACCTCAGAAATTCTCGAAATATCCAGGAAATCCCTTAATTTGTAAAGTTATCCAGAAATTCCTCAAAAATTCCCGAAATATCCAGGAAATCCCGTAATTAGTGGAGTCTCTCTGTAATATTTCAGAAATTCCCGAAATATACAGGAAATCCCGTAATTAGTAGATTCATCCCGAATTTCCACAGAAATTCGCGTAATATCCAGGAAATCCCGTAATTAGTAGCGTCATCCCGAAATAAATCAGAAATTTCTGAAATATCCAGGAAATACCACTATTAGTGGAGACATTTCGAAATATCTCAGAAATTCTCGAAAAATCCAGGAAATCCCGTAATTAGTGGATTCTTTCTGAAATATTTCAGAAATTTCTGAAATATACAGGAAATTCCGGAATTAGTAGATTCATTCCGAATTTCCACAAATTTCGAAATACCTCAGAAATTCCCGAAATATCCAGGAAATCCCTTAATTTGTAGAGTTATCCAGAAATAAATAAGAAATTTCCGAAATATCCAGGAAATTCCACAATTAGTGGAGACATTTCGAAATACCTCAGAAACTCCCGAAATATCCAGGAAATCCCGTAATTAGTAGCGTCATCCCGAAATAAATCAGAAATTTTTGAAATATCCAGGAAATACCACAATTAGTGGAGACATTTCGAAATACCTCAGAAATTCTCGAAATATCCAGGAAATCCCTTAATTTGTAAAGTTATCCAGAAATTCCTCAAAAATTCCCGAAATATCCAGGAAATCCCGTAATTAGTGGAGTCTCTCTGTAATATTTCAGAAATTCCCGAATATACAGGAAATCCCGTAATTAGTAGATTCATCCCGAATTTCCACAGAAATTCGCGTAATATCCAGGAAATCCCGTAATTAGTAGCGTCATCCCGAAATAAATCGGAAATTTCTGAGATATCCAGGAAATACCACAATTAGTGGATTCGTTTCGAAATACCTCAGAAATTCCCGAAATATCCAGGAAATCCCTTAATTTGTAGAGTTATCCAGAAATTCCTCAGAATTTCCCGAAATATCCAGGAAATCCCGTAATTAGTAGCGTCATCCCAAAATAAATCAGAAATTTCTGAAATATCCAGGAAATACCACAATTAGTGGAGACATTTCGAACTACCTCAGAAATTCTCGAAATATCCAGAAAATCCCTTAATTTGTAAAGTTATCCAGCAATTCCTCTGAAATTCCCGAAATATCCAGGAAATCCCGTAATTAGTGGAGTCTCTCTGAAATATTTCAGAAATTCCCGAAATACAGGAAATTCCGTAATTAGTAGATTCATCCCGAATTTCCACAGAAATTCGCGTAATATCCAGGAAATCCCGTAATTAGTAGCGTCATCCCGAAATAAATCGGAAATTTCTGAAATATCCAGGAAATACCACAATTAGTGGATTCGTTTCGAAATACCTCAGAAATTCCCGAAATATCCAGGAAATCCCTTAATTTGTAGAGTTATCCAGAAATTCCTCAGAATTTCCTGAAATATCCAGGAAATCCCGTAATTTGTAGAGTTATCCAGAAATTCCTCAGAAATTCGCGTAATATCCAGGAAATCCCGTAATTAGTAGCGTCATCCCGAAATAAATCAGAATTTCTGAAATATCCAGGAAATACCACAATTAGTGGAGACATTTCGAAATACCTCAGAAATTCTCGAATTATCCAGAAAATCCCTTAATTTGTAAAGTTATCCAGCAATTCCTCTGAAATTCCCGAAATATCCAGGAAATCCCGTAATTAGTGGAGTCTCTCTGAAATATTTCAGAAATTCCCGAAATATACAGGAAATTCCGTAGTTAGTAGATTCATCCCGAATTACCACAGAAATTCGCGTAATATTCAGGAAATCCCGTAAGTGGTAGATTCATCCCGAATTTCCTCAGATATTCGCGAAATATCCAGGTAATACCATAATTAGTGGGGTCTTTCAGAAATATTTCAGAAATTCCCGAAATATCAAGGAAATCCCGTAATTAGAAGAGTTATCCAGACATATCTCAGAAATTCCCGAAATATCAAGGAAATCCCGTAATTAGTAGTGTTATCCAGAAATATCTCAGAAATTCCCGAAATATACAGGAAATCCCTTAATTTGTAGAGTTATCCAAAATACCACAGAAATTCCTGAAATATCCAGGAAATACCGTAATTAGTGGAGTTTTTTTTTAAATACTTCAGCAATTACCGAAAGATCCAGGAAATACCGTAATTAGTAGCGTCATCCCGAAATAAATCAGAAATTTCTGAAATATCCAGGAAATACCATAAATAGTGGAGACATTTCGAAATACCTCAGAAATTCTCGTAGTATCCAGGAAATCCCTTAATTTGTAAAGTTATCCAGAAATTCCTCAGAAATTCCCGAAATATCCAGGAAATACCATAATTAGTGGAGTCTTTCAGAAATATTTCAGAAATTCCCGAAATATCCAAGAAATCCCTTATTTAGTAGAGTTATCCAGAAATTCCTCAGAAATTCCCGAAATATCCAGGAAATCCCGTAATTAGTGGAGTCTTTCAGAAATATTTCAGAAATTCCCGAAATATCCAGCAAATTCCATAATTAGTACAGTTATCCAGAAATACCTCAGAAATTCCCCAAATATCCAGGAAATCCCTTAATGTGTAGTGTTATCCAAAATACCACAGAAATTTTCGAAATATCCAGGAAATACCATAATTAGTGGAGTTTATTTTTAAATACCTCAGCAATTACCGAAAGATCCAGGAAATCTCGTAATTGGTAAAATCGTCACGAAATTCCTCAGATATACCCGAAATATCCAGAAATCCCGTAATTAGTGGAGTCTTTCTTAAATATTTCAATAATTCCCGAAATATCCAGGAAATCCCTTAATTTGTAGAGTTATCCAGAAATACCTCAGAAATTCCCGAAATATCCAGGAAATACCATAATTAGTGGAGTCTTTCTAAAATATTTCAGAAATTCCCGAAATATACAGGAAATTCCGTAATTAGTATACATCCCGTATTTCCACAGAAATTCGCGTAATATCCAGGAAATCCCGTAATTGGTAGAATCATCCCGAAGTACCTGGGAATTCCCAAAAGATCCAGGAAATGCCATAATTAATGGAGTCTTTCTGAAATATTTCAGAAATTCCGAAATATCCAGGAAGTCCCTTAATGTAGAATTATCCAAAATACCACAGAAATTCCTGAAATATCCAGGAAATACCATAATTAGTGGAGTTTTTTTTTAAATACGTCAGCAATTACCGAAAGATCCAGGAAATCCGTAATTAGTAGCGTCATCCCGAAATAAATCGGAAATTTCTGAGATATCCAGGAAATACCACAATTAGTGGATTCGTTTCGAAATACCTCAGAAATTCCCGAAATATCCAGGAAATCCCTTAATTTGTAGAGTATCCAGAAATTCCTCAGAATTTCCCGAAATATCCAGGAAATCCCGTAATTAGTAGCGTCATCCCAAAATAAATCAGAAATTTCTGAAATATCAGGAAATACCACAATTAGTGGAGACATTTCGAACTACCTCAGAAATTCTCGAAATATCCAGAAAATCCCTTAATTTGTAAAGTTATCCAGCAATTCCTTGAAATTCCCGAAATATCCAGGAAATCCCGTAATTAGTGGAGTCTCTCTGAAATATTTCAGAAATTCCCGAAATATACAGGAAATTCCGTAGTTAGTAGATTCATCCCGAATTACCACAGAAATTCGCGTAATATCCAGGAAATCCCGTAAGTGGTAGATTCATCCCGAATTTCCTCAGATATTCGCGAAATATCCAGGTAATACCATAATTAGTGGGGTCTCTCTGAAATATTTCAGAAATTCCCGAAATATCCAGGAAATACCATAATTAGTGGAGTCTTTCAGAAATATTTCAATAATTCCCGAAGTATCCAGGAAATCCCTTAATTTGTAGAGTTATCCAAAATACCACAGAAATTCCTGAAATATCCAGGAAATATCATAATTAGTGGAGTTTTTTTTTAAATACGTCAGCAATAACCGAAAGATCCAGGAAATACCGTAATTAGTATACTCATCCCGAATTTCCTCAGAAATTCCCGAAATATCCAGGACATCCCGTAATTAGTAGCGTCATCCCGAAATAAATCAGAAATTTCTGAAATATCCAGGAAATACCACTATTAGTGGAGACATTTCGAAATACCTCAGAAATTCTCGAAATATCCAGGAAATCCCGTAATTAGTGGATTCTTTCTGAAATATTTCAACAATTCCCGAAATATACAGGAAATTCCGTAATTAGTAGATTTCATTCCGAATTTCCACAAATTTCGAAATACCTCAGAAATACCCGAAATATCCAGGAAATCCCTTAATTTGTAGAGTTATCCAAAAATTCCTCAGAAATTCCCGAAATATCCAGGAAATCCCGTAATTAGTGGAGTCTCTCTCAAATATTTCAGAAATTCCCGAAATATGCAGGAAATTCCGTAATTAGTAGATTTATCCCGAATTTCCACAGAAATTCGCGTAATATCCAGGAAATCCCGTAATTGGTAGAATCATCCCGAAGTACCTCGGAATTCCCAAAAGATCCAGGAAATCCCGTAATTGGTAGATTCATCCCGAATTTCCTCAGATATTCCCGAAATATCCAGGAAATACCATAATTAGTGAGTCTTTCAGAAATATTTCAGAAATTCCCGAATATCCAGGAAATCCCTTATTTAGTAGAGTTATCCAGAAAATCCTCAGAAATTCCCGAAATATCCAGGAAAATCCCGTAATTAGTGGAGTCTTTCAGAAATATTTCAGAAATTCCCGAAATATCCAGGAAATCCCTTATTTAGTAGAGTTATCCAGAAATACCTCAGAAATTCCGGAAATATCCAGGAAATTCCGTTATTATTGGTGTTACCCGAATTCCTCAGAAATTCCCGAAATATCCAGGAAATCCCTTAATTTGTAAAGTTATCCAGAAATTCCTCAGAAATTCCCGAAATATCAGGAAATCCCGTAATTAGTGGAGTCTCTCTGAAATATTTCAGAATTCCAGAAATATACAGGAAATTCCGTAATTAGTAGATTCGTCCCTAATTTCCACAGATATTCGCGAAATATCCAGGAATACCCATAATTAGTGGAGTCTTTCAGAAATATTTCAGAAATTCCCGAAATATCCAAGAAATCCCTTATTTAGTAGATATCCAGAAATTCCTCAGAAATTCCGAAATATCCAGGAAATCCCGTAATTAGTGGAGTCTTTCAGAAATATTTCAGAAATTCCCGACAATCATCAGCAAATCCATAATTAGTACAGTTATCCAGAAATACCTCAGAAGTTCCCCAAATCTCCAGAAATCCCTTAATTTGTAGGAGTTATCAGAAATACCTCAGAAATTCCCGAAATATCCAGGAATACCATAAGTAGTGGAGTCTATCTGAAATATTTCAGTAATTCCCGAAATATCCAGGAACTCCCTTAATTTGTAGAGTTATCCAAAATACCACAGAATTCCTGAAATATCCAGGAAATACCATAATTAGTGAAGTTTTTTTTTTAAATACGTCAGCAATTACCGAAAGATCCAGGAAATACCGTAAGTAGTATATTCATCCCGAATTTCCTCAGAAATTCCCAAAATATCCAGGAAATCCCGTAATTAGTAGCGTCATCCCGAAATTAATCAGAAATTTTCTGAAATATCCAGGAAATACCACTATTAGTGGAGACATTTCGAAATACCTCAAATTCTCGAAATATCCAGGAAATCCCTTAATTTGTAAAGTTATCCAGAAATTCCTCAGAAATTCCCCGAAATATCCAGGAAATCCAGTAATTAGTGGATTCTTTCTGAAATATTCAGAAATTCCCGAAATATACAAGAAATTCCGTAATTAGTAGATTCATTCCGAATTTCCACAGAAATTCGCCGTAATATCCAGGAAATCCCGTAATTCGGAGAATCATCACGAATTTCCACAGATATTCCCGAAATATCCAGGAAT
The DNA here is from genome assembly GCA_026168455.1 of Theocolax elegans. NCBI lineage: Eukaryota > Metazoa > Arthropoda > Insecta > Hymenoptera > Cerocephalidae > Theocolax > Theocolax elegans. Next base: position 56,441,456 of record CM047426.1, read on the forward strand.
CCCGTAATTGATAGAGTCATCACGAATTTCCACAGATATTCCCGAACTATCCAGGAAATATCATAAATAGTGGAGTCTCTCTGAAAGATTTCAGAAATTCCCGAAATATCCAGGAAATCCCTTATTTACTAGTGTTATCCAGAAATACCACAGAAATTACCCTAAATATCCTGGAAATCCCGTAAATAGTAGAGTTAGCCAGAAATACCTCAGAAATTCCCGAAATATCCAGGAAATCCCTTAATTTGTATAGTTATCAAAAATACCACAGAAATTCCCGAAATATCGAGGAAATACCATAATTAGTGGAGTTTTTTTTTAAATACCTCAGCAATTACAGAAGGATCCAGGAAATCCCGTAATGGTAGAATTGTCACGAAATTCCTCATATATTCCCGAAATATTCAGAAAATCCCGTAATTAGTGGAGTCTTTCTGAAATATTTCAGAAATTCCCGAAATATTTAGGAAATCCCTTAATTGTAGAGTATCCAGAATAACCTCAGAAATTTCCCGAAATATCCAGGAAATCCCGTATTAGTAGCGTCATCCCGAAATAAATCAGACATTTCCGAAATATCCAGGAAATACCACAATTAGTGGAGACATTTCGTAATACCTCAGAAATTCCCGAAATATCCAGGAAATCCCTTAATTTGTAGAGTTAACCAGAAATTCCTCAGAAATTCGCGAAATATCCAGGAAATCCCGTAATTAGTGGAGTCTCTCTCAAGTATTTCAGAAATTCCCGAAATATACAGGAAATCCGTATTAGTAGATTCATCCCGAATTTCCACAGAAATTCGCGCTAATATCCAGGAAATACCATAATCAGTTGAGTCTTACAGAAATATTTCAGAATTCCCGAATATCCAGAAATCCCTATTTAGTAGAGTTATCCAGTAATTCCTCAGAAATTCCCGAAATATCCAGGAAATCCCGTAATTAGCGGAGTCTTTTAGAAATATTTCAGAAATTCCCGAAATATCCAGGAAATCCATAATTAGTAGAGTTATCCAGAAATACCTCAGAAATTTCCCTAATATCCAGGAAATCCCTTAATTTGTAGAGTTATCCAAAAATACCACAGAAATTCTCGAAATATCCAGGAAATCCCGTAATTAGTGGAATCTCTCTGAAATATTTCAGAAAATACCGAAATATACAGGAAATTCCGTAATAGTAGATTCATTCCGAATTTCCACAGAAATTCGCGAAATATCCAGGAAATCCCGTAATTGGGAGAATCATCCCGAAATACCTCGGAATTCCCATAAGATCCAGGCAATCCCGTAATTGGTAGAATCATCACGAATTTCCAGATATTCCCGAAATATCCAGGAAATCCCGTAATTGATAGAGTCATCACGAATTTCCACAGATATTCCCGAAATATGCAGGAAATATCATAAATAGTGGAGTCTCTCTGAAAAATTTCAGAAATTCCCGAAATATCCAGGAAATACCATAAATAGTGGAGTCATTCTGAAATATTTCAGAAATTCCCGAAATATCCAGGAAATCCCTTATTTACTAGTGTTATCAAGAAATACCTCAGAAATTCTCGAAATATCCTGGAAATCCCGTAATTAGTAGCGTCATTCCACAATATCTCAGATATTCCCGAAATATCCTGGATATCCCGTAAATAGTAGAGTTATCCAGAAATTCCTCAGAAATTCCCGAAATATCCAGGAAATCCCGTAATTAGTGGATTCTGTCTGAAATATTTCAGAAATTCCCGAAATATACAGGAAATTCCGTAATTAGTAGATTAATTCCGAATTTCCACAGAAATTCGCGTAATATTCCAGGAAATCCCGTAATTGGGAGAATCATCCCGAAATACCTCGGAATTCCCAAAAGATCCAGGAAATCCCGTAATTGGTAGATTCATCCCGAATTTCCTTAGATATTCCCGAAATATCCAGGAAATACCATAATTAATGGAGTCTTTCAGAAATATTTCAGAAATTACCGAAATATCCAGGAAATCCCTTATTTAGTAGAGTTATCCAGAATTCCTCAGAAATTCCCGAAACATCCAGGAAATCCGTAATTAGTGGAGTCTCTCAGAAATATTTCAGAAATTCCCGAAATATCCAGGAAAATCCCAGTATTAGTAGAGTTATCCAGAAATACCTCAGAAATTCCCGAAATATCCAGGAAATCCCGTAATTAGTAGCGTCCATCCCGAAATAAATCAGACATTTCCGAAATATCCAGAAAATACCACAATTAGTGGAGACATTTCGAAATACCTCAGAAATTCCCGAAATATCCAGGAAATCCCTTAATTTGTAGAGTTATCCAGAAATTCCTCAGAAATTCCCGAAATATCCAGGAAATCCCGTAATTAGTGGAGTCTCTCTCAAATATTTCAGAAATTCCCGAAATATACAGGAAATTCCGTAATCAGTAGATTCATCCCGAATTTCCACAGAAATTCGCGTAATATCCAGGAAATCCCGTAATTGGTAGAATCATCCCGAAGTACCTCAGAATTCCCAAAAGATCCAGGAAACCCGTAATTGGTAGATTCATCCCGAATTTCCTTAGATATTCCCGAAATATCCAGGAAATACCATAATAGTGGAGTCTTTCAGAAATATTTCAGAAATTACCGAAATATCCAGGAAATCCGTAATTAGTGGAGTCTCTCTGAAATATTCGGAAATTCCCGAAACATACAGGAAATTCCGTAATTAGTAGATTCATCCCGAATTCCTCAGATATTCGCGAAATATCCAGGAAATACCATAATTAGTGGGGTCTTTCAGAAATATTTCAGAAATTCCCGAAATATCAAGGAAATCCCGTAATTAGTAGAGTTATCCAGAAATATCTCAGAAATTCCCGAAATATCAAGGAAATCCCGTAATTAGTAGAGCTATCCAGAATTATTTCAGAAATTCCTGAAATATCCAGGAAATCCCTTAATTTGTAGAGTTATCCCGAATTTCCTTAGATATTCCCGAAATATCCAGGAAATACCATAATTAGTGGAGTCTTTCAGAAATATTTCAGAAATTACCGAAATATCCAGGAAATCCCGTAATTAGTGGAGTCTCTCTGAAATATTTCGGAAATTCCCGAAACATACAGGAAATTCCGTAATTAGTAGATTCATCCCGAATTTCCTCAGATATTCGCGAAATATCCAGGAAATACCATAATTAGTGGGGTCTTTCAGAAATATTTCAGAAATTCCCGAAATATCAAGGAAATCCCGTAATTAGTAGAGTTATCCAGAAATATCTCAGAAATTCCCGAAATATCAAGGAAATCCCGTAATTAGTAGAGCTATCCAGAATTATTTCAGAAATTCCTGAAATATCCAGGAAATCCCTTAATTTGTAGAGTTATCCAAAAATACCACAGAAATACCTGAAATATCCAGGAAATACCATAATTAGTGGAGTTTTTTTTTAAATACGTCAGCAATTATCGAAAGATCCAGGAAATACCGTAATTAGTATACCCATCCCGTATTTCCTCAGAAATTCCCGAAATAACCAGGAAATCCCGTAATTAGTAGCGTCATCCCGAAATAAATCAGACATTTGCGAGGTATTCAGGAAATCACGTAATTAGTGGATTCTGTCTGAAATATTTCAGAAATTCCCGAAATATACAGGAAATTCCGTAATTTGTAGAGTTATCCAGAAATTCCTCAGAAATTCCCGAAATATCCAGGAAATCCCGTAATTAGTGGAGTCTTTCAGAAATATTTCAGAAATTCCCGAAATATCCAAGAAATCCCTTATTTAGTAGATATCCAGAAATTCCTCAGAAATTCCCGAAATATCCAGGAAATCCCGTAATTAGTGGAGTCTTTCAGAAATATTTCAGAAATTCCCGAAATATCCAGCAAATCCCATAATTAGTACAGTTATCCAGAAATACCTCAGAAATTCTCCAAATATCCAGGAAATCCCTTAATGTGTAGAGTTATCCAAAAATACCACAGAAATTCTCCAAATATCCAGGAAATACCATAATTAGTGGAGTTTTTTTTTAAATACCTCAGCAATTACCTAAAGATCCAGGAAATCTCGTAATTGGTATAATCGTCACGAAATTCCTCAGATATACCCGAAATATCCAGAAAATCCCGTAATTAGTGGAGTCTTTCTGTAATATTTCAATAATTCCCGGAATATCCAGGAAATCCCTTAATTTGTAGAGTTATCCAGAAATACCTCAGAAATTCCCGAAATATCCAGGAAATACCATAATTAGTGGAGTCTATCTGAAATATTTCAGTAATTCCCGAAATATCCAGGAACTCCCTTAATTTGTAGAGTTATCCAAAAATACCACAGAAATTCCTGAAATATCCAGGAAATACCATAATTAGTGAAGTTTTTTTTTAAATACGTCAGCAATTACCGAAAGATCCAGGAAATACCGTAAGTAGTATACTCATCCCGAATTTCCTCAGAAATTCCCAAAATATCCAGGAAATCCCGTAATTAGTAGCGTCATCCCGAAATAAATCAGAAATTTCTGAAATATCCAGGAAATACCACTATTAGTGGAGACATTTCGAAATACCTCAGAAATTCTCGAAATATCCAGGAAAACCCTTAATTTGTAAAGTTATCCAGAAATTCCTCAGAAATTCCCGAAATATCCAGGAAATCCAGTAATTAGTGGATTCTTTCTGAAATATTTCAGAAATTCCCGAAATATACAAGAAATTCCGTAATTAGTAGATTCATTCCGAATTTCCACAGAAATTCGCGTAATATCCAGGAAATCCCGTAATTCGGAGAATCATCACGAATTTCCACAGATATTCCCGAAATATCCAGGAAATCCCGTAATTGATAGAGTCATCACGAATTTCCACAGATATTCCCGAAATATCCAGGAAATATCATAAATAGTGGAGTCTCTCTGAAAGATTTCACAAATTCCCGAAATATTCAGGAAATCCCTTATTTACTAGTGTTATCCAGAAATACCACAGAAATTACCTAAATATCCTGGAAATCCCGTAAATAGTAGAGTTAGCCAGAAATACCTCAGAAATTCCCGAAATATCCAGGAAATCCCTTAATTTGTATAGTTATCCAAAATACCACAGAAATTCCCGAAATATCGAGGAAATACCATAATTAGTGGAGTTTTTTTTTAAATACCTCAGCAATTACAGAAGGATCCAGGAAATCCCGTAATTGGTAGAATTGTCACGAAATTCCTCATATATTCCCGAAATATTCAGAAAATCCCGTAATTAGTGGAGTCTTTCTGAAATATTTCAGAAATTCCCGAAATATTTAGGAAATCCCTTAATTTGTAGAGTTATCCAGAAATACCTCAGAAATTCCCGAAATATCCAGGAAATCCCGTAATTAGTAGCGTCATCCCGAAATAAATCAGACATTTCCGAAATATCCAGGAAATACCACAATTAGTGGAGACATTTCGTAATACCTCAGAAATTCCCGAAATATCCAGGAAATCCCTTAATTTGTAGAGTTATCCAGAAATTCCTCAGAAATTCGCGAAATATCCAGGAAATCCCGTAATTAGTGGAGTCTCTCTCAAGTATTTCAGAAATTCCCGAAATATACAGGAAATTCCGTAATTAGTAGATTCATCCCGAATTTCCACAGAAATTCGCGTAATATCCAGGAAATCCCGTAATTGGTAGAATCATCCCGAAGTACCTCGGAATTCCCAAAAGATCCAGGAAATCCCGTAATTGGTAGATTCATCCCGAATTTGCTCAGATATTCCCGAAATATCCAGGAAATACCATAATCAGTTGAGTCTTACAGAAATATTTCAGAAATTCCCGAAATATCCAGGAAATCCCTTATTTAGTAGAGTTATCCAGCAATTCCTCAGAAATTCCCGAAATATCCAGGAAATCCCGTAATTAGCGGAGTCTTTTAGAAATATTTCAGAAATTCCCGAAATATCCAGGAAATCCCATAATTAGTAGAGTTATCCAGAAATACCTCAGAAATTCCCCAAATATCCAGGAAATCCCTTAATTTGTAGAGTTATCCAAAAATACCACAGAAATTCTCGAAATATCCAGGAAATCCCGTAATTAGTGGAATCTCTCTGAAATATTTCAGAAAATACCGAAATATACAGGAAATTCCGTAATTAGTAGATTCATTCCGAATTTCCACAGAAATTCGCGTAATATCCAGGAAATCCCGTAATTGGGAGAATCATCCCGAAATACCTCGGAATTCCCATAAGATCCAGGCAATCCCGTAATTGGTAGAATCATCACGAATTTCCAGATATTCCCGAAATATCCAGGAAATCCCGTAATTGATAGAGTCATCTCGAATTTCCACAGATATTCCCGAAATATGCAGGAAATATCATAAATAGTGGAGTCTCTCTGAAAAATTTCAGAAATTCCCGAAATATCCAGGAAATACCATAAATAGTGGAGTCATTCTGAAATATTTCAGAAATTCCCGAAATATCCAGGAAATCCCTTATTTACTAGTGTTATCAAGAAATACCTCAGAAATTCTCGAAATATCCTGGAAATCCCGTAATTAGTAGCGTCATTCCACAATATCTCAGATATTCCCGAAATATCCTGGATATCCCGTGAATAGTAGAGTTATCCAGAAATTCCTCAGAAATTCACGAAATATCCAGGAAATCCCGTAATTAGTGGATTCTGTCTGAAATATTTCAGAAATTCCCGAAATATACAGGAAATTCCGTAATTAGTAGATTAATTCCGAATTTCCACAGAAATTCGCGTAATATCCAGGAAATCCCGTAATTGGGAGAATCATCCCGAAATACCTCGGAATTCCCAAAAGATCCAGGAAATCCCGTAATTGGTAGAATTGTCACGAAATTCCTCAGATATTCCCGAAATATTCAGAAAATCCCGTAATTAGTGGAGTCTTTCTGAAATATTTAGGAAATCCCTTAATTTGTAGAGTTATCCAGAAATACCTCAGAAATTCCCGAAATATCCAGGAAATCCCGTAATTAGTAGCGTCATCCCGAAATAAATCAGACATTTCCGAAATATCCAGAAAATACCACAATTAGTGGAGACATTTCGAAATACCTCAGAAATTCCCGAAATATCCAGGAAATCCCTTAATTTGTAGAGTTATCCAGAAATTCCTCAGAAATTCCCGAAATATCCAGGAAATCCCGTAATTAGTGGAGTCTCTCTCAAATATTTCAGAAATTCCCGAAATATACAGGAAATTCCGTAATCAGTAGATTCATCCCGAATTTCCACAGAAATTCGCGTAATATCCAGGAAATCCCGTAATTGGTAGAATCATCCCGAAGTACCTCAGAATTCCCAAAAGATCCAGGAAATCACGTAATTGGTAGATTCATCCCGAATTTCCTTAGATATTCCCGAAATATCCAGGAAATACCATAATTAGTGGAGTCTTTCAGAAATATTTCAGAAATCACGGAAATATCCAGGAAATCCCTTATTTAGTAGAGTTATCCAGAAATTCCTCAGAAATTCCCGAAACATCCAGGAAATCCCGTAATTAGTGGAGTCTCTCAGAAATATTTCAGAAATTCCCGAAATATCCAGGAAATCCCAGTATTAGTAGAGTTATCCAGAAATACCTCAGAAATTTTCTAAATATCCAGGAAATCCCTTAATTTGAAGAGTTATCCAAAAATACCACAGAAATTCTCAAAATATCCAGGAAATACCATAATTAGTGGAGTTTTTTTTAAATACCTCAGGAATTACCGAAAGATCCAGGAAATCTCGTAATTGGTAAAATCGTCACGAAATTCCTCAGATATTCCCGAAATATCCAGGAAATACCATAATTAGTGGAGTCTTTCAGAAATATTTCAGAAATTACCGAAATATCCAGGAAATCCCTTATTTAGTAGAGTTATCCAGAAATTCTGAAGAAATTCCCGAAACATCCAGGAAATCCCGTAATTAGTGGAGTCTCTCAGAAATATTTCAGAAATTCCCGAAATATCCAGGAAATCCCAGTATTAGTAGAGTTATCCAGAAATACCTCAGAAATTCTCTAAATATCCAGGAAATCCCTTAATTTGAAGAGTTATCCAAAAATACCACAGAAATTCTCAAAATATCCAGGAAATACCATAATTAGTGGAGTTTTTTTTAAATACCTCAGAAATTCCCGAAATATCCAGGAAATCCCTGAATTTGTAAAGTTATCCAGAAATTCCTCAGAAATTCCCGAAATATCCAGGAAATCCAGTAATTAGTGGATTCTTTCTGAAATATTTCAGAAATTCCCGAACTATACAAGAAATTCCGTAATTAGTAGATTCATTCCGAATTTCCACAGAAATTCGCGTAATATCCAGGAAATCCCGTAATTCGGAGAATCATCACGAATTTCCACAGATATTCCCGAAATATCCAGGAAATCCCGTAATTGATAGAGTCATCACGAATTTCCACAGATATTCCCGAAATATCCAGGAAATATCATAAATAGTGGAGTCTCTCTGAAAGATTTCACAAATTCCCGAAATATTCAGGAAATCCCTTATTTACTAGTGTTATCCAGAAATACCACAGAAATTACCTAAATATCCTGGAAATCCCGTAAATAGTAGAGTTAGCCAGAAATACCTCAGAAATTCCCGAAATATCCAGGAAATCCCTTAATTTGTATAGTTATCCAAAAATACCACAGAAATTCCCGAAATATCGAGGAAATACCATAATTAGTGGAGTTTTTTTTTAAATACCTCAGCAATTACAGAAGGATCCAGGAAATCCCGTAATTGGTAGAATTGTCACGAAATTCCTCATATATTCCCGAAATATTCAGAAAATCCCGTAATTAGTGGAGTCTTTCTGAAATATTTCAGAAATTCCCGAAATATTTAGGAAATCCCTTAATTTGTAGAGTTATCCAGAAATACCTCAGAAATTCCCGAAATATCCAGGAAATCCCGTAATTAGTAGCGTCATCCCGAAATAAATCAGACATTTCCGAAATATCCAGGAAATACCACAATTAGTGGAGACATTTCGTAATACCTCAGAAATTCCCGAAATATCCAGGAAATCCCTTAATTTGTAGAGTTATCCAGAAATTCCTCAGAAATTCGCGAAATATCCAGGAAATCCCGTAATTAGTGGAGTCTCTCTCAAGTATTTCAGAAATTCCCGAAATATACAGGAAATTCCGTAATTAGTAGATTCATCCCGAATTTCCACAGAAATTCGCGTAATATCCAGGAAATCCCGTAATTGGTAGAATCATCCCGAAGTACCTCGGAATTCCCAAAAGATCCAGGAAATCCCGTAATTGGTAGATTCATCCCGAATTTGCTCAGATATTCCCGAAATATCCAGGAAATACCATAATCAGTTGAGTCTTACAGAAATATTTCAGAAATTCCCGAAATATCCAGGAAATCCCTTATTTAGTAGAGTTATCCAGCAATTCCTCAGAAATTCCCGAAATATCCAGGAAATCCCGTAATTAGCGGAGTCTTTTAGAAATATTTCAGAAATTCCCGAAATATCCAGGAAATCCCATAATTAGTAGAGTTATCCAGAAATACCTCAGAAATTCCCCAAATATCCAGGAAATCCCTTAATTTGTAGAGTTATCCAAAAATACCACAGAAATTCTCGAAATATCCAGGAAATCCCGTAATTAGTGGAATCTCTCTGAAATATTTCAGAAAATACCGAAATATACAGGAAATTCCGTAATTAGTAGATTCATTCCGAATTTCCACAGAAATTCGCGTAATATCCAGGAAATCCCGTAATTGGGAGAATCATCCCGAAATACCTCGGAATTCCCATAAGATCCAGGCAATCCCGTAATTGGTAGAATCATCACGAATTTCCAGATATTCCCGAAATATCCAGGAAATCCCGTAATTGATAGAGTCATCTCGAATTTCCACAGATATTCCCGAAATATGCAGGAAATATCATAAATAGTGGAGTCTCTCTGAAAAATTTCAGAAATTCCCGAAATATCCAGGAAATACCATAAATAGTGGAGTCATTCTGAAATATTTCAGAAATTCCCGAAATATCCAGGAAATCCCTTATTTACTAGTGTTATCAAGAAATACCTCAGAAATTCTCGAAATATCCTGGAAATCCCGTAATTAGTAGCGTCATTCCACAATATCTCAGTTATTCCCGAAATATCCTGGATATCCCGTGAATAGTAGAGTTATCCAGAAATTCCTCAGAAATTCACGAAATATCCAGGAAATCCCGTAATTAGTGGATTCTGTCTGAAATATTTCAGAAATTCCCGAAATATACAGGAAATTCCGTAATTAGTAGATTAATTCCGAATTTCCACAGAAATTCGCGTAATATCCAGGAAATCCCGTAATTGGGAGAATCATCCCGAAATACCTCGGAATTCCCAAAAGATCCAGGAAATCCCGTAATTGGTAGAATTGTCACGAAATTCCTCAGATATTCCCGAAATATTCAGAAAATCCCGTAATTAGTGGAGTCTTTCTGAAATATTTAGGAAATCCCTTAATTTGTAGAGTTATCCAGAAATACCTCAGAAATTCCCGAAATATCCAGGAAATCCCGTAATTAGTAGCGTCATCCCGAAATAAATCAGACATTTCCGAAATATCCAGAAAATACCACAATTAGTGGAGACATTTCGAAATACCTCAGAAATTCCCGAAATATCCAGGAAATCCCTTAATTTGTAGAGTTATCCAGAAATTCCTCAGAAATTCCCGAAATATCCAGGAAATCCCGTAATTAGTGGAGTCTCTCTCAAATATTTCAGAAATTCCCGAAATATACAGGAAATTCCGTAATCAGTAGATTCATCCCGAATTTCCACAGAAATTCGCGTAATATCCAGGAAATCCCGTAATTGGTAGAATCATCCCGAAGTACCTCAGAATTCCCAAAAGATCCAGGAAATCCCGTAATTGGTAGATTCATCCCGAATTTCCTTAGATATTCCCGAAATATCCAGGAAATACCATAATTAGTGGAGTCTTTCAGAAATATTTCAGAAATCACGGAAATATCCAGGAAATCCCTTATTTAGTAGAGTTATCCAGAAATTCCTCAGAAATTCCCGAAACATCCAGGAAATCCCGTAATTAGTGGAGTCTCTCAGAAATATTTCAGAAATTCCCGAAATATCCAGGAAATCCCAGTATTAGTAGAGTTATCCAGAAATACCTCAGAAATTTTCTAAATATCCAGGAAATCCCTTAATTTGAAGAGTTATCCAAAAATACCACAGAAATTCTCAAAATATCCAGGAAATACCATAATTAGTGGAGTTTTTTTTAAATACCTCAGGAATTACCGAAAGATCCAGGAAATCTCGTAATTGGTAAAATCGTCACGAAATTCCTCAGATATTCCCGATATATCCAGGACATACCATAATTAGTGGAGTCTTTCAGAAATATTTCAGAAATTACCGAAATATCCAGGAAATCCCTTATTTAGTAGAGTTATCCAGAAATTCTGAAGAAATTCCCGAAACATCCAGGAAATCCCGTAATTAGTGGAGTCTCTCAGAAATATTTCAGAAATTCCCGAAATATCCAGGAAATCCCAGTATTAGTAGAGTTATCCAGAAATACCTCAGAAATTCTCTAAATATCCAGGAAATCCCTTAATTTGAAGAGTTATCCAAAAATACCACAGAAATTCTCAAAATATCCAGGAAATACCATAATTAGTGGAGTTTTTTTTAAATACCTCAGAAATTCCCGAAATATCCAGGAAATCCCTGAATTTGTAAAGTTATCCAGAAATTCCTCAGAAATTCCCGAAATATCCAGGAAATCCAGTAATTAGTGGATTCTTTCTGAAATATTTCAGAAATTCCCGAACTATACAAGAAATTCCGTAATTAGTAGATTCATTCCGAATTTCCACAGAAATTCGCGTAATATCCAGGAAATCCCGTAATTCGGAGAATCATCACGAATTTCCACAGATATTCCCGAAATATCCAGGAAATCCCGTAATTGATAGAGTCATCACGAATTTCCACAGATATTCCCGAAATATCCAGGAAATATCATAAATAGTGGAGTCTCTCTGAAAGATTTCAGAAATTCCCGAAATATCCAGGAAATCCCTTATTTACTAGTGTTATCCAGAAATACCACAGAAATTACCTAAATATCCTGGAAATCCCGTAAATAGTAGAGTTAGCCAGAAATACCTCAGAAATTCCCGAAATATCCAGGAAATCCCTTAATTTGTATAGTTATCCAAAAATACCACAGAAATTCCCGAAATATCGAGGAAATACAATAATTAGTGGAGTTTTTTTTTTAAATACCTCAGCAATTACAGAAGGATCCAGGAAATCCCGTAATTGGTAGAATTGTCACGAAATTCCTCATATATTCCCGAAATATTCAGAAAATCCCGTAATTAGTGGAGTCTTTCTGAAATATTTCAGAATTCCCATAAGATCCAGGCAATCCCGTAATTGGTAGAATCATCACGAATTTCCAGATATTCCCGAAATATCCAGGAAATCCCGTAATTGATAGAGTCATCACGAATTTCCACAGATATTCCCGAAATATGCAGGAAATATCATAAATAGTGGAGTCTCTCTGAAAAATTTCAGAAATTCCCGAAATATCCAGGAAATACCATAAATAGTGGAGTCATTCTGAAATATTTCAGAAATTCCCGAAATATCCAGGAAATCCCTTATTTACTAGTGTTATCAAGAAATACCTCAGAAATTCTCGAAATATCCTGGAAATCCCGTAATTAGTAGCGTCATTCCACAATATCTCAGATATTCCCGAAATATCCTGGATATCCCGTAAATAGTAGAGTTATCCAGAAATTCCTCAGAAATTCCCGAAATATCCAGGAAATCCCGTAATTAGTGGATTCTGTCTGAAATATTTCAGAAATTCCCGAAATATACAGGAAATTCCGTAATTAGTAGATTAATTCCGAATTTCCACAGAAATTCGCGTAATATCCAGGAAATCCCGTAATTGGGAGAATCATCCCGAAATATCTCGGAATTCCCAAAAGATCCAGGAAATCCCGTAATTGGTAGAATTGTCACGAAATTCCTCAGATATTCCCGAAATATTCAGAAAATCCCGTAATTAGTGGAGTCTTTCTGAAATATTTAGGAAATCCCTTAATTTGTAGAGTTATCCAGAAATTCCTCAGAAATTCCCGAAATATCCAGGAAATCCCGTAATTAGTGGAGTCTCTCTCAAATATTTCAGAAATTCCCGAAATATACAGGAAATTCCGTAATTAGTAGATTCATCCCGAATTTCCACAGAAATTCGCGTAATATCCAGGAAATCCAGTAATTGGTAGAATCATCCCGAAGTACCTCGGAATTCCCAAAAGATCCAGGAAATCCCGTAATTGGTAGATTCATCCCGAATTTCCTCAGATATTCCCGAAATATCCAGGAAATACCATAATTAGTGGAGTCTTTCAGAAATATTTCAGAAATTCCCGAAATATTCTGGAAATCCCGTAATTAGTAGCGTCATTCCACAATATCTCCGAAATTCCCGAAATATCCTGGAAATCCCGTAATTAGTAGAGTTATCCAGAAATACCTCAGAAATTCCCGAAATATCCTGGAAATCCCGTAATTAGTAGAGTAAATACCCCAGCAATTACAGAAGGATCCAGGAAATCCCGTAATTGGTAGAATTGTCACGAAATTCCTCAGATATTCCCGAAATATTCAGAAAATCCCGTAATTAGTGGAGTCTTTCTGAAATATTTCAGAAATTCCCGAAATATTTAGGAAGTCCCTAAATTTGTAGAGTTATCCAGAAATACCTCAGAAATTCCCGAATTATCCAGGAAATCCCGTAATTAGTAGCGTCATCCCGAAATAAATCAGACATTTCCGAAATATCCAGGAAATACCACAATTAGTGGAGACGTTTCGAAATACCTCAGAAATTCCCGAAATATCCAGGAAATACCTTAATTTGTAGAGTTATCCAGAAATTCCTCAGAAATTCCCGAAATATCCAGGAAATCCCGTAATTAGTGGAGTCTCTCTCAAATATTTCAGAAATACCCGAAATATACAGGAAATTCCGTAATTAGTAGATTCATCCCGAATTTCCACAGAAATTCGCGTAATATCCAGGAAATACCATAATTAGTGGAGTCTTTCAGGAAAGTATTTCAGAAATTCCCGAATATCCAGGGAAATCCCTTATTTAGTAGAGTTATCCAGGAACATTCCTCAAGATATTCCCGGAAATATCCAGGAAATCCCGTAATTAGTGGAGTCTTTCAGAAATATTTCAGATTCCCGAAATATCCAGGAAATCCCATAATTAGTAGAGTTATCCAGAAATACCTCGAAATTCCCCACAATATCCAGGAATTCCCATAATTTGTAGAGTTATCCACAAATACCACAGAAATCCTCGAAATCCAGGCCATATCCAGGATTCCCATAATTGTAGAGTTATCCAAAAATACACAGAAATCCTCGAATATCAGGAAATACCATAGTTAGTGGAGTTTTTTTAAATACCTCAGGAATTACCGTAGATCCAGGAAATCTCGTAATTGGTAAAATCGTCACGAAATTCCTCAGATATTCCCGAAATATCCAGAAAATCCCGTAATTAGTGGAGTCTTTCTGAAATATTTCAGAAATTCCCGAAATATTTAGGAAATACCTTAATTTTTAGAGTTATCCAGAAATACCTCAGAAATTCCCGAAATATCCAGGAAATCCCTTAATTTGTAAAGTTATCCAGAAATTCCTCAGAAATTCCCGAAATATCCAGGAAATTCCGTAATTAGTGGAGTCATCCCGAAATAAATCAGAAATTTCAGAAATTTCCAGGAAATACCACAATTAGTGGAGACATTTCGAAATACCTCAGAAATTCCTGAAATATTCGGGAAATCCCGTAATTAGTAGCGTCATTCCACAATATCTCCGAAATTCCCGAAATATCCTGGAAATCCCTTATTTTGTAGAGTTTTCCAAAAATACCACAGAAATTCCTGAAATATCCAGGAAATACCATAATTAGTGGAGACATTTCGAAATACCTCAGTAATTCCCGAAATATCCAGGATACCCCGTAATTAGTAGCTTCATCCCGAAATAAATCAGACATTTCCGAAATATCCAGGATATACCACAATTAGTGGAGACATTTCGAAATACCTCAGAAATTCCCGAAATATCCAGGAAATCCTTTAATTTGTAGAGTTATCCAGAAATACCTCAGAATTTCCCGAAATATCGAGGAAATCCCTTAATTTGTAGAGTTATCCAGAAATAACTCAGAATTTCCCGAAATATCCAGGAAATCCCGTAATTAGTAGATTCATCCCGAATTTCCACAGAAATTCGCGTAATATCCAGGAAATCCCGTAATTGTTAGCTTCATCCCAAATTTACTCAGATATTCCCGAAATATCCAGGAAATCCCGTAATTAGTAGCGTCATTCCACAATATCTCAGAAATTCCCGAACTATCCTGGAAATCCCGTAATTAGTAGAGCTATCCAGAAATACCTTAGAAATTCCCGAAATATCCAGGAAATCCCTTAATTTGTAGAGTGATCCAAAAATACCACAGAAATTCCCGAAATATCCAGGAAATACCATAATTAGTGGAGTTTTTTTTAAATACCTTAGTAATTACCGAAATATCCAGGAAATCCCGTAATTGGTAGAATCATCACGAAATTCCTCAGATATTCCCGAAATATCCGGAAATCCCGTAATTAGTGGAGTCTTTCTGAAATATTTCATTAATTCCCGAAATATCCAGGAAATCCCTTATTTAGTAGAGTTACCAGAAATATCTCAGAAATTCCCGAAATATAAAGGAAATCCCGTAATTAGTGGAGTTTCTCTGAAATATTTCAGAAATTCCCGAAATATACAGGAAATTCCGTAATTAGTAGGTTCATCCCGAAGTTCCACAGAAATTCGCGTAATATCCAGGAAATCCCGTAAATGGTAGAATCATCCCGAAGTACCACGGAATTCCCAAAATATCCAGGAAATCCCGTAATTGGTAGATTCATCCAGAATTCCCTCAGATATTCCCGAAATATCCAGGAAATACCATAATTAGTGGAATCTTCCAGAAATAATTCAGAAATTCCCGAAATATCCAGGAAATCCCTTATTTAGTGGAGTTTCTCTGAAATATTTCAGAAATTCCCGAAATATACAGGAAATTCCGTAATTAGTAGGTTCATCCCGAAGTTCCACAGAAATTCGCGTAATATCCAGGAAATTCCGTAAATGGTAGAATCATCCCGAAGTACCTCGGTATTCCCAAAAGATCCAGGAAATCCCGTAATTGGTAGATTCATCCAGAATTCCCTCAGATATTCCCGAAATATCCAGGAAATACCATAATTAGTGGAATCTTCCAGAAATAATTCAGAAATTCCCGAAATATCCAGGAAATCCCGTAATTAGTAGCGTCATTCCGAAACATCTCAGAAATTCCCCAAATATCCTGGAAATCCCATAATTAGTATAGTTATCCAGAAATACTTCAGAAATTCCCCAAATATCCAGGAAATCCCTTAATTTGTAGAGTTATCCAAAAATACCACAGAAATTCTCGAAATATCCAGGAAATACCATAATTAGCGGAGTTTTTTTTTAAATACCTCAGCAATTACCGAAAGATCCAGGAAATCTCGTAATTGGTAAAATCGTCACGAATTTCCTCAGATATTTCCGAAATATCCAGAAAATCCCGTAATTAGTGGAGTCTTTCTGAAATATTTCAATAATTCCCGAAATATCCAGGAAATCCCTTAATTTGTAGAGTTATCCAGAAATACCTCAGAAATTCCCGAAATATCCAGGAAATCCCGTAATTAGTAGCGTCATCCCGAAATAAATCAGAAATTTCCGAAATATCCAGAAAATCCCGTAATTAGTGGAGTCTTTCTGAAATATTTCAGAAATTCCCGAAATATCCAGGAAATCCCTTAATTTGTAGAGTTATCCAGAAATACCTCAGAAATTCCCGGAATATCCAGAAATTCCCGTAATTAGTAGAGTCTTTCTGATATATTTCAGAAACTCCCGAAATATCCAGGAAATCCCTTATTTAATAGATTTACCCAGAAATACCTCAGAAATTCCCGAAATATCCAGGAAATTCCGTTATTATTGGTGTTACCCCGAATTTCCTCAGAAATTCCCGAAAGATCCAGGAAATCCCGTAATTGGTAGAGTCATCACGAATTTCCTCAGATATTCCCGAAATATCAAGGAAAGCCCGTAATTAGTAGCGTCATTCCAAAATATCTCAGAAATTCCCGAAATATCCTGGAAATCCCGTAATTAGTAGCTTCATTCCACAATATCTCAGAAATTCCCGAAATATCCTGGAAATCCCGTAATTAGTAGAGTTATCCAGAAATACCTCAGAAATTCCCGAAATATACAGGAAATCCCTTAATTTGTAGAGTGATCCAAAAATACCACAGAAATTCCCGAAATATCCAGGAAATACCATAATTAGTGGAGTTTTTTTTAAATACCTTAGTAATTACCGAAAGATCCAGGAAATCTCGTAATTGGTAAAATCGTCACGAATTTCCTCAGATATTCCCGAAATATCCAGAAAATCCCGTAATTAGTGGAGTCTTTCTGAAATATTTCAATAATTCCCGAAATATCCAGGAAATCCCTTAATTTGTAGAGTTATCCAGAAATACCTCAGGAATTCCCGAAAGATCCAGGAAATCCCGTATTTGGTAGAGTCATCACGATTTTCCTCAGATATTCCCGAAATATCCAGGATATCCCGTAATTAGTGGAGTCTTTCTGAAATATTTCAGAAATTCCCGAAATATCCAGGAAACCCCGTAATTAGTCGACTCATCCCGAATTTCCTCCGGAATTCCCGAAAGATCTAGGAACTGTTTGTCATAATTCCAGGGACACATAAAGTCTAAAAAAGATATTGTTTATTTATATAATTATTTACAGTAAAATGGGAATTCACAGAAAAATGCTTATTTTAGATATATTTCTAAATATAATTTGTTATTAATATTACAAATAATATATATTTATTATAATTTTTGAATACATACAATTTATACCTGGCACCACGACAATTAATTGTTGACAACAAAATTAATTATCGTTTGTGCAATTGTAATAATTAATGGTAAAATGTATGTATAAAAAGTTGTACGTACGTACGGACGTACGTACGTACGCGGACTACTGAAACTTCCAAGCCAAAAAACTAATAAAAAACGACTCTTTAAAAATTTGTATTAGTGGTAAATTTATCCTCGTATCAATGCGATCACAATGGACTCATAAAAAATGACATTCACTAAATATTTTTTACAGTATAAGGGGTTTTTTACAGAAAAATTCACAATTTCACTTATAAAATTTTAATATTATGTAGATTTTACACACAATGTAAATCTCACACAAAAAAAATTTGTAAAGAGTAGCTTCAAAAGAAAAGAATTTTCCACAAACAAGATCACACAAAAAAAATTAATTTTACTGTTAACCTCCAAAAAAAAATTTTAATTTCTTTTTAAAAGAAAATTAATTATAAATATGCAACTAATTTGACAAACAAATTAAATGCAATTTATTCCTTAATTTGGAGGCAAAGCAAAAAAAAATTTAAGAAAATAAATCAAAAGAGATTTTCTCGTTAGCAGAATTAATGATTAAGTAACAAACACTTAATCGAAATAATATTAATAATAACAATAGGTATAAATGTAACACCAATATCACGATTTGTCTCAGCACTAATGCGAGCCAAAATCGCGACGGGAATACAAAAAAATCTATCAACTTTGACTTATCTGACTAAGAGAAAATGTCAAAATCAATTATAATAATATTCATATTTATTGCCACACAACAAAAAAATTATTGTATATTTTCAAAATTATCAGCTGACTGACAGCGTGATAATATCTTTGAAAAATAAAAGAAATATGTATATATTACAAGAAAAAAACAAATTATTAATAATTATAATAATAATAATAAATTTAATAATTATAAACAATAAAAATATTATTGGTCGTCTCGAGCTGATACAAAATCAGTGAGCCGAACTTAAAAATATTTTACACACACACAAATTGTTAAACTCGCTTTTAAAGCGATAACAAAACTGACGCAATGAAATTAAAGATGAAATTACGGTCGCGCAGAGGGGGAAGTTTTCCTTCTTGCGTAACAACGAAGGATAACCGCGCGGTATATGCCGTATAAAGTATATGTTCTCCCTCTCTCTCTCTCTCTCTCTCACTCTCGTTACTCGTTACACTTACTATTGCCGGCTAGTTGGGATTTTCTCTCTTTCTCCCACTAGCGGACTCGTGCTCACTCAGCACTACACGACTCCGCGACGCAATGTCTCTCTCGCACACACTGGTTCACTCTCGCTCTCTCTCTCTCTCTCACACACACAACTACGATATACGGCCAGGGATACCCGCGCGTTCCTACTCTAACGCGAACCGAACACTTCGAATTTTACTCTCTCTCTCTCACTCACACACACGATTCAATCATAATGGCATGCGTCCATGCCATTATCAACCTATATGCTCTTTCTCTCGCTCTCTCTCTCTCTCTCTCTCTCTCTCTCTCTCTCTTTAGCACGCGACTTGTAAAGCAAAAACTTTAAAAATAAATAACCCGCTGTTTCCCATATAAATACAGGTAAACCTGTACATAAGAGAAACACTTATTTTAAAAAAAAATAAGCAAAATTCACCGACCCGAAAATCTCGATACGTAGGCGGTACAACTACCGTCCTGTCACGGTCGCCATTAGTAACGTGGTATTTCGTCCTAATACCAGTTACAATTTATTTATTATTTTTACAGGGATGACGGCCCGAAGAACGCGTCTCTATCGTCGCCGTGGGTTAGTAAGTTAACCCGTCGGGACACGGTAGCGGAGATGGGATGATCTCCTACGTGCCGACACACGTGTCCGTTCCGGACCAAGACATCATCGAAAATGATAATTAATTCGTCTTTATAACCCGGTGGACCCAGAGGAAGTCCCGTCGAATTAAAATATAGATCCGGATATCTATTATACTCACGATAATGAATATTCACCCCAAAAAAATAAGAAAAATGGTCGATAATAATTTAGTACGGGATCTAAGGATAAATCCAGTGTCACCACTAACCACGAGCTAGAGAACGTTGATTTTAAATCACATAATATACACGTGTTCCCCCATTACCCGCGTTCCGAATTCCCTATACTGTATGCGCGCGATGACCGTACCGATACGATCGCGGACCGCGTGTTCAGTGTGCGCGCGCTTGAATTTAGATCGATTCAAGATGGCGACAATTGAGCGCGGGCCGGCACGTAAACAACGTGCCTCGCGACCGCTTCCCCGCGTGTGCGCGATCCCCACCGTCGGAAATAGTATTCGGGTACTACCACGGAGTAGTGCGCGAACGTGCATGCACCAGCAACTACTCCCCAGGCGACGCCCAGCGATGTTGCTACATCGCAATGTGTACCCAAAATCTGGTGCATTTTAAAATTTTGATCGGACCACTTCACGTGGAATATCCCATATATATATATATATATATATGGATTGTTTCCCGTGAACTGGTTTGATCAAAAATTTAAAATGCATCAAATTTTGAGTACAATTTGGAAACGCTATCCAGAAAAAAAAATTTTAGATGCAAAAATAATTTGTTTTTAAAAGTTATTTTAACCTAAAAAGTGAGATTTTTCACGTATTTTTCAACAATTGCTAATTATACAGCTATGTACAGTTTTAAAAATTTTTATTAGTGTTTGAAAATATCATAACTTTTGACAAGCTTACAGGCCAATTACATTTCTACATTAATGCAAGGCCACATTGTCCATTTATTTACATTGTCACGTTAGGATGAAGCGAGTGTACATGTGTGGGGGTCCAAGGCAACCCACCGCGCCGTCCAAGGACGCAGCAGCTGACGCCGCGACAGGATTGGCCGTAGCTCAAGTCATAGCCGCGAGCTTTGCATGGCGCTCGCCGCGGTCGCCATCTTAGGTGGGAGAATGGTCGAGTAGTTCCGGCCTGCCTGCGAGAGAAGAGTGACGCGACTTGCGGAGTGTCTAGTCAGGCACCCTGCCGCACCTTTTGTACAGTTTTGTCAATAAAGTTATATTCTATTTTCTACAAAAAAAAGGAAAGGAGTTTGCTTCGGACCCTCACCCCTCCTTAGCCGCTCCGGGAATTAGGAGGGTTATCAGACCCAGGTGATTACAGCCTTTCATAATTCCAAACATGTACCTTTGTAGATATGTGTGAGTGTTTTAGATACTTCTGGGTGATACTGAATTGCCTGGAAATATTTAGGCTACAACTAGCTGCGATCTAGTTTGCAATATTATATTACCACGCGCAATTTAACAACTACCACGACACGAGCTGGTACCGGCCTGGTTTCTCCGGCCACCGGGAAGTCGTTCCACGCGGGTAATTAGTGTATGTAATAGTGTAAAGTGCAGTGTAAAGGATCAAGTATTTTAAGTTAAAAGTTTTCCCAAGGTAGGCGAATTACCGCAATACCGTGTCGCGCTGCAGCGTATGACCAATGATCACTCTATCTAGAGCGTATGGATTAACCAGCCCGGTAAGTGCTCGATGTTAATCGGTTATTTAATAGAGTTAATACAGTGTGAGATTGCTTGATCGTATGGTCAAATGTTAAATCATAAAAATAAACATAGTAAATAAATTCAAAGAGGATATTCCACAGATTTCAATAAAGAAAAAATGTCATAAACTATGAAGAATACTTTGAAACACCATAGAAAATTATTGATTTTGATAGTGGTACAATGTTGTAAAAGCATTTATGAAATTATAGTTTAATACTGTTCGAATATTCAAGTAGATCAAAATACTACACTTTTCATATATTACATAATTGGAAAATAAATATTTGTTATAAGCTAATTTTTTAAATGAATGTTATATCCATACCCTTATCTTTGCTCTCCTTTTCACGAATTGCAGTCATAATAGCTTCAAAACTACTGTTCATAGCTGCTTTAGTAACAAAGAATCTTAAATATGCTTCATTTCCCTTACTTGTAACTAACTCAGCAATGCTGCCACAAAAATTATTAATAAGCGACGGGTTATTTGTCATACTTGGCTCCTTATCATAAACTTGAACGTAATTAATGTCACATTCATTTGGCTTGTCAAGATGAAATTGTGGAAAAGTAATTTGTATCTAAAATATATAAAATGTATTTATTTTGAATTGACAATAAAAGTATAAATATACGTTTCTAAACGTATGAATATATAAACAAAATATTTAACGTATAATACGTTATTTACTTTTTTATTGATTATGTGAGTAACTAGCTTTAAGCTGATTCTGAAAATTTGTATTATCGAATATTTTTTAGTTAGATGTTGCTTGATATTGATATTTCATGAAATTAATATTGTTATATTATTGTTTGAAAATTACATTTATATAATGAATTATCTAAATGTAATTTACAACCAATAATAAAACAATATTAATTTCATGAAATATCAAGATCAGGCAACATGTAATTGAACAAGATTCGATAATACAAATTTTCAAAATCATCTTAAAGCTAATTACTCACATAATCAATAAAAAAGTAAATATTTAATAAATATGTATAAATGAAATAAAAATGGAAATTATAATACAGTAACACAGTAAAGAAAATATCAATTTGGTTTTTCATAACTTGAAATAGATATCGAACTCTAAAACAATGGTAAACTTGTAACTGCTCAGGTATATGTGCGGTGGTGGGGATAATATACGACGCGAGATGTCCAAGTACATTACGATTTTGGTTGCTCTCTCAATTCCGAGCGTTATGTCACAAGTGTAAACGACTAAACACCCAGTTGGGGTAAGCTTGTCATAGAATCAAGAAGTTGTTGTCATTGAAATTATTTAATTTAATTTATATAATATTTTAAATTTTATTTAGTGTTTTAAGCGTAATTGGACTTCTAAGACACACTTCAAGTGAGTCGTGATACGAGCTAAGCTACGATATTCACGCAGTATAATTAGACAAGACCGAATTTACGCTTTCGGATATCCGAATAATTACTTAAGAAATCATTAAATAAGTATGTAGAAATATTTGTATCAAAACTCGAACGAAGTAGTTATTACAAAAACAACCATTATTATACGTTTAATATGAAAATTTTATTGATATTTATAAAACCAGCAATAGTTGCACTATGTACTGTATGTCAATGAAAATGCATTCCCGAGTGGTACTTCGATATAGCGGAAATTGAGATTGATTGTTTGTGCGGATATTGATTGAGAGATTGTGCCGAGCAGTATAAGTCGCAGCGAAAAGGTTTATGCATACTGTACACAGATAATTATTTGCGTATTTTCTCGAGCTCTTCGCGTTGTGTGTGCTCGCGTATTCCTTCTCCGCTCTTTTTGCTATCAGCCGAGCATAGCGAGCAAGATTAGCCGTTAATTCACGTTATATTACTATTATCACTTAAGGCGGTGTCAAAGCCAAGTTTTATCCTCCCTACCTTACTAACATTGAGAATCATATAAAATTAGTTGTAATTAAAAAAGGAAGTTAATTTACAAATGTAGGAGAACAGTCCCCTTCCCTTATTAATAATCTATCTCGATTCAAAATTTGAAGGAAAAATATGGAGTGGTTTCCGAAAAATTCCTTATCAAAATTTACGATAATATACGCTCGTATAGTTAAAAAGCATGTCAAGATGTTTGGTAAGGGATTTCTCAAAAACTAGTCAATATTTTTCCTTTGAATATTAAAGAGTTATATATTATTAATAAAGGAAAGGGACTCAACTTCTAGATTTACATAAAAGAACTTTCTTTTTTATTATTACTAATTTTATGTGATATTCAAAGTCGGTAGGGTAAAGTGGATAAAACTCGGCTTAGGTACCCCGCCAATTAATGAGCCTGATATATATTATAGCTAATATTTGTCATGAGCTGTCGCGCTAGGGATCGAGGTTTGGTGCTGTGGATGCCTAGACTTTGGCCACACGACATAGAAGTGTAATCAAGTGGACAGGTTCTTGTCATGCTATAATTTGCGGCGAGGATTAATACAACCATAAGAATTGCAAGGGTGATCCACAATGCTTCCTTTGTCCGTCAATCCGTCAGGGAGTATCTGTTATGGCGGGGTCTGGAGCCTATGTTTTTTTAGGCGTGCGCTCAAAACGGCTATGAAGGCTATAAACGCTGGGTAGGTGAAAACGTTAGATTCGGAGTTTTAGTCGGTAAAATTCCGGCACTGGTGATGAGCTCGGATCCTTGTCGTCGTCTTATTAAAAATATTTTTCCTGTTTCCCACGAAAAAGAAATGAAAATAATAATAATATTTTTTATGCGTGGTAAACTGAACACAATCTTACATATCTTACATAAGAGGACGACGAGGGTCCGCACTCATCGCTAATACCGGATTCTTACCGGCTAAAACTCCAAACCCAATGCTTTCATCTACCCAGCCTGAAAGTGTTTTCCACATTACTTCAAGCTGAAAGGCGCGTCTATAACTTGCGTAAATTCAGTCCTATGTTTTATAATTTCCTCCCTCGTTAAGACTGGCACTTATAGTGAAGCGACCTTTTTAGCGGTTTCGAGCGCGCACCTAAAAATAACACAGGTTCCGGACCCGGGTGGCAGATGTGATAATGCTCGTCACGCTCGCGCAAAGGGTAGAGGTGAAATAAAATAGTCTCTGTAAACCAAACAGTTCTAACAGGATTATGAGCAACCTAGTTAAATTCCTAATACCCCAAGCGGGCAGCTTACCTAGGTAAGGCCCCGGTGGTCGGCGCTGGTGTCGTGGATTTTGGAGGAGGCCACCAACCGCTTAGTTCTACGAACACGTCAGTTGTGGGGTCTTCGAAGAAAAGCCCCCAACAGCAGCTGCCATTGACGTTGAGGCTTGCTCCTGCAACCACATTACAAAGTGGCAGCTTTACTAGCTTTGGCAGTGACATCAATGGCATCTCTGCCTAAAGTATAGAATCTCAAGAAGAGATCGAGGTATTCCGAAAGAAATACGACAAGGTAGAGAATGCGCAGGAGGAGATCGACTCAACTTACGACCATTTAAAGAGCGAACTCCAGGCAATGTTGGCAGCTTGCGCAAAGCAGCCTAACATTCCCATGGTCGTCAAAACAGTGCTGAAGACTATAGACACACTTGCATAAAACTTCTATGGGAAAACCAAGTAGATATTTTCGGCAGTCGACGATTACAAGTGTCAAGTCGCGGATTTGCCTAGACTTTGGCCACATGAAACGGAAGTGTAACGGGAGTGGACAGGTCCTCATCATGCTATAAGTGCGGCGAGACTGGACACAAACTTAAAAATTGCAAGAGTGCTCCCCAATGCTTTCTTTTTTCATCAAAGGGTGCTCAGAGAGTAACTCATATGGCGGGGTCCGGAACCTATGCAATTTTTAGGCACGCGCTCGAAACCGCTAGAATAGCCACTTCACGATCAGTGGCAGTCGCAACGAGGGAGGAAATTATAAAAAACAGGACCGAATGACGCAAGTCATAGACGCGCCTTCCAGCTTGAAGTAATGTGAAAAACAGTTGCAGGCTAGGTAGGTGAAAGCTTTGGGTTTGGAGCTTTAGCCGGTAAGAATCCGGTACTGGCGACGAGTGCGGACCCTCGTCGTCCTCTTATGTAAGATTTCTTCGGTTTCCTACGAAAAAAAATAAAAACGCGGCCGCGGATAACGGAATAATCGAAGTGTAGCCGATTATGGTGGGCTGTTTCTTACAACCACTCATACACAATACATACACTCCCGACTAACTTGATCGAGTTTCTGTGTAGGAGGAAACCTTATAAACGGGTGCTTTTTCTAAGCGGGTTATGAGTGAATGACGTCCCTATAAACAAGATCGTCTTGCATTAATGCGGAGAACCCTATAGTTCTCGATCGGGGGAAGTGGGCACAAAGTAGAGGGTGTCAGTTGAGTGGCATAGAGTTCAAGAGAGGGTTCTCTCGTTATCGTGTGCTTCCTTACTCTAGAGGGTGCTGCCGTTATCGAATTCAAGGTACTATAAAATTGAGGTTTTTAATATTTTAATACTAACCTGGCAGATTGTCATGTAGTGCAT
Source organism: Theocolax elegans (assembly GCA_026168455.1). Classification (NCBI taxonomy): domain Eukaryota; kingdom Metazoa; phylum Arthropoda; class Insecta; order Hymenoptera; family Cerocephalidae; genus Theocolax; species Theocolax elegans. Next base: position 56,467,634 of record CM047426.1, read on the forward strand.
GCCTGATGAAGAATTAATTTTAATGCTTCATTTAATTGACTATTTTTGATACGTACAAAGTAAAAAAATCATTTAAAACATTTTTTTATTAATTATTTTGTGACTAATTTGTATGCTGAAATTACTAAAATTATTATAACAATTTGTATCAGGTGGATTTTTCATGTAATTTATGCGGCAACTACATATAATTTACAAGGGGAGTACTTGATCTCCGGGAAACGGATCTTATTCTAACATTGGTATGTCTTATATAATATAAAACTGTGAAGAAAGCCAAGTTATCTCTTGCCAATGGCCACTTATACGGGAGTTATTCGATATCTAATAATAATATCCGTAAAAATTACTTGCAATTAGATCGCTTACAACTCGGAAACAAATAAAGATAGGCACTCAAACCAAAAGCCAGAAGAAAGTTGAGTTCAAGTAGATATGGTTTGAAAAAGGAAGCTCAAATTGCTTAATTTTCAGCAAAGTTATAAAGAAAATAAGAAATTAAAAATTATTAGGCCAAAAGAAACAATACATTTTTCATATTAAATTTTGGTTAAAATTTCTATAATTTTTTATTTTCTTTATAACATTGCTCCAAATTAAGCAATTTGAGCTTCTTTTTTTTAAACCATATCTACTTGAACTCAACTTTCTTCTTGTTTTATGGTTTGAATGCCTATATCTATTTGCATATATCTATATCTAATGCCTATATCTATATGCAAGTAATTTTTATTGATATTATTATTAGATTTCGAATAACTCCCGTATAAGTGGCCATTGACAAGAGATAACTTGGCTTTTTTCACATTTTTATATTATAAGAGACATATCAAAGTTAGGATAAGATACGTTTCCCGGAGGTCAAGTACTCCCCTTGTTAGTTGCATGCATTTTTAATAAATTGTACTAGATTGGCGTGGTATCGTCCCTCTCTTTCTCTCTCTCTCTCTCTCTCTCTCTCTCTCTCTCTCTCTCTCTCTCTCTCTCTCTCTGGCGCGGTAAGTACAAAGCTTTCTTTCCTTCAACTCCATATTTCTCGGGAGATCACCGTACTCACGTAGCTATCTGGAGTTTCAAAATAGTAAAAATTAGACATTTACTGTCTGTAGCTTGTACCTGTATATTTAGTTGCATTTTTGGTTGCATTTTTGCTGTAGGCAGTTGTCCAATAATAAAACAAATCTATCTGCGAAATTTTTGGAGGTTAGCTGAAATCTACAACGTCGCGAAAATCACCTCATGCGAAAATGACAACACCCCGCGGCTGCTTTGTTTGCGAAACTCGACTGACACGCAAGGGATATACAGAGATGTGTACTCTATGTAACAACATAGCCCATACTTATTGCTTCAAGGTCGTGCCGGGCTCGTCCGAGCGCCGCTGCTGTGTGCTCGCAAAGACAAAATCCAAAGCGTTAGTGCTGGCACCCACCGACTTGAGGGCGCCACCACCTGGGTTACCACGCCAAACTAGCGCGACTGACTGTGCCGCGCCGGCGACCACGCCTACTCTTGTCACCTCCTGTGTTAAGGCATCTCCGCCTATAGTATGGAATTTCAAGAGGAGATACAAATATTCTGCAAGGAATACGAGAAGGTAGAGAAGGCGCAAGAGGAGATCGACTCCACTTACGACCATCTGAAGAACAAACTTCATGCAATCTTGGCAGCTTGCGCAAAGCAGCCTAACATATCCATGATCGTCAAGACAGGGCTGAAGACCGTACACACCCTTGCACAAGAGTTCCACGGGAAAACTATGGAGATGTTTTCTGCAGTCGACGATTACAAGTGTCAAGTCAAGGATTATCGAGTTGGTCACGAGAATTGTCGGCGGCCTAAAAGATGAGGCATAATAGCTAAAGCCGTCATAGCGGCTGCAGCTAAGATGCAGGCTCAAAAGAGGAGTAGGGAGGGCCCTCGAAGCTCCCCCGAAGCCTCTAAAAGCCAAAAGAAGAAGAAGCCTCGAAAGGAGGTACCACCATCTGGCATGGAGAAGGAGCAATCCAAGTCCGAGTCTGTAGAGGGAAAAAAAGTCGAGAGCCAAGTCGGGACAGGCGCCTCTTGATAGGAGAAAGCGTAAGAAGGCGCCGGTATCCACCCTTGTGGTCACCATCGAAAAGGACCGTACGTTTGCTGAAGTTCTTGGGAAGCTCCGAAAGGAAGTCAATACGGACGACACTGGCGCGCAGGTTCTGAGCGTGCGTCCATCAGGGCGGGGAGACGTCCTGCTCCGGCTGGGTAAAAAGACGGATACTGCAGTATTTGCGGAAAAAGTCCGAACTGCTACTCAAGGTATGGGAGAAGTTCGAGTCCGAGATCGAAGGGTCACCCTGAACATCAGAGACCTGGACGCTCTCACAACGAGGGACGAAGTGGTGGCAGCCCTAAACAAAGTGCTCACGTCTCCACCTGAAGGTCGAGAGGTGTCACTGTTGGGCCCCAACCGCAGTCAGCAAAAGACAGCCATCGTGAAGCTAGATCTCGAGACTGCTGACAAGCTGAAGTCGATGCGACATCTTTGCGTCGGCTTTGTAAGCTGTCGCGGCCAGGAGCGAGTTTTGGTCGAGAGGTGCTATCGGTGCCTATATTTCGGCCACACGAAACAGAAGTGTAAAGGAGTGGACAGATCCTCATCATGCTATAAGTGCGGCGAGACTGGACACAAACTTAAAAATTGCAAGAGTGCTCCCCAATGCTTTCTTTTTTCATCAAAGGGTGCTCAGAGAGTAACTCATATGGCGGGGTCCGGAGCTTGCACCATCTTTAGGGGCGCGCTTGAAACCGCTAGAAAGGCTGCTTCACGATAAGCGGCAGTCTTAACGAGGGAAGAAAGTATAAGGTAGGACCGAATGACGCACGTCACGGACACGCTTTCCAGCTTGAAGTAAGTGAAAAGAGGTCGAAGAGGATGAGACCCGTGGACAAGAAAAGAGCGCAGCTCAGCCAGTCCGCGTCGAGCTGATGAGAGAGGTGACCCTACAAGAAAGTTTCTACGTCACTTGGCGCAGGGTTTGGGGGTCCCAAACTCTGGATCGTTGGAAACGGTGCGGGCCAGTCTCAATGTGCTGTTCAGGAAATCGGCTATCCAGCTGAGCTGTCAATACTGACTCCTGAACCTGCACCAATTCTTTTGGTTAAGCAGCCCTCCACCTCCGCTATGATGGACGTAAGGTCGGGGATGTCCGGCAATGTCGTCACCAGCCACCAATGCCCCCTCCAGCGACGCTGACCTCCTTCGCGAATGTCACTTGCTGTCGGAAACGGTAGTACGAGATAATCCTGTAGCAAGAGATACTAGCTTGCAACTGGTGATGACCACCATGGAGAAGAACCTCAGCACCCTTTGACCCTAGTTTGTCTAGGCGGGAGAATCAACTCTGCGTGCGAATTATTATTGGTTTCATTGCCCTCTTTTCCACTCTCACATCAGTAGGATGATGTGGAGTTTAGTGGGGGACTTCGCGTCGAGACGTCGTTGCAATTAAACCTATAATAATAAAACAGAAATGAAAATATTAAATCTTATGTTAAATTGTATAGCCATTAGAAACGCGCACTTTGTTATTGTTTCGTACGTTGCCTTTCCAAGACCACGAAACACGCGTGTTTATGTCTGCGAACGAGGGTGTGTGCGAGCATCCATATAGTATATTGTTATTGCATGTGTGTGTTAGATACTTTTCGGGAATGCGACAATTCCCGAAAACCTCAGTACGCTGCCGGTCTTGACCGCGACAGCTCCCTTTCGGACACCTCGTCACGTTCACACTTTACGCCACGGGAAGTACCGGATCGGTTCGTCCGTGCATCGGTGTTGAGGTGTGGATATAAAATGGAGAGAATTATTTTATTTAATAATGACGTGGATTTATTTAACTACTACTTCTTATATACATCGACGTGTTTATTTGGCGAAGACTCAAGCCAGAGAGCTCGAGTAGCAGTGAGATCGTCGTATTGTCCGACGTCTCTCGCAGTATAGTCGTACTCACATACATACTGGAGAGGGGGAGACTTACAAGTGTGTCTCCACTCACACTCATTAGCACGCTCACTTATTTCGGCGTGCTTCACACTATACATGATTAGCGTACAATATTGAACTTGGTTTGAACTTGGGTATATAACATGACCTTGGATTGAACTTGGGTATATAACAATATAAATGTACATATTATATTTCAACACGCCTCCTTACATTTATATTATATTATTTATTTAAACTTATTTGCTCTATATTATATTCAGTTTCATTCTGAATTTTTCAAACTTTTCTTTGCATAATGCTTTAGTAAAAATATCCGCAACATTTTCATTTGAATCAATTTTACACACTTCAATTAATTTTTCCTTTACTCTCTCATGTACAAAATGATAATGTATTTCTATATGTTTTGAATTTTTCGTAAAATTACCACTATTTGCAATGTTTATTGCTCCCGAATCGTCTTCATAAATTTTTATAGATTCATTTATACTTATGTCGAATATTTTTACTAATTCTCTTATAAATTTTATCTCACTACCTCAGATAATGCTACATACTCAGCATACGTCGAAGCTTTGGCTATACATTTTTGTTTTCGAGATTTCCAATCGATCACATTCCCATACATTTTTAAAACATATCCAGTCGTAGATTTTCGATCATTATTATCGCCTGCCCAATCGGCATCAACATAGCAAGTTCTAGTATCGCAATTTTCAATTCTTTTATAGTGTAAATTTAAATCTTTTGTTAGGTACAAATATTTCAAAATTCGCAATGCGTATTTCCATTATGTTTCGCTATAACTATTTTGATATCTACTCAAATAATTAACACTATAACTTATATCTGGCCTTGTATTTGAACTAATGTATAATAAAACACCTGTTAAATTTCTATATTTTATATTTGACTCACAGCTTTCAGATTTCTCTAGCTTTAAATTTGTCTCCATAGGAGTACTATACAATCTACTGTTTTGTATTTCATATTTCTCAACTAACGACTCTATATATTTCGTTTGGCTTAAAGTAAGTTTATTTTCTAGATAATCATAAGTTATATTTATTCCAAGATACTCTTTGATTTCTCCTAAGTCTTTCATTTTAAATTTATCTGACAAGAGTTTCTTAACGCTTTGAATGTTTTCCTTACTTCTACTGCAAATTAACAAATCATCTACATAAATCAAAATATAAATTTCATTTTTCTCTTTACCTTTTTTATATAAACATAAATCTACATTATTTCTTTTGAATCCTAATTTTGTAATACACTCATCAAAACACTCATACCAGTCTCTCGGACTTTCTCGTAATCCATACAACGCTTTTGACAATTTGTATACTGTCTTTGTTTTATCTTCGTAACCTTTTGGTTGATTTACATATACCTCAGAGTTTATTTTTCCATTAAGAAATGCAGTTTCTACATCCATTTGTTCAATTTTTAATTCATTTTTGACAACAATAAGAAAGTAAAATTTTTAAGGTTTGATTCTTTGCTACTGGAGCGTATATGTCATCAATTTCATCTGTTTGTTGAAAACCTCTTACAACTAGCCTAGCTTTATATCGTCAGATTTTCTCGTATAAACCCATTTAATATCTAAGACTTTTTGTCTTTTATTCTTTCTACTAATATCCAGGTTTTATTTTTATTTATGCAATCTATTTCTTGATTCATTGCTTTTTCCCAATTTTTACTATCTTTACAATTTATCGCCTCCTCAAATGTACCAGGCGTATCTACTCTACAGTAATTTACACATATGTTATAAGAAATACCATTACTAAATTTTCCCGAAGGTTGATTTAGTAATGAAATTGAAGCGCTGTTATTCGGATACCTAATCGGACTTTTCTTTTCGCGTGTAGTTCTACGCGGCAATGTTAGCTTTTCATAATTTTTATTACTTTGTTCTTGTTCATTTTCATCCGTGCTTTCAAAAACGCTATCATTTAACTCGTTTTCTGTATTTTCATCGTTTTCTTTTCCATTTTCATTTTCATCAAAACTAATACATTTAATATTTTCTTCGATAAATTCAACATGCCTTGTAACTAATATTTTATTATATAACAAAACTCTATAGCCAACATCACTATAGCCTAATAGAATTCCCATATCCGCTTTTTTATCCCATTTTGAAAATCTTTTTTGTTCTGGCCTTTTTACAAAAACTTTACTCCCATATAAGAGTAAATGTTCAACATTCGGTTTCTTCCTAAAGAAAATTTCATACGGAGTTTTTCTCTCAATAGTATTAGCGAGCGTTCGATTTTTCAAATAAGTAGCCGCACATATTATTTCAGGCCAAAACCGTTTGTGTACTTGTGCCTGTGTTAGTAAACATCGCGACATATCTATTATCGTTCTATTGAATCTTTCCGCTGTACCATTTAACTCGTGTACATAGGCTGGACAATTATTCAAAATAATGCCTTTCTCTCTCGTAAATTTATAGAAACGATTATTTAAATATTCTTTCCCGTTATCGCATCTCAGAATTTTTACTCGTTTTCCGATAAATTATGTTATATTTTCACTTTCATTCACATATTGAATTAAACAATTATATACCTTGTGACAAGGTATGTAATACCTGTCATAATAATAAGCCAGCGAGTGCCAATACAAACTAGCCTACCTACCCTCACATCTCTAAGCCTACCTAACCTAACCGAAGCTCCCTAAAAATCCCCAATACTTCCCTTAGCTCCTTCCACGTAGCACAATGAAGCACCATGTCAGGAGAGGCGATACAACTTCCAAGAGGCTTCGCACCAGGACCATGAAGCAGCCTACGATGGCCCAAGGTGCCAGACGGAGCAGCATAAGCAGCAGCATGACATCCAGGAAGCTGTAACACGTTAAGCAATCAATAATAATCCTAATTAGAAGGAAACAAGGAAGCATGTAGTTGCACACAGTAACTGACAGCTACATGCTAGGAAAGGATTGGAAGTGAGGTTATGGTAATCACAACATTACCATAACTCTCAATTAAGAACTAATAATCAATACGCAGCACTCCCTCGGGAGATAGATATTTACCTAGGAAGCAGCCAGAATCCCCGCAGCAACGCAGCACCGAAGAAGAGCAGCAGTCACTGACCCGACGCGCACCAGCTGAGCAGCCAACGTGAGAGCGAGTGAGAGAGAAGACTCGAAGATCGGCCGTCCGTCTGCACCTGTAACAGAGTGGAACTATTAGCCGATAAATCAACACGAAGGAACGATCATATAGACTTACCGGGTTGACAGCATCACCGGGAACACCGTCCTCTCCGTGGGAAGCAGCGGCTGAAGCAACGTCGTCCGCCTTGTGTAAACATGGTCGCGAGCACTCACGATACGGCGCGCGCGAGGCGACGGCGGCCGACGGGAAAATCGACGCGAGAAGCTGCGCGCGCACGTCGGGCCCGAGCAACGAAGCTGCGAACGAGCCCGAGCTCGAGAGAGTTCATCGGGACGCCATCGAGGCAGCATCGGCAAACCGATTCACGACCGAATACGATCGATATTTGTGCGTGAGTGTGTGAGAGCAATTGACCGCAGAGCAGCAGACTTCCAGGAGACGATCTCCACTGGCATAAGTTGGGTGCACGCCCTGCACCGGTATTTCACTATCTCTCCTGACCGTAAGTGTGCTTCCCCTTTTACTCCCCTCCCCACCCCTCGCGCAGCAGGTAGCAGCAGCTCGCACGCGCAGCCGAGCATAAATATATAAATTCGCCGCGATCGTACGCGGCTGGCGCCCAAACCATATTTTATAGTTATAATAAATTAATATCATTTTATATAAACCTAATTGTTTATTTCGCCTTTGACGCCACGCCCTAATCCCCAGCGTGACCGTTACAACCTCATCTTTAGTCTTAATACAATAAACCTTAGCTATTTTGCTATAATCATCCATAAAAGAAACAAAATAATTTTCCCCATTAAATCCAGTAGTTTTAAATGGATCGCAAACATCAGTATGTATAATCTCCAAAATATCGTTTGCTCGTGTTCTATTATATTTAAATGGAAGATTATGCATTTTATTCTCTATGCAAATTTTACACTTGATATATTCCGATTCAAGTTCATTAGGAATTCCCGTTAGCAACTGTTGTTGACATAATGTATTCAAATAACTAAAGTTTACGTGCCCTAAGACTCTATGCCATCGTTCCTTTTGACTCATACTTTTATTTTTCTCGGAACTATTTACATACGTCTCATATTTCAATTTACTTTTCATTTTGAATACTCGATTTTCTTTGTAAGCTACAGCTATTAATCTATTATTTTTATCTATAACTTTTGCATAATTTCCTTTTGAAACAATCGTATTTTCGTTATCGATTAATTTCCCAAAACTAATAAGATTCATGTTCATTTCTTTAGTATAAAATACATTTTTCATATTTACTTCATTTTGTTTTCCATACGCATCAAAATAACTAACAACATTTCCAATCTTTGTTGCTTTTATAGACCGATTATCGCCTAAATAAATATTTATCGGTTCTTTCAAGACAATACATTTTTCAAAGTAACTTTCATCATTTACAATATGATCCGAACACCCGCTGTCTAATAACCAATGTATTTCGTTACCTGGCCTAACGTCACCTTGACTATGCTGCGCTGCATGAGCTGTTGCTGTCCAAGCGCTCGAACCAGGTCCGCTTTGCTCATCTTGGCTTAAAACTTGTTGTCGACGAAAATTTCCACGCCCTCTGCTGTAGTTGCCTTTTGTGCCTTGCCGTCCTCTATCTCTACTGCTTCGACCTTGAGTTGAAACTTGCCATGTTCCGCTGCTTTGTGCTGCTTGGCCTCCATCTTGGCATTCTTTTGCGAAATGTCCAGCTTCCCCGCATTTATAGCAATTTACTTTTTGACTTTTCTTTGCAGTAAATACATTTGATCTTTTTTCATTATCTTCATTTTGATTTTTCAATTCAGCTAGTTTAATTTTATTCTTTACATAATCTGTCGTTTGATCTTCTTCTTTTAATGTATCGATCAAATCACCAATATAACTGTATGATTCTGGCAACGTGTTTAGTATATAATTTAATTTCTCTTTTTCATTTATTTTGGCTCCTGCGCTTTTCAATTCGTTCACAGCTTTTTCAAAGTCGGTAAAAAATGACGCTGTATCACCATAATTATTCAATCTTATTTTTTCAATTCTGTTTCTGCACATAATTTGTAATGCTGTAGATTCTTTCAAATATGTATGCCGTCTAATTTCTTTATTATCTCATAGGCTGTTGTCTCTTCACAAACAAATTCCAATTGCCTATCTGAAATCGAGCTGTATATTATATTAATAGCCTTTAAATCTTGTTCATCCCAATTTGCTACATATGTAATAGTTTTCCCATTATAATCACTGTATCACATTTTTTCATCTTCATAAACATTGTGATTCTCTTTTTCCACATGCTATAATTTTCTCCATCAAACACTGGGATATTTATCTCTTTTCTCTCCATATCGTATTCTTCAATATCAAACTTTCCTTCGTGTTCAGATATACTTTCTTCTTTCTTTACCTCTTCTTCAACAATTTTGTCTTTATCCATAAACATCTCGAATGTTCCTTCGGATTCGGACTTTTCACTTTACTCAGACACGTGGCTTCCTTTCTTCTTTCTTCTTAAATATTTCCTTATTTTCCCGAAGGTCAATAAGAAAATAATTAAAAATACTAACCACGCTCTGCAACCATGTTGAGGTGTGGATATAAAATGGAGAGAATTTTATTTAATAATGATGTGGATTTATTTAACTACTACTTCTTATATACATCGACGTGTTTATTTGGCGAAGGCTCAAGCCAGAGAGCTCGAGTAGCAGTGAGATCGTCGTATTGTCCGACGTCTCTCGCAGTATAGTCGTACTTACATACATAATGGAGAGGGGAGACTTACAAGTGTGTCTCCTCTCACACTCATTAGCACGCTCACTTATTTCGGCGTGCTTCACACTATACATGATTAGCGTACAATATTGAACTTGGTTTGAACTTGGGTATATAACAATATAAATGTACATATTATATTTCAACAATCGGGAACCGTACGCGAGTGTCTCGTGAGTTCTTTAGATTACTGCAGTGCGAAGGACGAAGTGTCTTGGGTCGAGGATTCCCCGAGGCAGGCAAATCGCCGCGGCATCAAGCCGTACCTGCAGACCGCCATCGAGGACGACGGGATGCTGGGCCGACTCCACCGGCCAGGAGACGTCGGGGCGCCGACTCCCACCAGAGCCTATGGACCAACCAGCCCGGTAAGTACCCGACATCAGTCGGTATAATTTAGTGTGTGTTGAGTGAGTGTGTGTATATTTGTTTGGTAGCACACCGGTGCTACCGAGACTGAACAGGTATTGCGCGGGGCGACTGCGGGGGCAGCCTCAGCTTGCCGCGTACGTACCACGCGACCGAGAGAACGCCTCGTTAATTGTCGGGCTCCTCCGTGTTGTTTAATGTAATAAAATATATGTTTATTTATTGATTTCAATTGAACGGTTGCGTATTATTTTATATAATAAAACAACCCGCAATCACTATTCTGATTCCCGATTTTCCCGCAACGATTGTCGGTACGTAGAAGATCGTCCAATCTCCGCTACCATGTCCCGACGTGTTAATTCGTTAACCCACAGCTACGACAAAGACGTGTTCTTCGGGGCTGGAAAACACATACCTGGACACTCTCACAACGAGGAACGAAATGGTGGCGGCCCTAAACAAAGTGCTCACATCTACTCCTGATTGTCGAGAGGTGGCGCTATTGGAACCCAATCGCGGTCAATAAAAGACAGCCAACGTGGAGCTACATCGCGAGAGGGCTGACTAGCTGAAGTCGATGCGGCATCTCTGAGTCGGCTTTGTAAGCTGTCGCCTTCGGGATCGAGTTTTGGTCGTGAGGTGCTATCGGTGCCTAGACTTTGGCTACATGAAACGGAAGTGTAAGAGAGTGAACAGATCCTCGTTATGCTACAAGTGCGACAAGCCTGAACACAACCTTAATAATTGTTAGAGTGCTTCTCAAGGCTTCCTTTGTCTATCAGAGGATGCTCAGGAAGTATCTCATATGGCGGGGCCCGGAACCTCTGACACTTTTAGCCGTGCGCTCGTAACTGCTAGAAGGGCCGCTCACACGATAAGTGACAGTCTCAACGAAGAAGGATAACATAAAAAATAGGACGAAATGACGCAAGTCAGACCAACGTCTTCTGCGATGCCTCAAACTCGACCCAGAGAAGCTTGGCATTTACGCTTGAGGCGCATTTAAACGCTGCGATGGCCTTGCACACCTCCATTTCTCGTGCTTCTAAAACCTCTCAGCGCGTGCTTGCGTGCCTCCTCGCTCCTCCTTTCGGGTGCTTTTCACCTGGGCTGCGGCTCGCCCTCTGGTCGGCCATTATTGCGGGTTATTCGCCTGCCACCTGGAATCCTATCGCCTAGTTTGCGCAGGAAGTCTTCCAGAGCGGAGAAGACCTCCTCTTCCTCATTCTTACTGCGGCGGTCCAGGTCTTGCGCGCCCTTTAATTGGCATCGAAGCGCCTCCAGTTAAGATAGTCTTGTAAAACGAGAAGTCCAGCTCGTATGAGGCTTTGCGACAACGGGCTATTGGTAGGGTTGCTGCCACTGCTCGGTTACACTCTACGGGAAGTGGGTCTTCGCCAACGCTTCCCTCCTCCTCTGAGGCCACGTGGACGGACTGCTCCTCGGTGGCTCAGATTACGGTTAGGGCGATTTCGGCGGTCTGGTGGGCCTGCTGCACTCTTTGTAAGTGGGGTTAAAGACTCGACTAACGTAACAAAGTCCTGGAGAAACTTTGGTACTACGACGCCATGCCCAAGAATCTGCGATAGTTTTAAATTCTTTACCGCCGGGTACACCAAAATCGGAGCAATTTGGTGTGGGTCGGGACGCATGCATTTCCGATTCACCAAGATTCCGAAAAACTTTTCCTCCTGCCAGCAGAACTCGCTTTTTTAGTACGTGCTTCAACCACTACAAGTGTTCGTAAAACGTCTCGGTCGCAATGATTATATCATCTGAATGTGAAAAAGCGTATGATTCTAACTCGTGCTCGATGAGACGGTTTGAGAATTCTTGGAACGTAGCTGGTCTAGTAGCGACACAAAGTGAGGTATTCGCTGACGCGTTGCAGAAACTCTTCAATATTCTTTTCGCCCTGAATTTACTACTGTATGTACTATCTTGCCGACATCTCGTCCTCTCGGGATATTGATGCTTGAGCTCCGCCTTGTATACCATCTTTCAGACTGCTGATCTTACGACATCGTCGAATGCACCCTCCCCCTAGACAGTGGTACGTTTGGAAAACACTGTCTGTCGACGTAAGATTCATGGCTGCTCGATGATGGCGGTAGAAAGTCATACTTTTGCTTATTTTAGGTATTGTTCTAGTTTATCTGGATGTGTTTGAATTTGTGATGCGAGTGTTGCTGATTAAATGTTGCATTTGGTGATTCATTACTAGTATCTGCCGCTGTAGTTCTAAATTTAACGACTGCGATTTCTCCAGTTCTAATGCCACCCGTTCTGATACTGCAACGTAATACCATTTGCTAATGTGCATATTCTTTCTCCCTTCTCCGGCGTTTCTGTAGAGAATACCGTGCGTGGTTCTGTACAGATTCCGGATGCATTACTTTGCGTTGTTACGTTGTCGTCAGAATCGCTGTTGTTGTTACGATTACAGCAGATGGAATCGGCTGTATCATGGTGTGCAACACCTCGTACTGGTTTTGGCACGCCAGTGACATATTTGAATTTAATCCCTGACCTGTACTGTTTGCTAACGGTCCAATGCCGCTGGGCTGTGCTGTATCGCTACATTTCAGAAGTTAGAATTGGCAACTTTTCAAAAATTACCATTTTGGGAAGCAGAGACCCTTCCTCCGTAGGTGGTGGACGATATACTTTCTCGCCTTCTATCGTCTGCTCGGTTTCCGTGGCGAGGTCCAGCATTTGTTCAATTGAGCTCACTTCCGCTCTCTTGAACAGCCGTTGAAGCTGTGGCAGCGTGTTCCGATACAAATGATCGGGCTGCTGTGCTTCAGTTGGCGTAGGGACTATCTTTCGCATTATTGCGATTGAGCACGTCATATAGTCCCAACCGGCTCATCGGGACCTTGAGTCCGTGCGTTGGACTCGACGATGATCCTCTGCTGGAAACGTTGGCTCATTCCGTACCAACGTTTAGCCGAAGTCACGAAATCTTGCCAGGAGTGTCACTTGTGTTTCTCATTCCGGTACCACGTGGCGGCAGTGTCTGTCAGCAATTCCGAGAGTGACGGCAGTAACTCGTCTTCTGACAGGTTGGCCAGGATCCTGCAATCCTCGATCCTGGTTAGGAAGGCGCCGATGCTCTGGCTCTTGTCGCCAGAGAATTTGACCTGCCACTTCCTAACAATGCCGCCAACATCCCGAGGTGTTCCATTCAATCTCGATGACGTAGAGAAGTGTGGTGTTGGAAATGATTGACTGTTTTTTGGCGAGCTGCGCGCTTGCGGAATCCTCTGGGATTCGCGCGCTTTCCCCCTTTCCAAGCTCCATCAGACTTTGTCTGAGGGGCGCTTGTGCGTTGTTGCTCGCCATTTACTTGCGCCTCACTTATCTCGCTCACATCAGGACCATAACACGTATATGTGTCCTGAAATTGTACATGGTGAGATTGGTTGGCACCGTCCAATCTCGTGCTGTGAGCGGTTTGAGTGCGCTCGGACATTAGCTTATCCACCTTCTTCGTAAGGTCATTCACTTTTTGAATAAGCTGCACCAAGGTCTGGGAGAACGATCGAGGGATTTTAAAAATGTTTCCCTCGTCTGAGACCAATGACAGCCATTCTTCCGCTCGTTCGGCTTGATGCTCTGAGTTGGTCGCGGCTGACGTCGTTTCGTCTAACTCGACGTCATCGAAATCCTGCACCGTCCTGTGCAGGTTGTCCTTAACCGCAGCGTTCTCCCGCAGTACCAGATGCACTTCCTAATCTGGGCTAGGTTCATCAGATTCCTCGTCTTGATGTTCACCTAGCATCTGCAGCCACCTATTTCTCCGTTGAAGAAGGCTGCGAACTGCTGTGGCTTCATCCTCCTCCTGGTTTTTATCTTGCTTTTATCTTTTTGCTTTTATCTTTTTGCTTTTATCTTTTTGCTTTTATCTTCTTGCTTTTATCTTTTTGGATTTTTGATGTGTGGATTTAGTTTGATACGAAACCGAGATGTTAATTTTGTTATTATAACAATTTATTTTACAGTAGTTGCAAAATTATACGTGTTTTTGGAAAATATTTTTGAATTCTTGGAAACATAGTGTTTGTAATTTTGCAATTAAGGTTGATGATTATTATTTTTGACAAATGAGATTTTTGAAATTTTTTATTAACAATAATTATCAAATTGTTTATATTTTTGCTCCCTTATTTGGCTAGAGTTTTTCTTCGATTTTGAATTATTCGTTGAACGTGTGGTTCGAAACTATATACGTGTTTTCGTCGTTCGGTCGATTTTGTTAATTAAAAAATTCATATCTCGGTTTCTATCCAGACTATCATGGTGTGTTTTGGTGTAGTTTATTAACTAAGGGTAAGGTTTTTATTTTTATAAAAAGAATTCTTTAATTAATTTATTTGTTTATGTTATTTAATTTATTTATAAATTTGTTTATTATAACAAGGGTATATTTTTATGAGTATGGATTCTTTGGTATGCGGGCTCTGCAGAACTAAATGGGTGGGTAGGTCGAGTGTCTATAATTATTAGTTAACAAATTGATATCTCAGTTCCTAATGGTTTTATGGTAACAGAGTTTGGTTGGGTTTTGTTAATTAAGGTTCCGGTTATTATATTTCTAAAAATAACCGTTTTTGCGATTTATTTGTTAACGGATTTTAATTTATTTATAAATTATTTATTGCGAGAATTACTTGTCATTCTGATTTTAGATTGTTTAGTGTATAAATTGTTATCAGTTGTAAATGCCTATGGCACGTCCGTTAGCCGTGCTAATAGGACCGCGCTACAGTTCCTTAACCGCCGAATTCTTATACCTAGATTAGTATTCGATTGCTTTTGCTAGTTATTTATTATTAATTAATGCGATTGACGTTTCATGTGTATGTAATTATAAAATAGTATAATTGTGATTTATAATAATAGTTGTGTAATTGTAATTGTTGTGACGATTTGGTAATATGTGGTTAATAAACAATGAATAAATAATGCGCGTTTTGAGCGCGTCCGTTAGCCGCAATGATATGTCCGTGTTACGGGTCCATATTATTATATAACAGGAATAAAGTAATTTTTTTATTTATAATTTTGGTTTTTTTTTCCTCACGTATAAAGATTTTGTGTGTGTTTCTGGTGGTCTGTTAGGATCCCTGTGTAATTTGTATGGAAAAGATTGTTTTGTTTTGTTGCTGTAGTTTGGAAAATATACTTCTGTATTATTTATGTTCAATTTGCATGTTCTACTTTGTGTTTACTTAAATTTATTCTTCTCAGTTCCCTGATGTTCTTCCGGTGGCGGCGGCTGTGGGCATCGGACGGTCCTTTGATACCCTAGTCCGCGACAAACGGGTGGAGTTTTCTTTACTCGAGTTGCGAACCACTATCGTCGGGGGCTACTTGTCAATGATAAGGCTCTGCCATCGTAGCGAGGTGGCCATACTAGTATCGCCCCTTCGTTAATGGTAAGTGTGGGCATTATTTGGTTTATAATTATCGACCTATTGAGTGTGTCTTATTCAACTGGATTTTCTTTCTTTTCCAGATATCGCGACCGCGGGGAATTCCGGTGAGTTTGGACGCTGCCAAAAAGGCTCTCACCGACGCGTTTGCATGGGTGAGTGCACCGAGGTAGGTTCGGGCTTACGGGATGAATTTCGACGAGATGCCTGGCTGCGAGCGCTTGTACCTTAAGGCTGTTCCGCATCATATTCATTGGCGGCATAACCGCCATATAGAACCCTTGGTCAGTATCAACGCGCCGACGTTCTATTTGGCTGGACACGTGTCCTTTTCAGAAATGCATCCAGAGGACGGGTTCCTGGGCTCCTGTAACTTGCTGCACTGGGGTTTAGAAGGTGCATGTAAGTTATGGTTGTTCGTGCACCCAGACTGCGGTTAGGATTTATGCAAAGTTCTCGCTAATGCCGTCCATGAAATGCGGGTGGCTGGAGACGCTGCTGACGCCTGATTGCATGGTTGTTCCACGCCTCACCATCATAAGAACTTGATTGTAACGCCCGAATTTCTGCGCTTGCATAATATACACTTCGAGATCGTGGTCCAACGGCCCGGTACCCTAGTGTATGTACGTGATTTTATTTATCACCAGGTGACTAATTTGGGGGTTACTCTCAGTGATCGTTACGTGTTTGTGTTCGGGGGGTGCAATTTCTTGGATTCCCCTGGACGCTGACGCGTATGAATTTGTGACGTCGTGGCGTTCCCGGTCGTACGAGTGTCCGGAAGAGGGTTGCCACCACGTAACGGCGATGAAGGCGGCGGCGCTTTATTATGCGACACGACACCGGTGCCCTAGTTTTGACGCTTTGGTCTGCGCATTTTGCGACAAACCGTATAAGGTGCGGAAGGTTCTCATGCGTCATGTGCGTGAGAAGCATGGTACGATTCGACTTTGTGATCGTTGTGGCCGCGGGTTCGGGCCGGAGGCCCTCAAGCGTATCAGTGCATCTGCGTAGAAGCTCTTGCCGGCCGTGCGTGATGTGTTGATTTTTATTACGATTTTGATACTATTCGCCGTTGATGTATTTGTGTTGTTGTTGTCTAGTTTTAATTGTTATTCTTGTTGTTATTAAATCATTTATATTTAATTTGTGTTTATTCTTATTATTATTATCCTTCTTCCCTCCTTCGCTACCGGTATTATTTTTTTTAATTCGTGCTTTTCGTCTTGATGCTCTAAGATAACGTCGGATGCTCTTTTTATTTTGTTCATATGTACGTTTTTGATGACGGATCCGTTTTGTATCGTAACGTTTCGCGTTTTATAGTTTATTTTTATAATATCGTAAGGTCCCTCGTATTCCGTGTAGAATTTGCCTATTGGGAAGACGTATAATTTCTCCTTCCCTAAAGTGCTGTACATTCAGTTTTTTATCGTAGTAATACTTCGACCTATATTTTGCTTGTATCAAATTCATTGCGGCCATTGTTTTGTAATTGATTCAAGTTGGTAGTGAGATGGGCTGCGTAGTCATTGTAGATTGGAAAGGCTTCCTTTGTTGGGAAGCTGGATGGTGTACGCGGTTTTTGCCCGAATAGTAATTCGTGCGGTGAATAACGGGTTGCTTCGTGTTCGGTGCAATTATAAGCGTGTTGGCATAATGCTGTCCATTTTTCCCAATCGTTGACGTTGCTTATATATTTGTGTAAATATTCGGTTAGCGTATGGTGCATCCGTTCGATTCTGCCTTGTGATTGAGGATGGTACGCTGTCGTGCGATATTTACTTATACCAAAAATCTTTGCAAAGTGTTCTAATAGTCTATTTTAGAAATGGCTGCCTTGGTCAGTTATTATGGCTGCTGGGGTGCCGAAATAGCAAATTATCCGTTCCGTCAAACTTTTGGCTACTTCTGCTGTTGCGGTTTTTACGGGTATTAGTATTGTGTATTTCGTCAACCAGTCTTGTGCGGATAATATGTATCGGTAACCATTTTTCCCGGGTAGCAAGGGTCTGTAAAATTCCGATGATAGCTGCGCGAATGGGAATGATGGTGTATTGCCATTGGGAGTTTGGTTTTCTGTCGAATAAGCTTATTACCCTGACATTTGGCGCATCTTGAGACGAATTGGCGTACATCAGGATGCATGTTTCGACAAAAGTAATCGTCTGCCAATTTCGCGTAGGTTTTGTTTATCCGGCGAAGCTCTCCGAGGGCTGCTTCATGTGTACTTTTGCTCGGTTGGAGGTACCGGTAGATTATTTGTATCCAGTACACCTATTAGTGGTAGTCCTTTAAATATAGTATTGAACTGTTCTATAAAGTAATCCCATTCGCCGGCGGACAATATGGCGAGGTCTTTTATAATTGCTATGGATTTTATAAATTTGGCTATTATTACGTTTTTAAGGGTTTTTATGTTACATGGTTTTTTACGTAAATGCATAGCATTGTGGTGTCTTTGATTCCGTCTGTGTGAATTTCTCCTACGTCGAATGTTTTTCCGGCCAATTAGTCAACGTCTATGTACGCTCTGTCTATCAATGCTTCCTGTGTTTCCGAATGTAGAAATCCGTCAGCTGTTGCTAGGTACGCTAGATTTTCCTTAAATTTGAAGGGGTGGCGGTTTATAACGCCGATTGTCATGAACGGTGGAGGTTGTCTTCCGTCGGGAATAGACTATGGGGGTTTTTCCCGTGGAGGTCTGGCGTTAATAGTAAGGTAGTTTACTAGTGTGTTGCTGAGGGGTGGTGGTTGAGTGCTAATGCCTCGATTCCCGATTCCTCTGAGTCGCCATCCCTATCCTCCGATTCGGATTCTTCGCTATCTATCTCGTATATATCCGAATTGAAGTCGGTTCCTGTATATGGTTGGTCCTTTTAGTTGATCTCTTCGTAGGGTGATAAATGGTTGTCGGAGTAAATTGTGCTGATGGGACCGTTTTGAAATGACAGTAAATGATTCTGTTGGGTATTTGGAATTGTACACATACGTTTAAGTTGAATTCACGCGTAAAGATGTAAATGCAATCCAGTGTACCGTAGTCATTTTGAGATGACAAAATACGCGTTGTTTCTACCGGTGATCCGCAATCCTGAAGTGCTTCGGAGTTTACTAGCTTACTTTTTAATTCGAAGGGGCCTATTGCTAGGTTTGACGCTCTTATCAGTGAATTGAACAGACAAATGCCGGGGGGCTAGGTTGCTACGTCCTTGTAAAATCGCAAACTAGTGGAAGGCATAGCGCATTCGTCATTTTCTGTGTATAGCTGTGGACCGACATAGTTCTCCATTTGTTCTTGCTCTATTATACTTGGTGCTGGCGTGATTTTGGTTGTGCTATTGTCAGTTTTGGGTTCTGGATGCTGCGAGTGATCCTTAAGTGGGTGATCTCGAGTCGGTCGGACGCAAGTGGTCCGGGTTCAAGCCCAACTCTCGGAAGATTTTTTAATTATTAAAATTAATTTATTTAAATAATTAATAAATTAAAATTAATAAAATTTATAATTTTATTTAAAGATTTTTTTATTTTGCAAAATATACATATTCTGAAATTGAAATACGACTAAAATTGACTAAGTTGCAAATTTATATTGTTTATAGTTAATATTAATAAAATTTGAAATTATACATTATATTATAATGTATATTATTTAGTACATTATATTATAATATATATTTATACATTATATTTATATAAAAAATAAAGGTAAGAAAAGTGATAGAAAATAAATAAGTATTTGAACAATAAATTAAAGCAAAATGAATTAAAATTAAAATTAAGATTGTTTTCACGTTTGTTAATTATTATATTAATATAAAAGTCAGATTTTGAAAACTAATGAAAATCAATATAAAGACAGAGAGGTTGACGACCCTGTGCCAAAATTATATGAAACAACAAAGATGATAATGAGAAGAGAGGGAAGCCGAAAACTCCAGCTGTAGGTGTGAAGAAGGTGGGAGAGCAGTCCCCACCTCTAACCAAATGTACAAAACCGGCCGTCTCGCTGTCGAAATGAGCATTCACCTCGAGCTGTAAGGCGAGGGAGGAAGCACCCTCCTCGCCATTTCTAGAAATAAATAAATGTTGCTATTTAAATTTTGTGAGTTTGATTGAACAGCTAGAGGTGTAATGTTCATTTGAAGGTACTTGGATAAGATGAAATGCTGGAATCATTCCAATCTTTACCCAAGTCCTTTTATCATTTAAAGCCAATTCCTTGGAATACATTCGGACGAAAAGGTGCGCTAGATTCGCTTTTTCTTCTACCCAAATTATTCAAATTTTCCTTTTTTCCATAAAAAAATACTCAGATGATGTGGAATACTGGATTTATTCCAACATCTACCTGATTTTTTCAAATAATACATTCACCAAAGAGTTTATTGGGCGAGGCCGAACGCTGGATTCGTCCGAACCTCTACCCAACCTCTTTTCCATTAAAATATCCAGAAATCGTTCTGGGATGAGAAGAAACACTGGATTTGTTTCTAATCTACCCCAGACGTTTTCACTTTATACTTTTATGACGGTCCTGCTAAAAATAAATGTATTTTTATGTAAAGGATAAAAATAAGCCCGTTACATAAAAATTGGCGATCCTGCCAGGATCCGAATAAAATTTGAAATATAAATTTAAAATTATTGAGTGATTTTTTGTCGTCCATGCAGTATATTTAGGAGTAGTTTAGGTTTTCCTCGATATTGATGAACAAATTAATTTATTTATTTGGCGACGTTTCGATGGATATCCTCCATCCTCAACAGGCTATACCTTTTATTAAAAAAAGGTTTCATTTTACAACATCTTTTTAAACACAATTTTGACATATATAAATCTAAGTTACTTACTATTTCGTCAATATATAGGTATACAATATTATTAACAGCATCTCTGATGCGTCGCTCTATAATTGAAAACAATGATTAAAATAATAAACGTTTAACAATTTTTGCACAGAGATTGAGGTTATATATAACATACCTTTCCCCTATTGTTGTGTCCATAATCAACATAAAAAATTGAAAATTAAATAAATACTTGAAGAACATTACAAAATAAATTAACACATAATCACACATATTAAGCAAAAGGCAGTCAAATATTAAAATAAAGCTAACAATGTATATCACAGACGGTTAATATTGAAAAATTTGAAATCTCACGTCCCCCGTTTTCAGAGACACCTATGCGATCAATCTTAATCAGATCGACAACACAGTCATCCCCACCACAGGCGCGAAACTTCAAATTAAGTACATTATGTGTACAGATAAGTAATAAAAATTAATAAATTATTTATGATTATTTACAAGAGAACTCAAAAAAAATTATTATAAGACTAAATTATAATTTACCATTTCAATAAAAAATTTTTTTCCCCGTTAAAACAAATAATAATTGGAAATAAAAATTTTAATAATTAAATTTAAGTAGTTGAGTACTTACTTTACTTGTCTCTTTGTTTCACCCACATAACTAGCATTACAATCTTTACAATCTATTTTATACACTAAATTAGTTTTAGTTAATTTGTCTATTTTATTTTATCTTTGCCCCTCACAATAACACCATCAATTTTATTATAAATTTTAGGTATATCTTTGATAGCTTTGTCTTTCATAGAACCAGATATTTTTTCATAAAAGTTAGGAATAAAAGGAATATTTAAAGTTGCTTTATAATTAGTTACTACTCTATTATTAACTTGATCATTGTTATGACTAGAACTATATTATATTTTCTCTAATCTTTTTCTTACATTATGATTTATAAACTTTTTTGGGTAACAATTACTTTTTAAAAATTCTTTGACTAGTTTAATATTGGTTCCACGAAATTTTTCATGTGCTAACAAAATTGCCTTGTCCACCAATGTATATACCATAGCTCGCTTCTGCTGTATTGTATGACTAGATTCAAAATGTAAAAATCGTCCTGAAAAGGTATCTTTCCTATACCAATTAGTAATAACTTCTCTATATTCATTTCTTATTAGTGATACCTCTAAAAAACTTATATAACCATTATTTTCTTTTACATGAGTGAACTGCAATTTCTCATGGTAGTTATTGAAAACTTCAATTACATTTGTTAATTTATTTTCGGGAACACACATAATTGTATCATCCACATATCTGTAATAGAACGGTGGAATAAAATCTAATTTTTTGAAACAGTATTGCTCCAAATCTGTCATAACAATATCAGCAAAATCGGGCTTATCGGGCTGCCCATAGGACTTCCATATAGTTGTTGATAATATTTATTCTCCCATTGAAAGTAAGTGTTGCACATCAAAAATTTAACTGCTTTAATTAAGTCATGTAGAGAGACATTATGTATTTTCTTATTAAATGGTATCTTTTTTCAATACCTTTAAGAACTAATTCTTCTGGGACATTAGTGAACAAGGAGACTACATCTAGTGAAATTATTATATAATTTGCAGGAATGTCACAGTAGCTAAGTTTGATTTAGATTTCTTAATACTATTTGTGATCATTTTTTCCACAATTTTGGATAGTTTATATGTGGGGCTACCAATACAAGATACAATAAGTCTTAATGGTACATCCTTCTTGTGTATCTTTGTCTTGTGTGTTATTGTGAGGGGCAAAGATAAAATAGACAAATTAACTAAAACTAATGTAGTGTATAAAATAGATTGTAAAGATTGTAATGCTAGTTATGTGGGTGAAACAAAGAGACAAGTAAAATTTCTTATTAGTGATACCTCTAAAAAACTTATATAACCATTATTTTCTTTTACATGAGTGAACTGCAATTTCTCATGGTAGTTATTGAAAACTTCAATTACATTTGTTAATTTATTTTCGGGAACACACATAATTGTATCATCCACATATCTGTAATAGAACGGTGGAATAAAATCTAATTTTTTGAAACAGTATTGCTCCAAATCTGTCATAACAATATCAGCAAAATCGGGCTTATCGGGCTGCCCATAGGACTTCCATATAGTTGTTGATAATATTTATTCTCCCATTGAAAGTAAGTGTTGCACATCAAAAATTTAACTGCTTTAATTAAGTCATGTAGAGAGACATTATGTATTTTTCTTATTAAATGGTATCTTTTTTCAATACCTTTAAGAACTAATTCTTCTGGGACATTAGTGAACAAGGAGACTACATCTAGTGAAATTATTATATAATTTGCAGGAATGTCACAGTAGCTAAGTTTTTTAATTAATTCGACACTATTTTTTACATAAGATTTAGATTTCTTAATACTATTTGTGATCATTTTTTCCACAATTTTGGATAGTTTATATGTGGGGCTACCAATACAAGATACAATAAGTCTTAATGGTACATCCTTCTTGTGTATCTTTGTCTTGTGTGTTATTGTGAGGGGCAAAGATAAAATAGACAAATTAACTAAAACTAATGTAGTGTATAAAATAGATTGTAAAGATTGTAATGCTAGTTATGTGGGTGAAACAAAGAGACAAGTAAAATGTCGTATTAAAGAACATAAAGCTAATATAAACAAAACTGAGTCGCACTATGTAATCAATGAACATATGCTCGCATATGATCATTCGTTAGATTTTGACAACGTCAAAATACTTGACACTGAAAAGAATTGGAAAAAACGAGTATTATCAGAAATGATCCACATAAATCTGCAACATAATGCAATCAATTGCAAAAACGATACTAGACATCTTAGCCAACATTACAGTGACATTATCAATATCAATAGTATTAAATTAAAATCTAAATTATAATGTGTATCTCTCCCCTATGACATAACCTCAAATCAATGTATATCGATCAGATGTTTGGATAAGGCGAGTGATTGACTTGCGTGTTGATCGATTCTTACTGCGCGTATTGGTCTTGAACGATGCGCGGCGCGGTAAATTCAAATATATATTTTTGGTTTTTTTAATTTCTTCTCATTTAGGTTCATAATTAAAAGATTCTTCATTATTAGTAGGAATTTGTCGATCTGACGGAGGCGAAGGAAAAGAAAAAAAACACAAAAAGTTTTTCTTCCAAGCGACGTTTCGTTGGCTTGGTCTGCCAACCTCTTCAGGCTATTTTTTATTGATAACACACAAATAACAAATTAACAGAACGCACAAACAATATTGAAAAACTTAGATGTAAAAAAAATACCTTTTTTATAATCGGATAACCGATTCCCAAGCGGTTAGATAAACAGTCAACATAAGCAAAACTCGGTGTATTTATATATATATCGCTAAAGGTAGTGTAACGTAAACATTGTACAACTGTCAAATCAGGCATTTAAATTTCTGAGAACTGGGGAATAAGAGCTATTTAAAAATCTAATATCGTCTTTCTTATTAATATTATTAACATCAAGTTTAATGTGTAACATTTCCGAAATAAGACGCTTTTTATAATTGATCTCCCTATCGACAATTTTTACACCATCCCAATCAAATTCATGTTTATTTAAAAACATATGTTGATTAATAACTGAATCAGTATTGTTATTCTTTTTGTGTTCATTAATCCTCGTTTTTAGTAAACGTTTAGTTTCACCAACGTAAGATGCAGGACAGTCTTTACAATTTAATTTATAAACAACATTCATCTGTTCAAACTTTTTTGTACCATCTTTACCCAGTTTAATAATAGAATTCAAACTTTTTTGAACTAATGGTAGAGTTTGAATATTAACAGACCTTAATATGCGAGATAATTTATCAAAATTCTGAGAAAAAGGTAATGGTAAATAGGCAAGACGTTTAATTCTGGAAGTAGATTGAATATTTTTTTTATTAAATTTTAACTTATTTAGACGGAAGTGAATATTTTGTTTAATAAATTTGATATTGTAGTCATTGTCGATAAGTAGATTTTTTACAATATTTAAATTAGTTGTATGATATCGTACATCTGATAATAAAACAGCTCTGTCTACTAAATTATAAATAACATTCTTTTTTTGTTGAGTTGGATGATTTGAAAAATAATTAATCAATCGACCAGAAGCTATGGGTTTTTGGTACCAATTTGTTATAATACGATCATTTTCTCTAATTAAGGTAATGTCAAGAAAATTGATTTTTTGGTTTATTTCTAATTCTGAAGTAAATTGTAAATTTTTATTATATGAATTAAAAATCTTTATAACTAAATTTACATGTTCTTTCTTAACACACAAGATAGTATCATCAACGTATCTAAAATAAAAAAGTGGTTTGCAATTATGTTCGTTCAATAATTTATTTAAGCAATCATTTTCCAAATCATCCATTACAATATCAGCAAATAACGGAGAAATCGGAGAACCCATGGGAGTACCATGAATTTGTTGATAATAGATATTGTTAAAAACAAAATATGTATTATTGTAAAGAAATTTCGTACATACTAAGATCTCATTGAACGGAATGCGACATTTATTATTAATAGAAGAAAAACGTTTTTCTAGACTATCTAATACTAAATTGCAAGGGATGTTAGTAAAAAGTGAAACAACATCCAATGAAAGTAAAACATGATCATTGTCTAAAATAACATCCTTTAATTTTTCTTTCAACTGAAAACTATTGTTAATGTGAGATTTCGGTAATTTAATAGCTGTTTTTAATTCATTGTAAATTATTTTAGCAAGAAAATGTGTAGGGCTATTAACTAAAGAAATGATAGGTCTTAACGGATTATCAATCTTATGGATTTTTGGTAAACCATAACCTTTCGCTAAACAAGTATTAGAACAGGTGAGTGCATTAGTGTGAAATTTGTGTTGTAAAAATTCATGATTATTTAAATGTTTCAAAATTTTAGAAGTAGAAGATTGTAAGTTTTTTAATGGATTCTTAGAAATACACCTATAGACAGTATTATCCGAAAAAATGTTAGTCATTTTCGTAACATAATCAGATTTGTACATACAAACTGTTTTGTTACCTTTATCCGAAGTAGTAAAAAATATGTTTGGATTGTTATTTAAAAAAATTTTTGTAGTATTAATTTTATTGATAAGTACTTTTTCTTTACTATCTAAATGAGTTTTTGTTTTTATGGTTAAATTGATGTTATTTATCACTTGTTCTCTAATATTTGAACTAACAACTTTACTGATATCTAAAGTTTGCAAACAATTTTCCGTGCTTTTAATGATATCAATAACTATTGGATTCGATAAATTCGATTTAAGACTAAAATTCGGACCAAGAGTAACAATGTCTTTAACTTCATTAGGAATATCTATTTTGGTTAAATTTATTAACCAGCTGTTATTATCTGACCTAGTCACCATTGTATTTAATGATTTAATTTTTAATTCCTTTAAGTGTTCAAATTTTTTCAGTAATAGAGCATCGTGTTTACTTCGTAACTTAAAATATTTCTGAGTAGTCATGTCAAAGAAAACTTGAAATACATCTTTATCTGTCACACAATCATAAATTTTTTGTTTAAGATTATTAAGAGATTTCTGAATAAAATTTATATGAAAATTAATATCTCTAATTTCCAGATTCAAAATTTTTCTTAAAAAATGTTATTTATAATTTAGTAGACAGAGCTTTTTTATTATCAGATGTACGATATCATACAACTAATTTAAATATTGTAAAAAATCTACTTATCGACAATGACTACAATATCAAATTTATGAAACAAAATATTCACTTCCGTCTAAATAAGTTAAAATTTAATAAAAAAAATATTCAATCTACTTCCAGAATTAAACGTCTTGCCTATTTACCATTACCTTTTTCTCAGAATTTTGATAAATTATCTCGCATATTAAGGTCTGTTAATATTCAAACTCTACCATTAGTTCAAAAAAGTTTGAATTCTATTATTAAACTGGGTAAAGATGGTACAAAAAAGTTTGAACAGATGAATGTTGTTTATAAATTAAATTGTAAAGACTGTCCTGCATCTTACGTTGGTGAAACTAAACGTTTACTAAAAACGAGGATTAATGAACACAAAAAGAATAACAATACTGATTCAGTTATTAATCAACATATGTTTTTAAATAAACATGAATTTGATTGGGATGGTGTAAAAATTGTCGATAGGGAGATCAATTATAAAAAGCGTCTTATTTCGGAAATGTTACACATTAAACTTGATGTTAATAATATTAATAAGAAAGACGATATTAGATTTTTAAATAGCTCTTATTTCCCAGTTCTCAGAAATTTAAATGCCTGATTTGACAGTTGTACAATGTTTACGTTACACTACCTTTAGCGATATATATATAAATACACCGAGTTTTGCTTATGTTGACTGTTTATCTAACCGCTTGACGAATCGGTTATCCGATTGTAAAAAAGGTATTTTTTTTACATCTAAGTTTTTCAATATTGTTTGTGCGTTCTGTTAATTTGTTATTTGTGTGTTATCAATAAAAAATAGCCTGAAGAGGTTGGCAGACCAAGCCAACGAAACGTCGCTTGGAAAAAAAACTTTTTGTGTTTTTTTTCTTTTCCTTCGCCTCCGTCAGATCGACAAATTCCTACTAATAACCATGGAGAGCGCTCATCTTATTTATGATTCTTCATTATTATAAAAATTGTTTAGTTAATCTACTATATTTAAAATTTAATAAAATACTCAACTACTTAAATTTAATTATTAAAATTTTTATTTCCAATTATTATTTGTTCAACGGGGAAAAAAATTTTTTATTGAAATGGTAAATTTTAATTTAGTCTTATAAAATTTTTTTTTGAGTTCTCTTGTAAATAATCATAAATAATTTATTAATTTTTATTACTTATCAGTACACATAATGTACTTAATTTGAAGTTTCGCGCCTGTGGTGGGGATGACTGTGTTGTCGATCTGATTAAGATTGATCGCATAGGTGTCTCTGAAAACGGGGGACGTGAGATTTCAAATTTTTCAGTATTAACCGTCTGTGATATACATTGTTAGCTTTATTTTAATATTTGACTGCCTTTTGCTTAATATGTGTGATTATGTGTTGTAACAGGGTTGATTTTACTCGTCGGGAGGGTTTTAATTGTCCTGTGCGTATCCTCAATGCACAGGAAATATTCTCGGCGCAACGATCAGCTGTTTTACCAGACAGCTAACCGATCGGCGGAACCGTCCTTTGAAGTGGCGCGAGCTAGCCTCAAACTCCGCACGACGGCTTCCCTGTGTACAGCGTGTGTACTTACCTAATACACACTTATTCTTCCTCGATACTCGTGCTCGACTCCTCAGATATGTGTCGTGCGAAGCAATGCACGACACCCGCGGGGCATGGCGGTATTTGCCTTTGGGGATAGGCAGTGATTGCTGGTTAACTAATTATTACTCGGAATTAAAGACAAATAATTTAGTTATTAAATAGAAAATGAAGTTGAAAATAGTACAGTAAGGCGAGCCAAGGCAAGGTTAAACCTTGGCTCAAAACAAATAAAGCTATTCGCGTAAACTATATGATTATACAAGATGCGGTTATGTGTGCGAGTGTGCGCCCGCCGCAATGTACGTGTCGAGATATGCGGTCTCGATCTACCCGGAAAAGGGGTTAAGTTTGCCAGGTACGAGTTACCTGGCTTCTCAGTAAATATCGCCGAGTCGCCATCGCGCCGGATTGTGAAGCACTCCGGTTTGCCGTAAGCGTGATTTATGGGGCGAGAGAGAGCGTCGCGACGAGAGCGGCTAACCTCTCGAATGGTCTGCGCGTCGGGATACCGCGCGGATCCCGTCGCCGATTTCGCTCGCGTTTCGGCGGTGGTGAACGCGGTATTGCCTGGCCAGGACTTACTTTATATCCGAAGATGATCCTGGGGGACGGCGCGTGCCTTACGTCCTTCGGTCTCGTACTCTCTCTCTCTCTCTCTTATTCTCTCGTACCCGCGTTCTGCTGCGTGTCTCACTCGCGCGGTAATCCGTCTCTCATATGGTCTCCGCGCGCGATTCTCCTTGCCTCCCTCGTAGGCGAGACGATACTGCCGGTGTGCCGTGCACACCGGCTCTCCGACGCGCTCGCGCATGCACCTTACGCGTCTTCGACGGTAAACTCACGCGATCGGTATGATTTTCGTCTCGCGTGGACCGTTTACCGTGACAGTGTTAATTTATTTTGTAATGTTCTTCAAGTATTTATTTAATTTTCAATTTTTTGTGTTGATTATGGACACAACAATAGGGGAAAGGTATGTTATATATAACCTCAATCTCTGTGCAAAAATTGTTAAACGTTTGTTATTTTAATCATTGTTTTCAATTATACAGCGACGCATCAGAGATGCTGTTAATAATATTGTATACCTATATATTGACGAAATAGTAAGTAACTTAGATTTATATATGTAAAAATTGTGTTTAAAAAGATGTTGTAAAATGAAATCATTTTTTAATAAAAGGTATAGCCTGATGACGATGGAGGATATCCATCGAAACGTCGCCAAATAAATAAATTGGTTTGTTCATCAATATCGAGGAAAACCTAAACTACTCCTAAATAAATTTAAAATTATCTTTAATAATATTTAAATAAAAGAATGTAAAACATTGAAAACAAAATTAATAATAAATTAGCGAAAGCATTTAAAAATTTGAAGTTAAATTAGGCAAAATATTAGGTTTAAGTTTATATAAAAATATTTTATTAGATTAAATTAAAGTAATTAGTAAAAATGGCTGTTTCGAATAGGAGATCAGGATCATTTATGTTAAATTTAGAACAAGCTAAAGAACATAATGAAATAGAATCAGTAGATCAAATTCGATTAAATCAAGAACAAGCAGTTACGCAGGAATTAAAAAATTTATTTGATAAAGATAATGAATTAGATAATAAAGTTGATAAGTATGAAAATACCTCAGAAATAATAAAAAAGAATGTAAAGATTATTATGATGCTTTAAAAGAAAATTTCTCGGAACAACTAGATATTCTTTCACAACATGTAAAGACATTAGTGGAAGATAATAAAATGAATAAACAAAGGATAAAAGTATTAGAATCCGAAAATGATGGATTTACACGTAGATTCTCTGAAATGAATAAGGAATTAAATATTAAAAATATAATTTTTCTCGCCCAGGAAAAGTTTTTAAATTAATATTGAATTTTGTCGGTCTTGCTGAGCTAACGTCTAACGACTCTAAGAACTCCAAGTTGCTCGCTCGAAAAGGCACGACAATTCGCCGCGTATCAATCCCGAGGACAACATTATGAAGGCCACAAGCCGCCAGACATAAACCAAAAGAAGAAGCAAATAAAATACTAAGTAATAAAATTGAAAATATTTTAATAAGAAAGAAAGAAATTTTAATTCTATGTGTTTCGTCTTGGGACCGTCTGCCAGAACTCATCAGTGGGGCGCAGACGGTCCCTGCCCCAGACACACAAGACAATATTATTGAAACAAAATAATGATAAACTTAAAATTTTGGTATCGTAAGAACGATTGAACAGAGCCTATATAAGTACACATAAGGTGGAAAATCTGATTGTGGATGGAAAAGTGCCCCCTAACATCAGAGTATGTACTATGGACATAATTTTAAACCAAAGTCCTGTTATTATTAAAAATATAATTTTTCTCGCCCAGGCAAAAGTTTTTAAATTAATATTGATTATATTGATAATATTGATTATCAAATTCAAATTGATATGAAAACCATATGCCTAATCAACGCGAAGGGTATAAAACTTATGAAAATAAAAATATAAATTCAAATATACCAAAAGAGAATCAAAATTATACTGCATATCAAAATAAAATACATAGGGAAGGTTATCAAAGAAATAGCACGCCCATGATTAATTCTATACAAACATAAAAAAATAAAAAATGTATTGTTAAACAAGGATCGGAGAGTAACTAGGGGGGCCGAGCCCCCCTGCGCGCTGCCGCGTGCCAAACCCCCGCGCGCATCGCGCGCAAGTTTCTGTTCTCAGGCTGCGCCTGAGAACAAAAATTTATAAGGCACGACCGAATATAGCTCGCGCTTCGCCCTCGCACCGTTGGTGGTTTTTATTATTATATAAAATAATAATAATAATAATAATTAGAATTGTGATTATAGTATGTAGAATTATTATTTTGCATATACATATATGTTCTAATAATAAATTTAAAATGTATTTATAGATGTTAAAGGAGAACGCCAACGGAAAGCATTTGAAGTATATCTATATACATTCAAAATTTGTATATATAGATATACTTGCAATGTTAAAAATGAAACTTTCTCGGTTAATTTTGGCTTTTCCTTTCATTTCCCGAAACTCATTTTTTTTGCAAATGAAATATCGCTAGTAAAAGTAAAAGATAATGCATGATTTATACGTCTTGGAACGTCTTTATACTTATTGGCGGACTCCTTTTAGATATTATTCTAATATTCTGAATATCAATGTATTGAAGAGAAAATTGTTGTTCCTCAAATATCTCAAAAATTAAAAAAAAAAAAATTTGGCAAGAAAGAAGTAATAGGAAACACATTTTTGAAAGAAGAGGTAACGCGATTTAAAAAAAAAATACATATGTACATAATTTACATATGTTTATATAAAACCGTATAGTTTATTTTTTTACATTAATGTTCTTTCTAAAGAATATTGGGTAAAACAATATTAATGGGACGTATATTTTGGACAGTAAAGGTAAGTAAATGTGATAAAATATTGTGCAATTTAAATTAGTCTATATGAAACAATATAATTAATTTATTTATTCGATATAGAGCAGCATTCATGTATATTGTTTAAATTTGTTAACTTTTGAAGAAATTCATTTGTATAAAGCTTTGTTTTTTTTATTATGCAGCTGGTGGAATGGTTACTGGAGCATTATATAAATTTAATTTAGATCCCAAAGATGTGTTATCGGGTGCCTTCTTTGGTAGTATATTTAGAGTAGTGTATGGTACCTATATGTACTTTATGTTTAAATTGATGAATTTGTCAAGTGAAAAACTGTGTGAACAAAGTCATAAATTGAAATATGTACATGAAAAGTGAATTATTAACTTCTATTTTAAATTACAATGTTATTAATAACATGTAAACGTTAATCATTTCTTTTTTTTATTAATTATATAAATTAAGAAAAAAGTAATTATAATATTTGAAAAGACAAATATATTTAAGTAATATAAAATCAATATATTCTTAGAATTCGCCGTCACAATAAATTCGTTATGTTTATTTAACGTTCAAGTCCAAATTTTTCAAGTTTAAGAACAAAGTTTTTTGTTTAATTTTATTTAAAAATTCTAATTAAATTTTAATTTAAAATTTTAGAATAATTTGGACATATTGAAAACATGCTTTACAGGGTTTAGATTATTTTAAAAATTTTATTTTTGTGTGTGCTAAATATTTTTTACTGTTTTATATTTTTTATATCAAATTTTGTTATAAAAATATTAGTTTTTTTTTAATAAATGAAATTTTTTATTATAATTCTTTTATTTATTCGATTTTTTGTATTAAAAAATAAATAAAAAAAGAGAATATTTATAAAAATAAATATTTTTGTAAAAAAATTAAAAAAGATTTGAAATTCAAATTGGAATACGGTACGCGGGTTACATAAAATGCGATATACATTATACTTATGTGTATATGATGGCGCTGATGGCACTATTTAAACGGACAATAAATATAACGTTAGTTTATTTATTTTATTGTGTATATAAAATTATGTATATACGTTGTGACAATGTGCTTTGCACATGTCAAGAGCGAGCGACTGAACCCATGACAAACACCTACCTACCCGGATAAGCTAAACGAGTCCCTAGCTATACTACCTACCCATATACTATTTCCTAATTACCTACCCGCACATTAACTACGTCCTACCTACCCTCACAGCCTAATAACCCCACCCCAAGCGCAACACACACATGCAGCCGAAGCACTAGGTGATCCTGGCGAGGAAGTCCTGGGCGAGCATAGAAATCAGGAGGGCTCCTTTGGGTCTAACTCAACAGCATAGATGGATCAAGGGAGGCTGTCGATGAATGAGCCTAGAGGACACTCCTCAGCTCTACAGTGCAGCAGTCAGGGCGATGAGATGGTACCCAAGCAGGAAGCCGAAGAACCTCCAACGCCAAGCAAGATACAGCTGTAAAAGAGATGTTTATAAGAACAAAAACACAGCAATAGGGTAAGGAGCAAGGAAGAGGATAAATTGCCACAGCCAAGAAGAGACAAGACAAGGGAAGATATGTACAGCTGTATATAATTACTACAGCTGTACAAGGAACAGTATAGGACAAAGAGGTTAGGTTGCTGTACACAAACAACGTGTACAGCAGACCTTGTAAAATACTATACACTTGAACACGCACACTAGCGTGACCCCAACACTGAATGAATTACCTGGAGTAGTTGAAGACCTGGGACCGGTCGTTCTGGTACGTCATCGTCGTGGAGAGATGATCGAGGCGGCGTCGGGCAGCAATGCAGCGGCGGGTGAGCTTCGTACCTGAAACTCACGCCGTACCAATTAGTTGAGATAAGCAAGACGGAACGATGTAATAATTACCCAGGAGGAAGTCCTACAGCATCGCCGAGAGGTACACTGCACCAGATCAACAAACGCCATACATCTGACTTGTAACGATACAGCCTGAACACTGCGGCACTCGCAGGCGCGCGGTACGAACACGGGACTCTCGAGCACGCCGAGAGTCAGAGCTCTACGGTCCGCCGTCCTGAACGGACTACCTTTACGACTAGCCCGATATCGTGTCCAGTGCCTCGAAGACAAGGCGATAGCGATTGTGTGAGAAAGAGAGAGAGATAAAGCGAGCAACAGCGTACCAACCCGGTGTTCCAGAGACTTAGTAAGGTTGGTGAGAATTAAATATATCTCTGCTGCCGGTACCGCCGTGTACCGCGTTAGGTGCGTGCGAGCATCCCGTCCGTTCCATCCTTCCCCTTCCCCTCCCCTACAGCGAACCGGATACGAGCAATGGAGCACGGCTCCAGGTAGTTACCGATAACCCGCGTGTTACCGAGATTCGTCGCGAGTTAACGCGGCTGGCGCCCACCCCTCTAATATATATACCGTGTAATAAATACTTATTTTATTTATATTAATTGTTGACCATAATTGACCTGCACCCTGATCCCCAGTGCAGCGTCACATTGGCGCCCAACGTGGCTTGTTTTAAGGGATCTATTTAATTAAATAATAAAAGTGGCGTAAAGCATTATTGGTTTTATTGTTTCCTTAGCAGTTAATCGAGCGTATAAAATTATTGTAAGCGTCGAAGCGCGACGCAAATAAGCGGCCATATTGCCTTTCCTCTCCTTTAAGAAAAGCTCGCACACACACCGGAAGAAGCCGGTCGGCCATTTTGACGGCCATTTTGATAATTATTAATTGAGCACGTGCACGAAAAATATAAATTTGTTTTTTCTTTTGAATATATTATTTGCACTGCTTTACATATTTGGTTATGTATAGTTGTTTTTTTTTGTGGGTACGCTGGTTAATAAAAATATAGATAATTCATTTTCCCTCTCCTCTTAACCCATACAGCAATATTAACCCATACAGCTATATTAACCGAGTATTCATGATATATTTTTTTTTTTGTAAGTGCATCAATAAGGAAATAATATTTTATTAATTTTCTTTTAAAATTACATTTGCATTTTATAATTATAATAATAATTTAAGCTGCTTTGAGCAATATTAATATTTTTTTTTTAAGTATTATAATTTGCTTGGTGACACATATTAATATATTAATGCTATTTAATATCCCTACTGCTATTATCACGTTTGATTAAATTGGTTTTTCCTTTGTTTATATACAATTAATGCTTAGTGAATTAAATCACACAATTTGCTAGTTATTTATTGTTAGCTGAATAAATAATAATAATTAAAATTTGCTTAACCTGCTATACCCATTGCAACAAAAATTTAACTTCTCCCTCATAGCTTCCCATAATAATAGTTATAAAAATAATACTCCATAATTTTTGTTTATTATTATTTGCTGCCTGCCTAACCCAGTGTATAATTTATTTTTATAAGCACAATTTGCACGTTTCCCTTGCACATTTACCCGATAATTATTGATTGTAATAATAATAACAATATATATTTGAGGAATATTGTGGTGTATACAAAAGCTGTATATATTAATTTCCCTGAATAATAAGCTGTATAAGATACAAAATAATAATTGAACCCATATATATATACATATTTCCCGCTGTATTTATTTGCTATACTGCCAGCCGATAATAAAGCAAGCTTGTTTATTTTTTTTGCTGTTGTGGATTGCTTAGTGGAAGTGAATTTTATTTAATTAGCTTAGAGTGAAAATTATTTTTTCTTTCTTTCATTGGTATTTTATTTTTTTTTGGATTTTTGCTTGGCATGTTTAATTTAAGTTAAGTATAATTAAACAAGAGCTAAGATATTTCACGGCAATCGAGCTAATAAGAGCTATCAATAATAATATTTATTTAATTATTAAGATAAATTAAGCAACAACAAATTAATTCAAAATGTCTCACAACGGTGATGACCTGGATTTGATTTTGGGAGAAGATTTATCGGTATTACAACCAGCAGTAGGTGCCGGTGTAATAAGACGCAGCATTAATAATACCAGTGATGGTAGAATCACGGTATATGCAAGCAAAGTCGGAATAAATATAGATTCGGACTGTAAAATTATTAGAGATAGGTTAGCTAGGTACGAAATTAGACGTAATTTCGGACCATCGTCTGCAGACTGGAATGCAGCAGTAGACGAGGCTAACCCGATTATAGTTACAGATTTATCCCTTACGCAATCGGAAAGAGGAAATATCCCCACTATCGCTATAGATACAGCCCCAGAAAGAAGCAGTAAAGCAAGATGGATGCTTTACATTCAATTGCCAACCGGACAATCACGAGGACAATATCGAGATCCAATCTCCATAAGTAATGAGAATTTGTTGTCATTACCGGAAATGGAATACGGATCGGAAATACAATCGGCTGTAAGAGAAAACAGCGGCGCAAGAGAAAATTTACAGCAATTAAATAATGAAAATTTAAGGATAAGCAGCGCAGCAATTCGTCCTCAAGCACAATCCACAGCATATAGATTGAGTCTACCGTCACCAGTATGCGATAATTCGATGATGGAATTAACGTATACAGTCCCAAGCTTAACAACGACGCAGTTGAGCATAAATTCGACTTCCTATTACCCCATCCACACATTAGCCCCTTCATCTCCCACAAACCCAGACCTCATAGATAACCCATTTACCCAATATACAGCTCCAGTTACCACATACAGTACCAATATTTATACAGATACCCGACCTAGATCAACCCAAACTATCCAACCCTCAGCTTTTCATCCAGTAAGCACAAGCCCTTTTTCCCCTATTGCACTCGTACCCAGACCGGTAAGCCCCGCAAATACGCCACTGCCCAGAAATACAGAACCCGAAATAGCGACCCAAGGAAGAAGAGTCAGCCACGCACACGAAAATAGACATAACCCCAGAAGCAGCACACAGCTGAGCAATGTACATAGGAATGTACAGAGTGTCCATTGGGAAGACGATGGAGTTACAGAACCCAACGTCCCAAAAGAGACGCAAAATACCGACAAAGAGCTCGAAAGCAAATATGATGAACAATTCAGGCGAATGGAGCAGCAAATACAGCAAATGCAGCAATTATACAGCAAATTAATAGAAATACACAGCAATCAGCAAAATAACGAGCAGCAAACTAGACAGCAAAGCAGATCGCCAGTGCACCAGGAAAGCAACGAAACGTACTCAATCCCAGCTAACCCACACATACAGCCACAGCAAAGTACGTTTAACCCAGCATTCAGATACAGCCGTTCGTACGAAACCTGCTTAGAAGATGCTACCTTTATACGGGAGAAAAGGACAGCACAGATATTCTCGCGTCACCATATCCAATTCAAAGGAGCTAAAAAGAATGACCCGGAGGCATTCTTATCGAATCTTGAGGAATGCAGAGAAAGTTATGGTCTCTCAACTCAGGATATATTTAAAGCGTTGCCATCAGTGTTAGATGATGACGCGTGGGAGTGGTTTAGACGTGAGAAAAGTAGCTGGAAAGATTATCTAGATTTTGTAGATGCGCTGAGACTAGAATATGGGACTGAGGAAACGCAGAGCCAGCTGAAACAAGCTATTGAAAATCGGACACAGGGACCGAATGAGGATATCTCCACATACCTCACCAAGCTACGAGGTATGTTGGATCAAATCAAGCCGCAAATGCCTCAAACCGAGCAGCTGGATAGAGCATACCGCAACCTGCACCCTAGTTATAGAACTAGAATCGAAAGACATCATTTCGATAGTTTTACACAGCTGCAGAGACTAGGTAAAAAGGAGGAAGCAAGACGTTTAATGGACGAAACGTACAGACCTCCAACAGTAATCCAAAATTACGGCTTAGCGAAATATGCATATATCGACCCTATGCAAACAAAAAGCCGTAAACTAGCAGCAG
Organism: Theocolax elegans; assembly: GCA_026168455.1. Taxonomy (NCBI): domain Eukaryota; kingdom Metazoa; phylum Arthropoda; class Insecta; order Hymenoptera; family Cerocephalidae; genus Theocolax; species Theocolax elegans. The sequence goes on from CM047426.1 coordinate 56,504,836, forward strand.
TCTCCTCAGGTCAAACAGAAGATATTGTAGTACCCCCAAAGTCATTAGCGCCCATAGCCACCCACCCACAAAAGAAAATACAGCACCAATACCCTTTAAAGCAGAACAGCCCCCAAGCAGCAAGAAAATATACAGCACCTCCCAAGCAAGAGTCGAAGCAGCAGTACAGCGAAGCTGTAAAGAATAACAAAAATAGCAGCTATTGGCAACGAGCGCAGGAAACCAAACAAAGGGCTGAATCACCAAAGAAGCAGGAATTCAAGCCAAATAAATTCAGCACACCAAATTACGGAGAGCTAAAGCCAATACACCCAAGGAAATTCGAAGAGCCTTGCTATAGGTGTAATAAACTTGGGCATTGGATAGCAGAATGTCCAGAACCTGCAACCTGTCGTAACTGCGGTGCTCAAGGCACAAATTACGCAAACTGCAGCTGCAATAAGAACAGAAGCCAGGGAAACTACAGCCAGAGGAAATAGAGACCCGTATTTCCTCACCCAAACACCCAAAAGGGTCAATACCCTCCCACGTAGCAGCAAATAATTCCCTAATACAGCAGATACCCAGCATCGACCCACGCCATTTCTTTAACATAGAATTAAACGGACAGAAACTTACAGCTTTACTTGACGATGGGTCGGTACACTCATTCATTGGGCGAGGAATGAGTAGAATTTTACAGCATAAATTGAGACAATCCAGCAATTCAGCCGTTAAAGTAGCAGATGGTACAGCAGTACCAATACAAGGTATAATAGATGTAACCATGGAAATAGATGGTGAGACTATTATAATGCCGTTTCAGGTAGCAGACGGCTTGCATTACGACTGCATATTAGGTATCGACTTTAAACGTAAAGCGAACATGAATATATGCTATGAAAACGATACGTGGTGGACTGATAAAGGTATCATTCATCATTTTTATCCATATGGCAAAGATCCGAGTTGCTTACCTGCCTTAGCAAGCATAGGAGGATTGAAACGAGCTACAGCAGAACAAGAAAGGAGATTACAGCAGCTATTAAATGAGATGATTCCCCCAACACCAAAAACGCTAGGTGTAACTAACCTAGATTCCCACAAAATTGATGTGCAGGGTGCCGAACCTATTCGTCAACGAAACCGTCGTTATTCGCCAAGGATGCTGCAGGCTGGATACGAGGAAATTGACAGAATGCTAAAAGAAGGCATAATAGAACCTTCAGAAAGCCCGTGGTGCAGCTGCCCAATTATAGTCCCGAAAGCAAACGGAAAATACCGCTTTTGCATAGATTTTCGGCAGGTTAATGCTGTAACCAAGAAAATAGCATGCCCTATGCGAAATATGGACGACATTCTCGATCAGCTGAGAGAGAGTCGTCACATTAGTAAGCTTGATTTGTCACAAGCTTACCACCAAGTCCCTCTAGCACCAGAAAGCCGCGAAATTACAGCCTTTTCACTTCCCGGTAAAGGATTATTTCAGTTTACCCGAGTCCCCTACGGCCTATCGAATGCACCTGCAATTTTCCAGAAAATGATGGACAAGCTTATAAAGCCAGAATGGGAACCAAACGTATTCGCATATCTGGACGATATTATAATTACAGCCAAAACCTTTGAGGAACACCTAAAATGGTTAAGAATAGTACTAACCGCCCTCAAAAAGGTAAACTTGCAGATTAATAGAGAAAAGTCCGAATTCTGTTGCGCGGAAGTAACTTATCTAGGATACATTGTTAATGAGGATGGCCTCAAAACAAATGTAGATAAGATACGACCGATACTAGAGTATCCAGCCCCAACCAATTTAAAGCAACTCAGACACTTTACTGGCTTAATTGGTTGGTATTCAAGGTTTATTGGGAAATTAGCTGAATACAGAGCACCGTTAAACTATTTAACGCGAAAGGATGTCAGATGGCAATGGCATCAGGAACAGCAGGATGCATTCGAGAAAATGAAGCTAGCCCTAACCCAAGCCCCTGTTTTAGCCCGCCCCAATTTTTCCCTTCCCTTTACCCTCCAAACCGATGCTAGCGACTACGCTATAGCCGGTGTGCTTACCCAGGAAATAGATGGTGAAGAACACCCTATATATTACGTTAGCCGTACACTGTGTAAAGCGGAACGTAATTATACGGTGACAGAGAAGGAGTGTTTGGCAGTATTGTGGTCGATTGAAAGACTAAAAGGTTACCTTCAAGGTGAAGAATTTACCGTGGTAACAGACCACCACAGCCTTCTCTGACTTCACAACATCAAGGATCCGACAGGCAGATTGGCTCGATGGAACACAATCCTGCAAAATTATAAATTTAAATTTGTGCACAGGAAAGGAGCATACCATAAGGTACCTGACGCACTTTCAAGAGCATATGAAGATACAGCATTAGCAGCTACAGCCACAATTAATACAAGCGATCCTTGGTACCAAATGAAGATCCAAGCAGTAATAAAATCTCCCCAAAAATACCCTGATTTATGTATAAAAGACAACCTTTTATACGCACACCGTCCCAATCCCCTTGTAGACCCATTAGTCCCCGACCTAGATGCTTGGAAGTTAATACTGCCAGCAGCTGATAGTGAGAAAGCTCTCTATGAAGCGCACTACACCCCGCAAGCCGGTCATTTGGGAAATGACAAAACCTATGCAAGGTTAGCCACCTACTACTACTGGCCAGGGATATACTACGATACCTGCAATTATGTGAGAGCTTGTCAAGAGTGTCAAGCTCACAAGAGCAATCAGCAGGCTCCAGCAGGAATAATGGAAGGCAGGAACATAGATGGACCTTGGACAGTAGTAGCAGTCGACATAATGGGACCGAAACCTCCATCAAAGCAAGGTTTCAGGTACATAATAGTCTTTGAGGATTTATTTACCCGTTATGTCGAAATGAAAGCATTGAGACGAGCCGACGCAAAAAGCGTACTCCAAGCGTTCGATGAGTTAGTCATTAACCGATGGGGTTGTCCCAAATACCTAATTTCGGACAATGGGACAGAATTTGCAAATCGCCAAGTTGCAGAGAAATTACAGCAGTACGGAATTATACAGTCATTAATTCCGCCCTATTTCGCACAAGCTAACCCTGTAGAAAGGGTAAATAGGAACCTAAAACCGATGATAAACAGCTTCATTGAGGAAGATCATCGGGAGTGGGATCGACATTTAGGAGAGTTTTGCTTCGCTCTCAATACAGTCGTCCACTCTACAACTAAATACAGCCCAGCATTTTTAAATTTCGGCAGAAACCCTATCCCAACAGCCCTTATACGAAAGCACCTAGAGTCCTCAGACCCCCCTCCAGCACCAAATACAGCAGCATGGATCGAAAGATTACATAGACTTCCAGCAATATATGATCTTGTTAGAAGACATATAGACACAGCAGTGGCTAGACAAGCTAGACACTACAATAAAGGACGCAGATTAATACAATACCATGTTGGCGATCGAGTATGTCGACGCAATAGGGTATTGTCCTCAAAAGATAATCATTTTACAGCAAAAATGGCACCAATAAACATAGGCCCCGCGAGAGTAGTAGAAGTTGTATCAGCAAATTATTATATTGTTAAAGACGAAGATACTAAGCGAAGGGTCAAAGTCTATGTAAATGATCTTAAGCGTTATATCCCTCCTAGAAACGTTATCCCACCTAAAATGCATTCTCCCCCTTCGCAGCGTCCAATAGCACAAAATATACAGCAAAACCACCCAAGTAGCAATAACCCACCTAGAAAGCGAGGTAGGCCCCGAAAGATTAATTAAAGCAAGTAAAGAATAAATTTGAAGAGGTAAATTTTGGAAAAAAAAAGAATCAAACCTGATAATAGCAACGGGTAAGTTTAAGCAAGATTAGAAAATAAGAATAAGTATTTCCCCGTAGAATGGAAAGAATGGGAAGAGGCGCGTCAGCGACGCAGAGAGCCCGTGGCCGTGGCCGCTTCACCGTACGGCCCACGGAGCTGAGGAGACCTGGGCAGGACCTGGAGGGGATCCTGGAAAGATTAGACTTAGCTGACGAACCAGCAAACACCCCTCCAGGAGCAGGCCAACGCACAACCTGCCCAGGCACCAGAGGATGCGTCAGGGGAGGGCGCCATCTTTGCGCCAACCCTGACTTCCGCCCAGCGGCACCAAGATCGGAGATAGCAGCCCTCACCCCAATAGCCACTACCAGTACAGACGTGACCCCATACAGCCCCCCTACAGCCACCCCCACACCGCCATCCCAACCACCTTCCCTTTATATCCCAGCGTTCCTTCCCCAACCAATTATTTCCCGCCCAGTCCTTGACCCGTCCACGGGCATGTATACTTATATACATATGTGCCCGTGAACATGCCCCCTCCCTGCCCCGTGCCCAACCTACCCACACCCAGTACAGCTCCTTTGTCCCTACCTGCTCCCCCATCCACCACCTCCCCAAAACCCGTTTCCCAGATGTCCCTAGATATCCCTAACCCCACAAATGCCCAAACCCAACCACCCACATCCCCAACCCTATCACCCTTAATGTCCCTACCCGTACAGCCTCCCACAACCCGTCCCCCTCCCATTGAACCCCCCTGCAGATCTACGCCGTCTGCTGCAGTAGGGGCAGCAGCAACATCGAGCGGAGTCATCCCCGCAGACGCACGTATGTCCCGGCCCGACCCGAGCGAATGCCGCCCGGGATGTTGGAATTGCGGGGGGCTGGGACATAGCTGGAGGAACTGCCCCTCCCCAAACGCAGTTTTCTGCAGGAACTGCGGGAGGAGGGGAGTTTTCTCCAAAAACTGCCCCCGCTGCGCAGAGGGCTATTGGGAGATGCAGAGGAAAATGGGAGGGAGGAAATAAATCCCCTCCCATACAGCTCCCTATAAAACGTCACCCCACATACACTTCCCAATATTATAAAGAGAAAATTTTCTTTTATATATTATTGAATAAATTACATATAACGTAATCCATGTAGTATAATTATTAAGACCCCAATCCAAAATGACAAATTTTCCCAAGCAATAAGGGTGGTGATTATAAAGCAGAGCAAATAAACAAATAATTTAAATTATATATAATGATTAAATGAATCGGTAAAAGAAAGAGTTTAAAACAAGGAACTCACAAGCAGCAGAAGGTACTAATCCACCACACCTTATTAATTTTCTTTTTGTATTTTATATTATTTCATGTTTATTATTTTATTATTTTTCATTAATTCCTAAATTATATATTAAATTATATAACAGAATGAGTATGACTGCCATTTATGTAAGTATGAGGTATGAGAGTATCGCGAGTAGGGATAGAGCTCTCAAAATGCGAATATTCTATATTAGTATGTATATTTTATGTATTGGGGCCAGTCGTCGTTATATATTAAGTAATTTTAAATTATGGAAAAGCAGCTAAAAAGTTATACACCATACAGCGCGTATACATACACAGATGTCCAGCCAAGCAGCTAGTCAAGGAGACTATACACTTATACCCCGTACAAATAATAATTAGCAGCATTTGTTATTGTATATATTTTTTTTTAGCTTAGCATTACTGTTAGCAGTTCATTGAAATTACGACTTCCGCGTAATTTCGGTTTGGTGGGGGGGAGTTGTGACAATGTGCTTTGCACATGTCAAGAGCGAGCGACTGAACCCATGACAAACACCTACCTACCCGGATAAGCTAAACGAGTCCCTAGCTATACTACCTACCCATATACTATTTCCTAATTACCTATCCGCACATTAACTACGTCCTACCTACCCTCACAGCCTAATAACCCCACCCCAAGCGCAACACACACATGCAGCCGAAGCACTAGGTGATCCTGGCGAGGAAGTCCTGGGCGAGCATAGAAATCAGGAGGGCTCCTTCGGGTCTAACTCAACAGCATAGATGGATCAAGGGAGGCTGTCGATGAATGAGCCTAGAGGACACTCCTCAGCTCTACAGTGCAGCAGTCAGGGCGATGAGATGGTACCCAGGCAGGAAGCCGAAGAACCTCCAACGCCAAGCAAGATACAGCTGTAAAAGAGATGTTTATAAGAACAAAAACACAGCAATAGGGTAAGGAGCAAGGAAGAGGATAAATTGCCACAGCCAAGAAGAGACAAGACAAGGGAAGATATGTACAGCTGTATATAATTACTACAGCTGTACAAGGAACAGTATAGGACAAAGAGGTTAGGTTGCTGTACACAAACAACGTGTACAGCAGACCTTGTAAAATACTATACACTTGAACACGCACACTAGCGTGACCCCAACACTGAATGAATTACCTGGAGTAGTTGAAGACCTGGGACCGGTCGTTCTGGTACGTCGTCGTCGTGGAGAGATGATCGAGGCGGCGTCGGGCAGCAATGCAGCGGCGGGTGAGCTTCGTACCTGAAACTCACGCCGTACCAATTAGTTGAGATAAGCAAGACGGAACGATGTAATAATTACCCAGGAGGAAGTCCTACAGCATCGCCGAGAGGTACACTGCACCAGATCAACAAACGCCATACATCTGACTTGTAACGATACAGCCTGAACACTGCGGCACTCGACACGCTCGCACGACGCGAGATCGAGGTGCCGCGCACGAGTACGTACTGCGCAGGCGCGCGGTACGAACACGGGACTCTCGAGCACGCCGAGAGTCAGAGCTCTACGGTCCGCCGTCCTGAACGGACTACCTTTACGACTAGCCCGATATCGTGTCCGGTGCCTCGTAGACAAGGCGATAGCGATTGTGTGAGAAAGAGAGAGAGATAAAGCGAGCAACAGCGTACCAACCCGGTTTTCCAGAGACTTAGTAAGGTTGGTGAGAATTAAATATATCTCTGCTGCCGGTACCGCCGTGTACCGCGTTAGGTGCGTGCGAGCATCCCGTCCGTTCCATCCTTCCCCTTCCCCTCCCCTACAGCGAACCGGATACGAGCAGTGGAGCACGGCTCCAGGTAGTTACCGATAACCCGCGTGTTACCGAGACTCGTCGCGAGTTAACGCGGCTGGCGCCCACCCCTCTAATATATATACCGTGTAATAAATACTTATTTTATTTATATTAATTGTTGACCATAATTGACCTGCACCCTGATCCCCAGTGCAGTATCACATCATTACGTATATATATATATTGTAACAGTTTGGTTGCCGCACGGATGTTTATTTTAATATCGCGGCAGCTCAGCGGTACGGTTAAAGTTACCGTATTTAAATAAACATATTTTTCCCGCGATGCGGCGACGGTTACCTGTCCGTTCTACCAAATCTGTTAAATGTTAGTCTGAAACCGAGTTACTGTTTCAGATAACAACCAGGTAAAATTCAAATCTGAAATTGACCGCGAAACAGGGATATCGCGTCGAGCACTTGTCAACCAGAAATATACGAGCTTTTAGGATTACGGAGGGAATCGTACGTGGTTAAATTCAATTAATCGAACACCGGATTGAATTTTAATAATAATTTGAATTTATTGAAATAAATAAACAAAGATAAATAATAAACAAAATCTGATTGTCGCCGAGGTCTACGCTTTTATTACAAGTCGGTAAACGGCCGACTTGTAGAGAGAGGGGAAGAAAATATACGAACTAAAATAATATATCCAGTCAACGAGACTGGTATAAAGCAACACGATTAAGTGCGAATAAAAACACGATCGCGTGAAGTGGTACCACTTACTTTGTACGCTGCTGTAGTCGTTGGTAAACAACGACCAGCCGATCGGTTGCTTTCTCTCTCTCTCACTCTCGCTGCGGTGTCGGACGGATTGTCCGCTCGCCCGTGCACCGGGGTTGTGTGGCTGCAGGCAGATGCACGGTGTAGCACCACTCACTGCAAATGCAGGATCGGCCTGCAGTCGAAACGCACACACAAAACGCACGGTAAATCACAGCACGGCGAAGCTAAACACGGGGCGCGGGGGGATCACACCTGTCGCGTAAGAAGATGGCTATCACTCTATCCAGTGCGCGCGAATCTCCCCCTTACCTCTCTAATGAGGTACGTGCGCGAATCTTTCGCGCGCGAAGTCGATCCCGCCCGTGTAGCCACGACGAACCGAGCCGAGCCGAATCTCGCCGGCTCGAACCGATGCGAACATTATGATACTGTTCGCTCGTGTTGCTCGAATTCGTCAAACGGTGAGGTAAACAGTACCTTACCGTTACACCCCCCTTCCAGATTCCACATACCCGTGATGTGGTTTCTGCATCCCTGACGAATTTGGGATGGGAAGTGGCTACACAGGTACAACAAAAAAAACCTGGTCCAAAAATCCGGACACTAACTGCAGTTCCGTCGTGGTCTGCCTCTACCTCGTTTGGCTAGCCCGCGGTGGCTAGCGGTCGGAATTACCGTCGACCGATCCCGCGATCTGGCGACGACCCTCGCGTTTTTACACGGCCTACCTCTACTTCGTTTAACGGGGGGCACGACATTCGCGTTATCTTGTTCCTCGCGTGGAACGGCGCTCGCTTGCGTCTCGCTGCGTGAGACGTCTTCGCTCGCAGGAACCGTATCGCGTTCGGGTTCCTCTTCCCTCGTAGGTAGATCGGTCTCGATGTCGTCTTCTTGGCCGTACTCATCGCCATGGTCATCCGATAAGTACGGTTTGAGTTACTGGACATGACATTTCTCCTCATGTCCCTGAGTATCCTGGATCTTAACAGTATTTGGGCCGTATCTGTGGACGATCAAATAAGGACCGACGTATTTTGGAGCTAACTTGGCCGAGACGCCTTGTGCGCTGGGTGAGAGGACTCGGTTCTTCTTCCATACCAAGTCCCCGATTTCAAATAGCTGAAGCTTTCTTGTGAAGCTCAGGTAGTCGTGATAGCCGATCACTCCACTCAAGCAAACGCTGGTATTCCAAACGTTGCTGAGTCAGCTCGTCTTGAACTCGACGAGCAGTGCCGGGTGGCTCAGGCTGCCGGCCGTAATTTAACATGGCCGGGCTCCATCCTGTCGAACTCTATACCGCCATATTTAAAGCAAACACAAGGTCCGGTAACTTCTTGTCCCAAGTGTTGTGCTTCTCGGTAATGTAAGACGCTACCATCGTTTTCAGCGTCCGATTAGCACGTTCGACGGGATTGGCCTGAGCGTGGTACGGAGGAATAGTTGTATGAAATATTCCTCGTTCCACGAGATAATCATCTACGAGCTTGTTCTTGAACTCAGTGCCGTTGTCGGATAAAAATACCTCCGGTGTGCCAAAACGCATGACGACTCGTTCGTGTAACTCTTTCACGATCGTCTTAGCGTTAGCTTTCCGGATCGGCACTGCTTCAATCCAGCGCGTGAACAAATCTTGGAAGATCAAAATATATTCAAATCCGTGTGTGGAGCGGGGAAGTGGTCCAGTAACATCTCCTGCTACCACTTGCCATGGCTTTTCAACCACTCGCCTACCCATCAAACCCATGGGAGGGCGTTGCTCCACCTTACATTGCTGGCACACCTGACATTTGCGTACATACTCGCCAACTTCGGCATAGTAACGTGGCCAATAATATAACTTTGCCACGCGAGCAAATGTCTTTTCTCTACCTAGATGGCCAGCTGCCGGATCATCATGACATTCTCGGAGGATGGTCTGCCTGTGCTCTTCGGGTACGACCAACTTCCAAGCGTCTTGATCTTCCATGGCGTCATCCAATTCAGTATCCACCCGATACGAATACAAGTTTCCACCTTGGATCTTCCAATCAGGAAATTCTCTCGGCCGCTCACTTACGTCTTTGGTCCACGAAAGGTACCAGGGGTCCTTAGTAGTCTGGATCCAAGAAACGGAGGATAAGGCCGGCTCGTCTTCCTCATACATACGAGAAAGTGCATCAGGAATGTAGTTTAGAGCTCCTTTCCTGTGCTCAATAGTGAAGTTATGAGGCTGGAGTTCTAACGCCCATCTGGCGAGCCGGCTCGTTGGATTGCGAATATTGCATAACCAACGAAGACTACTATGGTCAGTGACAACTTTCAACTGGTAACCTTCGATGTATGGTCTAAACTTCTTAATCGCCAATACTACGGCCAAGCATTCCCGTTCTGTGACGCTGTAATTGCGTTCGGCGGGCGAGAGGATTCTACTGGCGAACTCCAGGACTCTCTCTTCTCCACCGACAATCTGTATGCAACACTGCACCGATACCAGTGTCACTAGCGTCAGTCTGGACCAAATACTCACCATTCTCATCGGGAGTTTGCAGAACGGGTGCTGTCATCAACAAAGCTTTAAGCTGCTGGAAAGCGCTCTCTTGTTCTTCCAGCCAAAGATACTTCTGGTCTTTCTTGGTCAGACGCGTTAGCGGCTCAGCTATGGTAGCATAGTCGTGCATGAAGCGTCTGCACCAAGATGCCATACCGAGAAACCGTCTCAGCTGCTTCAAATTCTTGGGAGCCGGATATTCTTTAATCGGCTCCGTTTTAGCTGGGTCAGGCCGTATCCCGTCTCGGTTAACTCGCACACCCAAATATCTCACTTCGGGCTGGCAGAAGACACATTTCTCCCGATTAACAGATAAACCGGCTTCTGCCAAGCGAGTTAACACCTCGATCAACAGTTGCTTATGCTCTTCAAACGTCTCCGTGACAATAATGATATCGTCGAGATATGCATAAGCAACCGGTTCGAGTTCGGGTCCAATCACCTGATCGATCATGCGCTGGAATGTCGCGCCAGCATTTGCCAATCCATACGGCATACGAGTAAACTGGAACAAACCTATTCCAGGTACTGTAAAAGCCGTTATTGGGCGCGACTCCATCTGTAGAGGTATCTGGTGGTACGCACAGTTCATGTCGATCGTGGAGATGTATCGGACTTTCTTGAGTTTGCGTAGGATATCCTGCATATATGGCAAATGATATGCATCAGGTTTCGTCAAAGCGTTGACTTTCCTAAAATCGATGCATAAACGCCTAGCATTCTCACCCTTCTTCGCCATCACCACGGGGCTGGACCAACCGCTTTTCGAGGGTTCAATAACGCCAGTCTCGAGCATCTCGCGAACTTGACGTTGCATTTCCTCTCGAATTTTATCAGAGACGGGGTAGTACCTCTGTTTGATCGGCCTGGCTGATCCGACGTCGATTATATGTTCGACATCGTAAGAACGGCCGATCTTTGGCAAGGTTGTGGACAACACTCGGTCTAGAAGTTCGCGCAATTGTGTGCGCTCTACTTCTGTTACGTTAGCGACACCTGCTGACGATAATGAAGCATTGCCACTTTCCATACTTGCCACTTCCAGCTGTAGGACTTGATCCGTTCCCTTTAGGAATAAACCGTCGGAATCTGGGTCTAGGACGGCTCGGAATGCTCGGATAAAATTTACTCCGATGTAGCATTCAGCATCCAGGTTCGGCATGATCGCAACTCGTATTTCTCGAGTCTCTATACCGATAGTAAATGGTAGCATCACGTGACCACACAACGGATGAGTACTACCGTCAGCGAGCTTGGCATTGCCAGCTCGCAACTCGAGAAGTGACCTGCCTAGAGCGGTTGCTAACTGCAAACCGCTCGGACCCATTACGGTTGTCGATGCACCTGGATCGAACAACGCACGGATCCGGAATCCATCTATGTCAACCTGACACCACCAGCGCGTCTCGTCCTCAGGACGATAACTTCTTCGGCTAGTGCTCGATGTCACTAATTTTAGGACATCGCAGGTCTCCGGATCCATTGCGACTTCCTGGGATCTGTCTGGAATCAGTCCTTTTCTTTTCTGCTTAACTGCAGCTGGACTATCTCGGTAATCGGGAGTCAGACCTTTGTCCTCCTTGGGGACTCCCTGTACTTTGGGGTATGCGGTTGTCCCCTCTAACCACTTCCCCGCGCGTTTTTTGCGCAGTCCGGGCACGTCCTAACGGTGTACCCCAACTTACCACAAGTATGGCACTTGATCGGCTTGGGGAAGTCTTCTTTTCTCTTTATCTTCTTTCTTGAATCTAATGATTCCCCAAGCTTCGAGGATGAACCACTCGATGACCGTCGATCGGGACTTTTACGTGTCTCCTTCCTCCTTTTAAACCGAGGAGGAGACCTGTGGGTTTTCTTCCTAGGTGGCGTATCTTTATCCACCTTAACCCCAGCTGTCTGGCTACTCGTTCGCATGGTCCTAAGGGTTTCTTCCAGGACTTTTGTGAGCCGTTCAATCGGATCTTCCCGACTCGACACACTCACTTCCTTAGCCACGCTTGCTACCTTAGGCTTGGCGGTCGAACGCTTTTTGGACTTTGCCTTGTAAGCAAGTTCCGGCAGCATTAAATCTTCCTCTGCCGGAGGCGGTCGACATAACTTTTCTCGCTCGAGCGTTTGCTCGGCGTCCATCGCCAGCTCCAATAAATCTTCAACCGATTTGGCTTCAGCTCTCTTAAACAACCGCTGAAGCTGAGGTCGCATGTTACGGTAGAGGTGGTCCAATTGCCTACGCTCGCTCGGGATCGGGTTGAGTTTTCGCATGATTGCGATTGAGCAGGTGATGTAATCTCTCACCGGCTCATCCTCACCCTGTGTCCGAGCATTGGACTCCTCGATGAGCCTTTGCTGGAAGCTTTGGCTCATACCGTACCATTTCTTGACAGATTTCACAAAATCTTGTCACGAGTGCCATTTGTCCTTCTCATTCCGGTACCACGTAGCTGCGGTTCCAGTGAGAAGTTCGGACAAGGACGGCAACACCTCGTCCTCGCTGAGGTTGGCGAGAATCCTACAGTCTTCGACTCTCGCAAGGAAGGCATCGATACTCTGGCTTTTGTCGCCAGAGAATCGGACTCCCCACTTACGAACCACCGCACCAACATCGCGCGGTGTCCCGGCCGATCTCGACGCTGATTGGCCGGACTCGTAAAAGTCCTTTAGATTAGGGTAGGGAGAGCTTGAACATGGAGGCTGTCTCGGTCTCCGTGTGTCACCCCTCCCCCAAGCTCCTCCAGCATCTGCATGAGGTGCTTGAGACCCCTCAGGCTCTACCTGCACGTGTTGTGGTCTGATGTCCGTCTCGTCCAGGGTGTAACACGTATAGGTGTCCTGGAACTGGACATGTTGGGTTGGCTCTCGAGTTTTGTTTGTGCTGGAAGCTTGTGCCCCGCTTGGCAAGTCCAACTTGCTGTTGACGGTGTGTATCTGTACTTCCAGCTCCTTAACCCGTTCCGTCAAGGTGGATAACTTACTTATTTGCTCCGCTAACATCAAAGCCAAATCCTTTGGTATCTCGAACTGAGCGCCAGTATAGGATACCAAAGTTATCCATTCTTCCTTGTCGGTTTCTCGGTCGGAGGTGTCCGACTGCCCATCTTCCTCTCGCTCGTCCGTATCTTCTACTTCTAGAGCGAGAGTCCTCTGTAGCACCTCCACTACATCTGGGTCAGAATCCGGGTCCGGAATCTCCGGATTCTGGGCAACCATGGACTTAAACCAGTCTGTCCTCCGCCTGTTCCGCCTGACACGATCCTCATTTGAGTTTGTGTCGGCTGCGAACTCTTGAGCCGTATAATTACCCAACAGCCACTGTTGGAGTCGTTCGGCTTTTCTATATACAGAGCCGTCTGTACGCATCTCTAACGACTCCAAGTGCGCCTGGATCTGTTCGTTGGATTGCGTACCAATCCACTGATCGACTTGCGTGGTCATCGATTCCGCCATTTTAATCTTAACAAAATTACCGCTACGATTATTTACACAAAAAAAAATCTGAGTCGCTTTTCGATTTACCTGTGCAAGGTATGCTTTTCTTCAAATTATTAGGTGGCTTTAAATAATAAAATTATTGGGCCACTAAGTTGAAGAATGAATTATTTTCCCTTTATAATTACAAGAAGAAAAATTAAGCACACCTATTCGAAATTTGCTTTCCTGCCTAATTTAAAACTACGTTAAATAATTATATTTTTGACTATTAATTTTACAAACAAATCGAGAAAAAAAAAATTAACTATGTTACACGCGGGATTAATTTAATTTATTATAAAACAAATAAACATATAATATTAAACGTAAAAAGAAATTTTACGAATTGTTAATAAATTAAATTAAAAACAAGAAAAAATTTGTTTAAATCCGACTAAATATGAAAAAATCGAATTTACTCCGGCTCTCGGTCACCAACGCACGCTGAATATATTATAAAATCAATAAATAAATAATTGAATAAATAGATAAATAAATATAAATATATTCCTAAACGACTGAATGTGTACGCCGCTGTGACCTCTTACAATCTCAATGTTACAAAAAAAAATAATAATACAATTTTTATTGTAACGCGAGAGTCGGTCCGCGTTGTCAAAAATATAAATTTAACAAGCAAACTTCAAAACAGAAAAATTTTTACCCTTGCACAGGTGTTACAATTTTTATTAAGTCGGAAAACTAAATAACGCCGATTTTCCGACTAACCTACTCGAAATTAGGGACTCGATATGTAACTTGCGGACCTCAAGGCGAATCGATCTATATTTCAATTTTAAAATTCAAATTTACTATTATTTACGAGTAATTAATTAAAAAAATTATTATTACCGACCTCGAATTTCTTTTAACCAAACCAAACAACAATAAAAGAAAATCCGGTTCAAACTTATAAATTATTGTCTAAATACAATAATTTAAAGGCTAGAATTAATCGCGAACCGATTAATCTAACTGCCGGTAATAACAAATATACTAATTAACGTAACTAGTATATAATAGAATATTACACGCAAAATCCACACGTACTTAAAAAAAATAAATTTAAAATAAATTGATAACAACAAAAATCAATTAAATTAAATTAGATTCACTACCGTTTATAATAAAATCCTAGTTTATAAGGGCACCTATATAAGCGCAGCTCGTATCACAAAAAAACGCAATCTAAAAATTTATGTTGTGCGCCTCGTAGGCGCAATTTGGAAATTACCGTTGGGCGTAAAATAACCCAATCTATTAATTTACGTTGGGCGCCATGTAACAGTTTGGTTGCCGCACGGATGTTTATTTTAATATCGCGGCTGCTCAACGGTACGGTTAAAGTTACCGTATTTAAATAAACATATTTTTCCCGCGATGCGGCGACGGTTACCTGTCCGTTCTACCAAATCTGTTAAATGTTAGTCTGAAACCGAGTTACTATTTCAGATAACAACCAGGTAAAGTTCAAATCTGAAATTGACCGCGAAACAGGGATATCGCGTCGAGCACTTGTCAACCAGAAATATACGAGCTTTTAGGATTACGGAGGGAATCGTACGTGGTTAAATTCAATTAATCTAACACCGGATTGAATTTTAATAAATAATATGAATTTATTGAAATAAATAAACAAAGATAAATAATAAACAAAATCTGATTGTCGCCGAGGTCTACGCTTTTATTACAAGTCGGTAAACGGCCGACTTGTAGAGAGAGGGGAAGAAAATATCACTAACTAAAATAATATATCCAGTCAACGGGACTGGTATAAAGCAACACGATTAAGTGCGAATAAAAACACGATCGCGTGAAGTGGTACCACTTACTTTGTACGCTGCTGTAGTCGTTGGTAAACAACGACCAGCCGATCGGTTGATTTCTCTCTCTCTCACTTTCGCTGCGGTGTCGGACGGATTGTCCGCTCGCCCGTGCACCGGGGTTGTGTGGCTGCAGGCAGATGCACGGTGTAGCACCACTTACTGCAAATGCAGGATCGGCCTGCAGTCGAAACGCACACACAAAACGCACGGTAAATCACAGTACGGTGAAGCTAAACACGGAGCGCGGGGGGATCACACCTGTCGCGTAAGAAGGTGGCTATCACTCTATCCAGTGCGCGCGAATCTCCCCGTTACCTCTCTAATGAGGTACGTGCGCGAATCAAAGTCGATCCCGCCCGTGTAGCCACGACGAACCGAGCCGAGCCGAATCTCGCCGGCTCGAACCGATGCGAACATTATGATACTGTTCGCTCGTGTTGCTCGAATTCGTCAAACGGTGAGGTAAACAGTACCTTACCGTTATAATATATATATATATATATATATATATATATATATTACGTATACACATAGTTTTTATATGATTTTCATGAAGTTTTACTGTATGCATTAGTTATTCTAATATAAAGTTAAGTGAACATTACAAAATAGCAGAAGCTCTTGTCCAGTATTTGTCCAATGTTGGCAGTGTTTAAAAATAATAGAATAATAACTATTTTTGGATGGTAAATAATTTTTATTTATTATTTAGTTAATTTATTTATTGTATAAGATTAATATTTTATTTATTTTTGAAAATGTTAAGTTGTCAATAACTAAGTAATATTTATTTTTTTACATTTTATTTATATTTTAAATTGTAGAAGACTTTATAATTAAATTTAAAGATAAATTATATAAGATAATTATGAATTATAGGAGTAATTCACGTACTAGTCAGTTTTAATACAATAGTAACATTGGTAGTGAGTGGAACAATAATGGTTCAATTCAACAATAACCACGAGCCTCTTGTTTTTTATTGGAATAGTTTTGGCGACGTTTAATCTTTCTCAAGGTTGATCTGGTATACATTAACGGTTTGTAACATTTTATTGTTACCGAGCGATAAAATTTTGTGTCAAAAAATTTTATTATTACATTTTTTAATTTATTTTAAATTACATTAAATTTGCATTTCATGTTGTATTTATTATTTTACTATTAAAGTTCTTATTATGTAATAATAAATACAATAATTTAAAAGAATGGCACGTATAATTATTAAGACCGAGAACATATTCAGTGTAAATATATAAATTACATATATAGATATTAATTTTGAAATAAGCTTATAAAATTTATAATTTAATCACAGTATAATTTTTATTTAACATATATATAACAATTGTTAAATTATGTAACTATGCAATATTAATTAAAGTGTTTTTCGAACATCATTAAGATTTTCAATCCATTAACTGATATTTAATGTGTTATCTTCTTATACATCAAAAGTATTGTAATGTAAGTTTTTATTATAGCATAAAAGAAAATAATTTTTTACTTTTTGTAAAATAATTGTAAAATAATTAATTTATTTTAAAGATGAGTATATTTTATTTTCATTTTTTACATAAATATAAGTAATTTTAGAATGGTGTACAAAATTTGACCTTTCAAAAACGACTGAAAAATTGGCGGTTAAGGCGTCACTTGACTACATTTCTGAAATAGTTGGAACAGATTTACAAGATGGTAGCAATTTATCAGATGACGAAAATGATGAACCGGAGAAAGATATTAAAGACTTACACACAACAAATACTGATAAAAGAAAATGATATTACATCAACAATAATTATACAATAGAAGTCAACTTTTTAACGTTTTTTCATATTTTTTTGATTACTTTAACGGATTTTCTATGTTTATCTTCGATAATATTGTTTTGAGCGTTAAGTGTATTATAGAAAAGAGGTTTATTATTTTAATACGAACAGTTTGTTCATTAAAAGTTTTTGACTAAAAACAATACATTTCGTTTTATTGCGAAAAAACGTGTTTTTTTGTGCTCTTTTCATTATTTTGACCGTTTTTCTATGTTTATCTTCGAAAATATTGTTTTGAGCGTTAAGTGTATAATAGAAAAAAGTTTTATTATTTTAAGACGAACATTTCGTTCATTAAAAGTTTTTCAGTAAAAACAATACATTTCGTTTTATTGCGAAAAAACGTGTTTTTTTGTGCTTTTTTCATTATTTTGACCGTTTTTCTATGTTTATCTTCGAAAATATTGTTTTGAGAGTTAAGTGTACAATAGGGAAAAGTTTTGTTATTTTGAGACGAACATTTCGTCCGTATAAAGTTTTTATATAGGATTAATACATTTCAAGATAATGCTACAAAACCGTTTCTAAGGAATTAAAAATAATGCCATAACTCAAAGTGTTTCAGTGCTATATATCTGAAAATAAGACCATTATCTAATTACATTATGACGAAGTTACCCTGTGAATTTCAGCTAAATCGGTAAAAAATTGTCTGAGTTATCTTTGATACATGATTACATACATACATACATCCATACATACATTTTAGGGAGGGCCTTAAATGAATTCTAATACACATAAATTTCTCTTACAAACTATTATCTAGTATATTTTGATGCATCACACATTTTGCGATGATGAAAAAATAAGGCTCTCCCATGTAGCGGTCGTGCCTAAAAAATTAATTGAACAGATTGATAACAATTATGATAAAATTGAAGTCCTAGCAGATATACACAATTCGAATGATACTCAAAATGAAAAAACTAGTAGAGTATATAATCGGGGAAGCTAAAAGGAGTTGTATTTTCCAACTCGGAAACCCCTTTAAAAATTAATGAAAATGCAACTGTAGGGAAAAATAATAAATTAACTAAAAAATTGAATACAGTTAAAAAAATAAATAAAGAAAATTTTATGATAAATACGATATATGAAGATCCACGTGAAAATCTAATTTACGATATTGAACCGGATAATAATAATAAAGAATTTAAAAATAATGATGCTATTACTTGTCCAGAAATTAAAATAAAAATTGAAAATATTGAAATTAACGCTTTAATATATACAGGTAGTGAAGTTACTTGTATCTCAGAAGAATTTTATATTAAAAATATACAATCATTAGAAAATATTCCTACTTTACCAATATCGGGAAAAATTATAAAAGGTGCTAACGATTTAAAATCTACGCGAATAAATAAGCAAATATTAGCAAATGTTACAATAAATAATTTAAAAAGACAAATAATTTTCTTAATTATACCAAAATTAGTTAAATCATGTATTATCAGGTATGATACTCAAAAAGAATTAAAAATGTGTATGGATACTAAAAAAGAACAAATTACTTTTGAAACAGGGAAGGAAACAAGTAAAATATCTTATCTTTGCTAAAAATAATCGATTGAAATCGATAGACATGGAAAGATTTTGCATATAAATCGATTCAAATTGATTAATTTTAATCGATTTGTATGCAAAATCTTTCCATGTTTATCGATTTCTATCGATTATTTTTAGCAGGGATAACTCAAAATTAATAAATAAAAATGAATACGAATCCTTAACTATTTTATATGATAATGGGGCTGAAAAAATTAAAAATTATAAAATTGAGGAAAATTCAAAATTAGAAGATTTTCCAGATTATAATATAAAAACCGTCGATATTGACGAGAAAATTGCTTTGTGTAATCAAATAAATGATATGCAAAAGTTGAAATTAAAAGAAGTTATAACATACTATAAAGATGTTTTTCAAGAAAGCCCTGGATTATTGCATAAATTTAAATACAAATTAATACTAAAAAATAATTATGAGTATTATAAAAAACTATACGCGATACCGATTAAATACCGAGAACAAGTAAGCATGGAAGTAAACAAAATGTTAGAACAAGGTATAATTCGTAGAACAAATAGTAATTTCATAAATCCATGTGTTATTGTACCTAAGAAAGATGGTTCTATTAGAATATGTTTAGATACCAGAAATTTAAATTTAAATTTAAAGAATGATTATACGAATCTCCTCCGGGAATAGAAGAAGTATTAGCACGATGTAAAAATCATGTATGGATGTCTAGTTTTGACATGACAGCTAGTTTTAACCAAATTCCTTTAGTAGAAGATAGTAAACAATACACTGCATTTATATGCGATAATAAGGTATATGAATATAATGTAGTTTCATTTGGAATAAAAATTAGCAGTGCAGCTCTTTTGAGGGGATTAGATAAAGTTATAACGGGATTAAATGATTTTTTATTAACGTTTGTAGACGATTTGTTTGTTTTTTCTAAAACATTTGAAGAGCATTTGATGCATCTCGGAATATTATTTAATCGATTAATAAAAGCCAATTTAATGTTAAATTTTAAGAAATCAAATTTTGTTCAAAAAGAAATTAAATTTTTGGGATTATCATTACATATAAGGGAATAAAACCCGATCCAGAAAAAATACAAAATATCAAGAATTTTAAAGTACCTAAAAATGTAAAAGAATTGCAAGGTTTCTTGGGTTTTGTTAATTTTTATTCGAAATTTGCTAAAAATTATGCCCAAGAGACTGTTCCATTCTTAAATTTATTGAAAAAAGATGTAAAATTTAAACAAAATGAATTTAAACGTTCGGTGATAATATATATATAATTATCGGTCTTTCCGAACTAAATGCTTTATTTTTGGAATAAAGCAGTCCCATTATACCCTTTGTCCACTATGGTTGATGGAATTTCCCAGAGTAACGGCCTTTTACAAAAATTAAAACAAAAATTAAAGGCGTTTCGTCCTCGATCCCCAGTTTGGACTCCTCAGCAGTGTTGCCAGATAGAGGTATTTTTTCTTTGTTCCACTCACATAGTACGACCTCATTTAAATTAGATAATAAAGGACAGAAAAACCCTAAATCGTAACCCTGCTCCTCAGTAAGGAACTGGAGATCATACCTTAGACGCCTGTCGCAAGATGAACTGCGACGCCAGCAAGATGTTATGCGGCTATATATATAGAGGAGGACGACAATCTCTCCAACGAGTAAAGTCGTCTCCATCTAGCGGTGGGAAAGACCACCAGCCAGAGTGCGACGTATCTCCAGTTCCTTACTGAGGAGTCCAAACTGGGGATCGAGGACGAAACGCCTTTAATTTTTGTTTTAATTTTTGTAAAAGGCCGTTACTCTGGGAAATTCCACCAACCATAGTGGACAAAGGGTATAATGGGCCTGCTTTACTCCAGAAATAAAGCATTTAGTTCGGAAAGACCGATAATTATGTACAGATGTAAAATTTATTTGGAAAGAAGAGCATTTTAAAGCTTTTAACAAAATAAAGAGTCATTTTAATGAAAATGTAATTTTAAAAAAAGTTGATATTAATTAACCGTTTATACTAACAACGGACACGAGCGACATAGCAATTGCAGGAATTCTTTCTCAAATTGATGAAGAGGGCGAAGAAAGAATTGTAACTTGTATTAGCCGTACATTAAAAGCGAGCGAAAAGAATTATTTCACAACTGAGAAAAAATTACTTGCAATTGTTTGGTCAATTCATAAATTAGATATATTTTTAAGAGGAACTAAAGAGCTTGTAATTCGAACTGATCATGAAGTTTTGAGTTTTTTGCAGAAAAGCAAATTCGGTAATTTAAAATTGACACGATGGATTTTATCGATCCAAGATATTGATTTTAAATTAGAATATCTACCGGGTGTAAAAAATGCAGCTGCAGACTACTTAAGTCGAATGAATGAAGATGATCAATGTAATATAAAAAACTCAGAAATTGTTATTGCAGCAATCATGAAACATGCAATTGACACAGAATTGATAAAAAATTTTAAAGATTTAATTAAAATACAAAATGAAGATGAATCATGTCTAAAAATTAAAAAACAAATAGATAGCAATGAGAGTTTCTGTAGGTTTAAATATATAAATAACTATTTGTGTAAAGTAACACATAGGGAAAATAAAATAGTAATACCAAAGTGTATTATAGTTAATTTAATACAAAATTTACATATTTATTATGGACACGTTGGTCCAAGAAAAATTTATTTAATGATTTTGGAGTATTTTTATTTTCCCAAATTGCGAAAAATATGTGCAACAACGTTAAAAACGTGTGATATTTGTCAAAGGACTAAATGTTTAACTGCATCATATAAAGAGGAAGTACAACCAATAATAATAATTGAAAAACCGGGTGATCTGTTATCCATTGATTTTTATGGTATACCGTCAACTAGTGGATGTTTGCTATATTTTATCCACTATAGATGTTTTTAGTAAGTTTGTTGTACTTTATCCTATTAAAAAAGCAAATACGGGAATTGTGATAAATAAAATAAAAAAATATATTATATATATAGGTAAACCAAAAGCTATAATATCTGATCATGGGTCACAATTTACGAGTGTTAAATGGGAAAATTATTTGAAAAAACAAAATATTAAAATGATATTTTCAAGTATAAGACACCCACAATCAAATATTATAGAGCGATCTCATAAAGAAATAGGTCGAATATATAGATCGATTTTAAATAAGCATACTGGATGGGCTAATGAAATCCATTTTGTCGAAAATGTACTAAATAATACGCTTCACGAAACTACGGGTTTTCCGCCAGTAGAATAACAATTTCCAATCAAAAGCGAAAGATTTTGGAATAATTGTTTAAAATCAAATCCAATAGATATTAAAGAAGATTATGAAGATAAAATTGCTAAAGCAAAAGATAAAATGCATAAATTCATTATAAATAGAGCGAATAACAAAAATGTAAATAGAAAAATATATAAATTTAATATAAACGATTTAGTGTTAATTAAAGCATTAAATGTATCAAATGCGAATGAAAAGCAACTTGCGAAATTTATGTACCTATGCGAAGGTCCATATAGAATAATTAACAAATTTGGAACCGACACTTATTTGTTATTCGATGACAAAATGAAATTAGAACGGGGAAAATTTCATATTAATCAACTGAAACCATATTATATGGAAAAAGAATCTGAAAATATTTTTGAAAAGAATTAACAATAAAAAACAATGTAAAAAAAAAAAAAAAATAATACATAATAGTTTTCTGAAGATAATAGAATAAATTAAAAGTTGTCAAATCAAAGCGAATTTAATGATACAAAATAAAAGAGTGTTAGTAACTATGAAAATCAAAACAAAAGGTCAATCAACCAACGAGGTTTAAACACAAGGTAAGAAGTAAACTATCCTTAATCCAGGCTTGTCAGTCTCAGTTTAACTGTCTCCATATTCAGTCAAGTTCAAACCAAAAACGGATCTACAAAGAAAAAGTTAAAATGCCAGATTTTACTCAAAATACTGAGAAAATCGCTACTTGTGAAGCTTCAACACAAACATCTAGTAGTTATGAAAGTGATGAAGGAGTGAAGTGGTTTCGTCATCATGAAAATGCATAAGATTGATCCACCAAAAAAATAAATGGGTAACCAGTTTTTCCACAAGAATATGTAATGGTACTTATGTACAGACAAGAAAAGTAAAAACAAGAACGGTACCTACACAAACGTCTAGAGTAGAAAAAAGAAAATTTATAAGTGAAGAGATGGAGAAAGTGGAAGAAAAAATAAGAAAATTAGAAAAGAAAATTAAGGAAAAGGAAATAGAAAAAATAACACCAGCATCGACGGATGAACTTGAAGAACTTTTCAACAGTTTAAATCATCCAGGGATGTCAGCAGAAGAATTCGATATCTTCATGACCCAACAAAATTAAACAACGTTGTTTGATCGATCGGTAAATAAAATATAATCTTTATATGTATATAAAAAAAGAATTGAATTCGTTTTATTAGGCAACTATATATATATATATATATATATATTTATATATTTTTTTTATAATTAATGAAAATTTTTAGAAATGTTATCTGATAGTGTTATTCTATAATCATAAAAGAACACAAATTTAAAGGGGGGTAATGTGGGGTACATAGTGATAGTTTTTTTTGCCATAAATTTGTGTTTCATTTATGTTTCACAAATTTAAAGGGGGGTGATGTGACGGGCATAACCATATATACAGACGTATGGTTAGGCTCCAGTCACATAGCGTAATAGCTCAAGCGGTAGAGTGTAAGCGCGCCACGCAAGAGGTCCGGGTTCAAGCCCGACTCTTGGAAGATTTTTTAATTATTAAAATTAATTTATTTAAATAATTAATAAATTAAAATTAATAAAATTTATAATTTTATTTAAAGATTTTTTTATTTTGCAAAATATACATATTCTGAAATTGAAATACGACTAAAATTGACTAAGTTGCAAATTTATATTGTTTATAGTTAATATTAATAAAATTTGAAATTATACATTATATTATAATGTATATTATTTAGTACATTATATTATAATATATATTTATGCATTATATTTATATAAAAAATAAATGTAAGAAAAGTGATACAAAATAAATAAGTTTTTGAACAATAAATTAAAGTAAAATGAATTTTATCAATTAAAATTAAGATTGTTTTTCACGTTTGTTAATTATTATATTAATATAAAAGTTAGATTTTGAAAACTAACGAAAATCAATATAAAGACAGAAAGGTTGACGACCCTGCGCCAAAATCATGCGAAATAACAAAGAGGATAATAAGAAGAGGGAAGCCGAAAACTCCAGCTGTAGGTGCGAAGAAGGTGGGAGAGCAGTCCCCACCTCTAACCAAATGTACAAAACCGGTCGTCTTGCTGTCGAAAGCAGCATTCGCCTCGATCTGTAAGGCGAGGAAGGAAGCACCCTCCTCGCCACTTCTAGAAATAAATTTCTTTTGCTATTTAAATTTTGTGAGTTTGATTAAACAGACAGCAGTGTATTGTTCATTTGAAGGTATTTGGATAAGATGGAATGCTGGAATCATTCCAAACTTTCCCCAAGTCCATTTATCATTTAAAGCCCATTCCTTGGAATACATTCGGACGAAAAGGAGCGCTAGATTCGCTTTTTCTTCTACCCGAATTATTCAAATTTTCCTTTTTTCCATAGAAAAATACTCAGATGATGTGGAATACTGGATTTATTCCAACATCTACCAGATTTTTTCAAATAATACATTCACCAAAAAGTTTATTGGGCGAGCCGAACGCTGGATTCGTTCGAACCTCTACCCAACCTCTTATTCCATTAAAATATCCAGAAATCGTTCTGGGATGAGAAGAAACACTGGATTTGTTTCTAATCTATCCCAGACGTTTTCACTATTATTTATTTATACATTTATTACGGTCCTGCTAAAAATAAATGTATTTTTATGTAAAGGATAAAAATAAGCCCGTTACAGTGGGTATTATAACTTCTCATTCATTCAGATGGTGTCCGGTACATATTAAGTCTAAAAAAGGTATTGTTTATTTATCGTTAGTTACTGTAGAACGGGAAATTCACAGAAAAGTGCTTTAAATATCAAATTTTAAAATAATGTGGATGTGGTTGTGGATGTGCATATTATAACTTTTCGTGCATTCACTTTGTACCTAGCGCCACGAGAAATAATTATTGACAAAAAATTAATTATTGGTTGCGCAATTGTATTAATTAATGGTATATAAGATTTCGTAAAAGTAAGTGAAAAAATGGACACGTACGTAGGTACGTACGGACGGACGTACGCGAACTTGGCCGTCGTATAATATTAAAAATATTTAAAATGTCACGTCCCGAGAATAAATTTCTTTAGTCAGTAATTGTTTGTCATAGTGCAAGGTACACTAAACGTTTAAAAAATTAAGTACACCTTAATTCTAAAAAAGATTATGTTTGTTTAAAATTTATTTTTGTTGAAAGGGACATCCACAGATGAGTGTTCATTTGTGATAAAAAATTTTAATATAATGTGTATGTTGATGTGGATGTGGGTATAATAACTTTTCATTCATTCAGATGGTGCCCGGTAGACATTCTAAAAAAGGTGATGTTTATTTATAATTATTTACAGTAGAAGGGGAAATTCACCGAAAAGTTTTCATTTGGGATACAAAATTTTAATATAATGTGGATGTGGATGTGGATATTATAACTTTTCATGCATTCACTTTGTACCTAACCCAACGACAAATAATTGTTGACAAAAAATTAATTCTGGGTTGTGTTCCGTGGAAACAATCGTTAACTGAGCTCTCTGAATACCACGGTGGAGACTTCCATATCGCGTTACTTTCATCTTCGTAAAAATACATTAAGTCATTTAGTTTCATTTCTTTTTTCCTTACACATATATATCGAGCAGTCCACGTCAAGTGGTCCTTTCAAAAGTTTAAACTAAACCAAATTTTAGGTCCAAACTGAAAATGTCTTTCACATAACAAAAGGTAATTTTTGGATACTGGAGTCTATTTGTTCAAAAGACTTTGATTGATTGATAGATAATAGTTTATAGCAGCCTTTGGAGATAACCCTGTCTGGCTGTGGAGACTAACAAAATAGTACGAAAGTGAAGTAAATGAGTAGCAATTCAGTGCAATACAAATAATTAATTAAAACTTAAAGTACAAAATAGTAGTTATTGTATGAAAAATAAGAATGAAGAATTTAATTTAAAGCTCGGTTCGATTTGCAGTGGTTTGAGTAATTATACTCTCGCGTATAACTCTGCTATTCCAGTCATTTTTGTCGCGCTTCAAAAGGTTACTGAAAAGTTTGGTTTTGAAGCTATTTAAATTTAACGGGTCGAAGTCTATATCCTCAAGTGAGTTTATAATTTGAGATGCTGTGACAAGAAAAGAACGATTCCAAGCTTCTGTGCGGGGTGGTGCATACATAAGGTACTGAGGTTTAAGACGAGAGGACCTGCGTACGATAGTGGTGTCGACCTGGAGAAAACCTTCGATTAAGTATGCTGGATTTTTATGAGAAAGCCAGTGAGCCAATAACATACTCACGCCTTCTTTTAACTGATAGCCACCTTAATTCAAGTCGGTGCGGAGTAACATGTCCACCTCTTGGAATGTTACCATGGACAAAACTAACACAGGCATTTAGGAGCCGCTGCATTTTTAAATCGCGTGTGGTGTCCAAGTCATGATAGACTGCACATGCATAATTAAAATAAGGAAAAATTAAGGTTTCTACCAACATTTTTCTCAATTCTCTGGATTTTGACCTATTTTTGTTGAAGCGGAGCGGGTGAAGTATATAGTGTACCTTCCTCGATACGTTCCTCGATATATATATATATATATATATATTTATCTTACTAGCAGTATGGTATTGGTATAGTTTAGTTCTGTTAGGTTCTTCAGCTCCTTTACCTTAATTGGTTCTTCGAGCTGGACAACTTCAGGTAAGTATTCTTGAATTTATATTGCGTTGACCGCCTTCTTTCTTTTTACTCGTGTACGTAGAAGTGGAAAGTAGCCACAGGTAGCTGCATAAATTTGCATAATCTACTACAAATGTACTACACGAAAGAACATTCTACACGCATTATCCATGGGTATTTTTTCGCGGCAAAATCAACGCGCGGACGCGAAATATTTGTCGAAAAACATGCACCATGTGCTGTTTT
Source organism: Theocolax elegans (assembly GCA_026168455.1). Lineage (NCBI taxonomy): Eukaryota > Metazoa > Arthropoda > Insecta > Hymenoptera > Cerocephalidae > Theocolax > Theocolax elegans. The sequence goes on from CM047426.1 coordinate 56,531,868, forward strand.
AGTAAAAACCTCTTGCGCGGCAGGTTTCTTGCGTATGCGCGGTGGCTTCTTACAGAGAAAGTTGGTTACTGGCTTCGTCCTTGTTGATATAATGTGGCAATAGACCTACGAATGCATTGCGTTTATAGGCTCGTCGCACACTGGAAGACTTATATGCCCTTAGGTTCATAACCTACGAGTGTTTTGAACCAAGCGTCTCGGCACGCATGAGCAGATGTTTGAACTTTTGCCTTGTGGCTCTATGAAATCTAATTCCTCAAAGCGAGTGAATTAGCTCGTTCTCCGTTTCTCTACCGTCCTTATCAATCATAACCAACGTGTCTTCCTTGCCGCAATTGTGCTGTGGAGGTCAGAAAGGGGAAATTATTCGGAATTCACATATGCCAATGACCCGCGTCGTCGTCAACAAATAACGTGTTCGACAGTGCACCCTCCTTGAACCCTCTATGGTCGGTCATGGAAGACGTCTATTTTATGCAGTGGCTGTACCAGGAAGGCGGGGATTACCAAATTTTATAATGTATTTTTTTCTGTGTAAGTAACATGGACTCCGGACCTCGTCGAGAGCTGTACTATAATACTGAGTCGCAATGGCTTGACTTCCTCGGAAATCATCTGTCGTTGTTAAAAAATCAAGGGTCCGAGGAGGTTGAGCTTTAATCAAGGTATATCGACGCTCAAAGTAAACCGACGATCACAAGTGGCGAAGTTCAATTAAACTGCCCCGAATTAATATTCCACGTTTCAACGGAAATATAATAAAAAATAGCCGATTTTTTCGAAAATAATCGAAATTTTCTTTAAATTTATGTTTGAATTTCGCTCTGTTAAATAAAAGAGGACATTCAAATATACTCCTCAAATAATTATTTTTGCGACGTGGGACAATTATCTTTCAAACGCACTCAAGTTTATTGAAAAAAGTTAATTAGAAAAAAAATGTGGCGGTCTTTGTATCGTAGTGTAATTTAGAACTTCATGATTTTTTTATTCGAAGGATATCAACTTTTGGAAAAAATGTGATAGAGTAGAAAGTGATAAGAATTGATCAACGATTACGTGTGAATTTATTCGGAACAATTTGGAAAATTTTATTGAAAAATTTGAAAAATTACAATTTAATTAAGTTTTTTTCTGTAAATGTTTTTTTGACAATTATAAGTGATTTTATGGTTATAGATATTTGAATTCAAATAAAAATGTAATTTAAATACAGCTTTAGTAAAGTTTTGCGAATTTCAGCGACTAAATATTTTGTTAAATTATAAAATCTTCACTTTAATAGTTTTTTGAAATTTTTGTGGTTTTTTTAATTTTATGTTTTTAGAAATATTTCTATTTGACAATCATTGTTATCAATCATTTACTTGTGTAAATTAGCGAAACATTGACTACAATAATACATTTTACACTCTTTACACGTGTAAAATGTACGAGTAACACATCCTTGTCCATTGCATGCTATTCTTCTGATAGTTAGGTTTAAATTGTGGCTTTTCGAATCATCTAATTTAGCCTTTTCGACATAACTTTCTACGATACTCAAAGCGAACTTCTTTGAACTCTTTTTTTATCTGAACAAGCATTATAGAGTATCACTGCATTTGTAATAGAAGACTGGATAATTCTCATCAATATTGACCAAGTCCATCTTTTACTTCTAATAATAGGTAATAAAGTACTACAGTACTGATCATGAAGGTCAACACCTCTTATAAATGAGTTGTAAAGTAAAAACACAAGCAGCATAGAAATGTCAGTTCTCATTTTTTTTCTTTGGAATAGCGTTTTATTTCATTTGTTGGTGTAACACCAGCTGCAGTTGAAACAATCAAAACTTGTTTAGAATCTACAACGGTTACAAAGTTCATTCCGCTATTTTTTTCATATTGGACTTTAAAAGTTCCAAGAGGAGTTTTTGTATCCATTTCATTTTTTACTGGTATACGATCTTTCCTAATTACGCCACTAGCTCGTAAGCCAAGCTTCTTTAATCATAAGTAAGTCTGGATTTGTGAAGTAATTATCAAACCAAAGATGGTATTCTTCAATTTTCCTCCTAGAAGTTGATAAAAGTGAAGTTTAACTCATGGATAAAACAGTTTCATAGAGCAATACTTGACTATTCATCATTATGAGTGCCTTTTCCACAGTATATGTCACAGTCAAAGAAGTATCCATCAGTACCACAAATTCCAAACTCTTTTATACCCCATTGAGTTGGTTTAATTTTTATAAATTGTTTGAGTAACAATTTAACAAAAAATTTAATCATCATCTCGTCTATCGATAATTCTGTGTGAAAAACGCCAAACTGTTTTATATTTTTCCCAAAACTTTTTAATATAACTCTAACTCTCCAAGCACGATCTTTTTCATTTTTATCTGTAGGTTTGGAACATTTGATTTTTTATTTTATATTAAAAAACCTTTTCAACGACATCTGTGATCTAACTACTGGGTACTCGATAAACTCATATTTAGACGAATAATCTTTTTCAAATGTACTTTTGTTGAATGCAGAAAGAATAATAATGGCAAGAGATATATCTAGTTCTTCTATCGTTATATGTAAACCGTTAAATTTTGAAGCTTCAGTGATATATTGTTTTATATTTTTACAAAAGAACATTTCAAATAATTCAATAGAAGTACTATCGGCAATTATTTTACGATCTATAACTTTTAACAAATATTTATTAGCTAGAATCCCATCATACTTTTTCTCTACATCTGTCCAATTCTATACATGATCTTCTTGCAAATGAAAATCTACTAAATCGTATCGAAAACTTTCTTTTCACAAAGGTCACGTTATCTTCATAGATAATTGGTATTTGTCTCCTCAACTTGCTGATTTTCTCCATGATAAAGATACTGGTATGCGTACTGCTGTACTTCTCGGTAATATAAGATGCTACCATCGTTTTCAGCGTCCGATTAGTACGGAATATTGTTGGCGGAGGAATGAAATATGGTTGCTTATGAAATATTCTTGAAATATGAGTTGTATGAAATATTTCTCGTTCCACGAGATAATCATCTACGAGTTTGTTCTTGAACTCAGTACCGTTGTCAGATAAAAATATTTTCGGCGTGCCAAAACGCATGATGACTCGTTCGTGTAAGTCTTTCGCGATCGTCTTAGCGTTAGGTTTCCGGATCGGCACTGCTTCAATCCAGCCCGTAAACAAGTCTTGGAAGACCACAATATATTCAAATCCGTGTGTGGAACGGGGAAGTGGTCCAATAACATCTCCTGCTACAACTAGTTATAGCTTTTCAACCACTCGTCTATCGAGAGCGTCTACGTCGAACGGGTGCTGTCATTATCAGAGCTTCAAGCTGCTGGTAGACGCTCTTTTGTTCTTCCAGCCAAAGATACTTCTAGTCTTTCTCGGTCAGACGTATTAGCGGCTCAGCTATGGTAGCATAGTCGTGCATGAAGTGTTTATACCAAGATGCCATACCGAGAAACCGTCTCAGCTGCTTCAAATTCTTGGGAGCCGGATATTCTTTAATCGGCTCCGTTTTAGCTGGGTCAGGTCGTATCCCGTCTCGGTTAATTCGTGCACCCAAATATCTCACTTCGGGCTGGCAGAAAACACACTTCTCCTGGTTAACAGATAAACCGGCTTTTGCCAAGCGAGTTAACTTCTCGATCAAGAGTTGTTTATGCTCTACAAAAGTCTCAATGACAACAATCATATCGTCGAGATATGTATAAGCAACCGGTTCCAGTTCTGGTCCAACCACCTGATCGATGATGCGCTAGAATGTCGCGCCAGCATTTGCCAATCTATACGACATACGAGTAAACTGGAAGAAACCCATTCCAGGTACCGTAAAAGCCGTTATCGAGCGCGACTCCACCTGTAGAGGTATCTGTGGTACGCACAGTGCATATCGATCGTGGAGATGTGTCGGGCTTTCTTGAGTTTGCGTAGGATATTCTGCATCTATGGCAAAGGATACACATCTGGTTTCGTCGAATCGTTGACTTTCTTAAAATAATCACCACAGGGCTGGACGAACTGCTTTTCGAGGGTTCAATAACGCCACTCTCGTGCACTTTGTGAACTTGATGTTGCATTTCCTCTCGAATCTTATCAGAGACGGGGTAGTTCCTCTGTTTAATCGACCTAGCTCATCCGACATCGATTATCTGTTCGACATCATAACAACGGCCGATCTTTGGCAAGGTTGTGGACAACATTCGGTCTAGCATTTCGCGCAATTGTGTGCGCTCTACTTCTATTACGTCAGCGACACCTGCTGACGATAATAAAGCGATACCACTTTCCATACTTGCCACTTTAAGGTGGAGGACTTGATCTGTTCCCTTTATTTTTCTAAGACGGCTCGGAATGCAAGAATAAAATTTACTCCGATGTAACATTCAGCATCCAGGTTCGGCATGATCACAACACGTGTTTCTCGAGTCTCTTTACCGATGATAAACGGTAGCATCACGTGAGCACACAACAAATGAGTACTACCATCCTACAAATACCACCCTCTCCGGCGTATACATTAGTTGGCAATTTTGGGCATAGGACCCAACACACGATATTAAAGCCAAACGAAGTGTTTGACGCTGTTAACGGCATTGCACGGGAATCAAAGTGATTCCCGGATGCATAGTGGGACTGTACTCTTAGGGTGGTAAGTTGGGACAAATTGGGCCTAACCGGGGGCCTTACATTCCCCAGTACCCATCATGTTACACTGCCTAATATAGAAAAACTTAGTTAAAAAATTATATTTTTGACAATAAATTTTACAAACAAATCGAGAGGAAATATTGACCTTGTTAAACGTGGAGTAATTTAATTAATTATAAAACAATTAAACATACAATATTAAATGTAAAAAGAAATTTCACGAATTGTCAATAAATTTAATTAGAAACAAGGGAAGAAACTTTTAAATCCGACTAAATACGAAAATATCGAAATTACTCCGACTCTCGGTGTCTAACGCACGCTGAATATATTAGAAAATAAATAAATAAGTAATTGGATAAATAGATAAAGAAATATAAATATATTCCTAAACAGTTAAAAATGTACGCCGCTGTGACCTCTTACAATCGCAATATTACAAAAAAAATAAGACAATTTTTATAGTATTCGGAATATTAAATAACGCCGATTTTCCGACTAACCTACTCAAAATTGCGGATCTCAAGGCGAATCGTTCTATATTCCAATTTTAAAATTCAAATTTACTAACTTTACGTGTAATTAATTAAAAAAATTATTATTACTACCGACCTCGGATTTCTTTTAACCAAACTAAACAACAATGAAAGATAATCCGGTTTAAACTTATAAATTATTGTCGAAATACAATAAATTTAAGGTTATAATTAACCGCAGCCCGATTAATCTAACTTAAATCACATACGAACACCACGGCAAAAGAAGCATGGCGAAGTTTAAACACGGGACGCGGGGAGACAACATCTGTCGCGTATCAAGGCAGCTATATCTCTCGAGCACGCGCGAATCTCCCCTCACCCACGTATTTAGGTGCGCGCGCGAAGCCGATCTCACCCATGTAGCCACGACGAACCGAGCCGAGCCGAATCTTGCCGTCCCGAGCCGATACGAACATTACGACACTGTTCGCTCGTGTTGCTCGAATTCGTCAAATGATGAGGTAAAAAATACCTCACCGTTACAATATATCAAAAACACCTTCCAAGGTGTCAAAACCCGTAACTATTGTTATTCTAATCAAACTTTGAAAATTGTTATCTGATAAATAAATTCTGCAATTGAATCTGACATTGTTATCTGATATATAAATAATTTTAATTCTAACTCCCTTATTTTATCTATTTCTTTGAATTTTAATTAAACATTTTTTTTAATATTATAAATATTACATATAAAAAATTTCTGCAATAGAAAGAATTGAAATCAAACTGAAATCGACAAGTATTTTGAATCGTACCATAAATATATATTTTGAATAAACATTTATATATATATATATATTACTTAAACTTCGTAAAAAGTTTCTGCAATTGAAAGCACTGAAATTAAACTATAATCGACAAGTATTTTGAATCATGTAAAAATGTCTACCAATCTGAATACAGATTTTTTTTATTAAAAGCATCTTATACTTTTACTTTTCATTTCTGGCCCTGCCATGTCTTACAGTAATAAATAAATAATATTCTAATGATGTTAATTTGTGCAAAATTAATTTCTGCAAAACTAATAAAATGGACATTTCTTCTTTTTTATTCTTTTAAATAAAATAATACTTGCACCACCTTTGGTTAATAGATATTACCTTTTCATATAGGTGTTAATTCTGACTCTATTAACTGATGTTACATTTTATGAATCATTACATACATCTTAGCTATTATCTTATTTTAAAATTTAAGGGGCCTAATATATTATGCAATGCGACTTGTGGCATATTATTAAATAGTGTAAAGACCCACGCGTGGAAACAAAAACCAATAATTTATTATTAATAAAATAATTTGTGGTGCAAGTATTATTTTATTTAAAAGAATAAAAAAGAAGAAATGTCCATTTTATTAGTTTTGCAGAAATTAATTTTGCACAAATTAACATCATTAGAATATTATTTATTTATTACTGTAAGACATGGCAGGGCCAGAAATGAAAAGTAAAAGTATAAGATGCTTTTAATAAAAAAAATCTGTATTCAGATTGGTAGACATTTTTGCATGATTCAAAATACTTGTCGATTATAGTTTGATTTCAGTGCTTTCAATTGCAGAAACTTTTTACGAAGTTTAAGTAATATATATATATATATATATATATATATATATATAAATGTTTATTTAAAATATATATTTATGGTACGATTCAAAATACTTGTCGATTTCAGTTTGATTTCAATTCTTTCTATTGCAGAAATTTTTTATATGTAATATTTATAATATTAAAAAAAATGTTTAATTAAAATTCAAAGAAATAGATAAAATAAGGGAGTTAGAATTAAAATTATTTATTTATCAGATAACAATGTCAGATTCAATTGCAGAATTTATTTATCAGATAACAATTTTCAAAGTTTGATTAGAATAACAATACTTGCGGGTTTTGACACCTTGGAAGGTGTTTTTGATTTCAGTACTTTCAATTGCAGAAAACTATCATGGAATATAAGTTACATATAAAAAAGGTTATTATTCTATAAAATTGTTTATCTACTGATGTAAAGCACGGGAAGGATAGGCATTGTTTATTTAAAGAAAATTAAAAAAAAGAAGTTTCCTTTTTATCAGTTTTGTGGAAATTAATTAAAACTTTTTATAGAGTTTAAGCAAAATATATAAAAGTTTAATTAAAAAACATTCAGTGAATGGTATGGTAAAAAATACTTGTCGATTATTCAGCTTTGATTTCAGTACTTTCTGTTGCAGAAACTTTTTGGAGTTCAAGCAAAAAAAATATATAAATATTCAATTAAAATTACTTGTCGATATTTGATTTCAGTACTTTCTATTGCAGAAACTTTTTATGGAGTTTAAGAAAAATATAAGTAGAAATAGCATGGGAGTAATAATTAAAGATTTTTTTATCAGATAACATTTTTCAAAGTGTGATTGGAAACCATACTTGCAAATGTTGACATTTTCGTAGAAGGTGTTTTTATTAATACATCAGTGTATAATTTTAATAAATTAATAAAAAAGAAAAATAAAATAAAAATATTTAATTATCATTTCATTTATGCGTTAAAAAAATGGTTATTTCTTATAAAACAGTAAAATGAAACATTTCCTAGTTGCATTGTATTTATTTTACAAACAAATTTGTGTATTATGACATATCTAATAATCATTTATTCAAAGAAAAATACAACTACGGTTGTGAATTACGCCACCATACCATATATCCATTAGATAATATGTACAATGTATTTTTTCTCTTCTTGACAAGTCACAATTAAACTTGCCTAGAATAAAGGATCATCGATTTAGTCCTTAAATATAATTATGTTAATCTAAATATATACTATATAGTTTAGATTACAACTGGACTGGCACATGTAATAGAAAGTTTCTTCTCGAAGCGACTAAAATTTGCCCATTATATTATATTATAACACATTTGTTTATGCTATATGTGGGACTGTATATATTTCAGTTTATAGTTAGACTTAAGACAGAACCACAATTATTTACTTACACAAAATTTGTTTCATTAATTAAATCAATGACTCAATTACAGAATTATCATATGTTGGTACTTTCAATTCTTTCAATTCTTATATCAATGCAGCTCTCAGTACATATTGTTTTTGAATCATGTATAAGCTGCACTTATACAAATACAAGTAATTAACCAGAATCAAATGAACAACTCCAGCGAATGAATACCATTAAACAAATAAGAAAAATCCTATGATATATATATATATATATATATATATATATATATATATATTTACATACTCATAATAGTGCACTTTTTAGATAGCCTCTCGTCACTTAAATTTAAATTTGTTTTGCTGTATCTTCAGAGATTTATGATAATATTTACAAGATAAAATGTTCCTCACAGCAAATTTGCTTTAATTTTACTTTGTACCAATAATTTTTCATTTCAGAGACGTTATTTGCTTAAAATTAATATACTTTAAAAATAACCCTTTCTTATTCAGTGAATTTAATATGATACACTTATAGTTTTAATTAAGTTAAATTTATTTGTAACAAATTAAATTCTATATTATTGGGTTGCTATAATAATTAATGACAACAGTACAATTTAATATTATAATTTTAGTACAACACAAGAAATTCTACTTAATTACTTAACTATATATGTTAGTTAGTGTCACTATCAAACATTTTATAGGCATGTGAAAGTTACAAAATTATTAAATGCCTTTTTCACTTACCAAACAACTGACACATTGATTTTATTTAAATATTAAAAAAGGTATTCAATAAATATATGTAAAGAGAACAATAACTTATCAACATTCTTCTAAATTATTTAAGTCAGTACATAAAAAGTACGTTCATAGTGGGCGTAAATTAACGAAAATTTGGCACTTATAGAATTTAAGCGGCACACGTCTCGAGCAATATAAGGAGTTGTATTGTTTTCCAGCATAACGGAATCGCATCCGGTGTAATTTTCTTGACTGTAGTTATTGGTTTGTAACTGATTTATTTACTTTTTTCCAAAAAACTTATGATTATATATTTTTCATTCATCTTATTATTTAATTTATCCACCTTTTCCGCATATGTTTTCTTTAAAATTACGTACTTTTCTTTAATTTTTTGGAATATATTTTTCTCTTCTATTTTTTTTGTACTTCATCTATCAATTTCTTACCAACATTTTGCAGATTTTTCAAAGTTTAAAATAATTGTAAATTTATTTTAAATCTATTGTAGAAAAAAAGTGTTTTTAACTACCTTAATAATAGCAGGATAAATACATATTTATGCGTTTATTTTATTTTAATAAAAATGAAAATAATAAACACGTACTTATAAAATAAGTAAATACAGAAAAATATAAAGAAAGCACTGTAAAATAAGAACTATCATCGTCACCCTTAGAACGATTAAGCGATATTATGTATTGGTTTGCTTTTTTGAAAGCGATGAATAACGCCAATTGCGTCCTGTAAAAGTTAAGTTATAAGCTTTATGGAAATGTATTAAAACTGCTAGTAATAACTTTCAATTCATTATTTTAATATATCTAATTAAAAATGCTGAAGCTTTAATAATACACTTTATTATATTTAATTTAGAAAATAATCATGACATCTATATCGGTTGCAATTTTTATTTTGTTAGTTAAACAATGAATTGTACATCATTTTAGATACAAGTTAACAATTATAAATCATCCTTTCTACAAAGCTGTGCAAAGATAATCCCATTACAAAAAAGGAATTGCAACAATTTGAAAGTTTTATCGACAACAATACAATTTTTAATGTTAATGAATCCAAGTATAAACGATTTAATATTTGATTAATAAAATGTATAATCAACACTTTAACTTGTTTTGCTCCGGCAAAAAATATTTGAACGAAGCAAAATTTATTTTTTTCCCCTTGTATCACAATATATTCATATACATTTTTTTAATAAGAATATAAAGAAATTGTCACATTATATTTTATTAATTTTTATAACAACTATATAAACTAATTACAATGAATGCTTTATTGTATAACAGCTTTGGGTCTCACCACTGATTTGGTCCTGGTTATTCATTAGTTCAAGCCAGAAACTTACATGAATTGCTTCCATAGCGTGAGCATCCGATGTATATCGTATATGTCTTTGAATTGAGCACACGCTCATCCTCTCGCAGTGACTATTCGTAATATAAAAATGCTCCTTTATTATGGAATGTTATATTTTCTTCACTCATCGAATGCGAGTTGAGCGAAATTAGGGTGAATCTTTTCCAATTTCCAGTTAATTCATATAGTCTCATGTTTGTTTTTCAATTTCAAGAGAAAAATATAAATTAATTTACTTTTCGGTTGTTTTATGTCTAAGGCGTACGGTTTTCCTTCTATAATTTGTACACGGTACGCTGATTAAAAAAAAACTATATTTATTTACATTTTTATTTTAAATATTCGAATTCACCAATTTTTATTTTTTTTCTGAAGATTAAAAAAAACGATAAAATTATTATTATCACTTGTTAATAATTGCAACCTAAAACAATTGCATTAATAAAATGTATGAAAATAAATATTTTTAATATATGCTTTGCTTAACCCACAATACCAGTATAAACTAATAATATTTTTAAAATAATGTTTTATCTATATAAATGTTTATCAGTGATAAGCACTATTATCATAGTACCATAAATCTTCCATGGATATTGGTTTTGGACCCTATCAGCACACAATGTCTTAAAAACGTTTAAATTACGTTGCGGCAAAAACCTTTAAACGTTAGAATTTAATACTTGAAAAACGTTTGAATTACGTTTAAATTTGGTTAAAATGTCCTCTTTAATTTTAGGAAAGTAATATTTTTTAACGTATTTCAAACGTATTTTTAACGTTGGATAAACAAAATTATCTGATGTATATTATTATGGAGCATGCGCAGTTGTTACTTATCAATTGTAGCTATGCGCAAATGCTATTTTTATATTTATTTATAAATATAAATCATTTATATGTGCAAAAATGACAATTGCGCATAGCTACAATTGATAAGTAACAACTGCGCATGCTCCATAATAATATACATTGGATAATTTTGTTTATCCAACGTTAAAAATACGTTTGAAATACGTTAAAAAATATTACTTTCCTAAAATTAAAGAGGACATTTTAACCAAATTTAAACGTATAGTTCAAACGTTTTTCAAGAATTAAATTCTAACGTTTAAAGGTTTTAGCCGCAACGTAATTTAAACGTTTTTAAGACATTGTGTGCTGATAGGGGAGTAATTCAAACGACGGTTACTTTATTTAAATACAGCTATCCGTAAATCAAATTAATCAAAAGTTTTTTACTTTTATATGTGGTCATTACAATTAAATATTGGTATCTTGGATAAATTTTATTACAATAAGTACCTGACAGCATTAAATACGAGAGAGATTCATGACAATTTTTTTCCGGACGCACGTTGCTCCTTCTCTCAGGGTACTTTCACATAAATATTTTTTTCCGAACGGTGGTTCGGAATTTACCCCTTTCAAAAAGAAGACGCAATTGTTGTAATTATTCTTGTTTATTTAACAAGTTTTTTAGCTTAAGATGACAAATTACATTGGGTTATTATATTATTATAATTATTCTTGTTTATTTTCAATTTTTTTAGCTTAAGATAACAAATTATATTGGGTTATTATTCGAAATTGAATTCAGTTATTGTAACTAAAAGACACTGAGATAAATAATATTTTATATGGAACTATAGGTTTATATTTCATTACCTTAATTAGTAAAAATTGCTTTCAAAATTTGATAAAACATTATGTAAGTACTTTATTGAATTGGCAATTAGAAATGTATTTTCTAAAAATGATATAAAAATATTATTATTATTTACATTTATTGCAAAAAGATAATCATTCATATTTAAAACATACAATTTATCATGGTTCACGACAGCAAAGATGATAATGGGATTACACCTTTTTTAAATTACATGTACAATTATTGCATAATTACAAATTTTCTTTTGTTATAATTATAATTATTTTTATTAACTATATACACACACACACACACACACACACACACACATATATATATATATATATGCCGCTGTGTATAACAATTTTTCATTGCCCATATATGGGCATATATATTATATAAATATTTCACCTTTTATCATACTTTTTTTAATAAAACTTTTTATCATATAAATATATACTTGTTTTACAGTTCACTTCCCAAATTCAATCTCATTATATAAAATAACATCCAATTTTTTCATATCCAAAAATATTGGATCTGTCTGCGTATATTCAGCCATCTGGTGAATTTGTCCTGGCAACAGATAGTTTATAAAAAATACAACATACGTATATACACATATGCAATTTATCTATAATACCACATGTTTTTCTCAAGATTATTTTTGTATGCAACTTGTGGTTTATTTTCTTGGATCATATTGATTCCTGTAATAATCTGTAAATGCTTCTTCAATTCTACATTTCTATAATTGTTAAGTGTTCAACCTTTATTTCCATGGATAATTGTACTAAAATTGAATTACACGTGTGTTAAAATTTACTGTTTAAAAATATATTTAATATTTTAATATATTATTTTTAATGGAATGATACGCTTACTCTAAATTTTCCAATTTAACAGCTGTTACAACATTATATCCCTTGTTTAAAGAAGTTCCAGATATTACATTTCCTTTTTCTTCTAATATTACATATCCACTTTTGATTAAACTTCTCAGACCAACTGAAATTTCTTTATCGTAGAAACATTCCAATGATAATATTACAAGTTTATCAAATACACGAGTTACTATAAAAACTATAAGTTTGCTATTAATGCAACTAAGACATTTTAATTTGACAAATTGATAAAATTAGTGGTACCATATCAGTGCTGCATACTATATAAATAATTATTCAAAAATACATTAATAATCATTACAAAAACTTACACTTCTTCATTTTGTTAAACTTAACTATCGTTCATGTTGATACTATTATTTTTTCTTTTATACAATTCTTCTATTGCTTTCAGTTTACAATATCTGCAAAAACAAAATTATCACAAAGTATCTTTCATTTAAATTTAGTGAAAATCACACTGTTAACCTAAACATGAAAATAATGTATACTTATCTGATTATTAATCTTATGAAATATTTATTGAAGCAAATCCACGACTAAATTTTTATATATTTTATTGAACCTTTAAATACTGAACTTTCACCCAACATTCGTGTCATTTTTAAATCACTTATTAAATAACGTTTGTGTATATAGCAGCAACATTCGCTTATTTACTATTATTTCGTGACCGAGATCGAATATCGAATATACAAAATTTCGAGATCGAGTTACAATTTTCGAGATAAACACTATACACTATACAGTAAACGATTTAAAAACACCGTGAACGTGGGATGAAAGTTTAGTACAAGGTTTAATAATAAATATTAAAATATTGAGGTGGAGTAATGATGTATTACTATAAAAATTGAATCAAGTTAACAATCAGATACGTATACATTATTTTTGTGCTTTCTGTTAACTTTTCATTTTTATTTAACCTATATAGGAAAGATACTTTGTGAAAAATTTCTTTTTGCAGATGTAAGAATGGTACTATAGCAGATGAATGGTGCAAAAGAATAAGAAATAAAGAAAAAATCATCAATTTTTTAGAAGTTACAATGTTATGACCGATGGTTCAGTTAGTACAATATCATTAATTTCCTTTACCTGTGAACCTGTAATGAAGGTAATGACAACATGGTTTTTATAGAAAAATCACAACTTAAATTCATTTAAATTATTAAGTAGTTATGTAACTTTCAATAATTGTTTATAGTTATATGCAGCACTGATTTTGCGTAATGGATTTTATAAATGAAATTTAGCAAGGTAACTGAAATATTGGATTAAAATAGATTTAGCATGGATATATACATATATACATTTGAGCATGGAATATAGGCTTAGAGAACATAAATGTCAAAATTGGATGAAGTCAACGTGTGGCACTCTCTTGGTAAAGACTTTTCCACATTCTAATTCAATATTTCAAACGTTATTTATTAAAATACTTACAATTTTTAAGTCTAATTCTGTATACGCTACATAACAATTACATTTAATAAACATGCATACGCATACACATTTACATTTATTTGAATTAAATTAAAGCATATATAGAAAAATATTTAAACAAGTATTTTGTCTGCGCTATCCAACTGTTTGTAATCATTTTATACTATATTCTATAGTTTTAGGCCTCAAAGTACTATCCGGCAGAATAACAATGTACTTAGACCAAACGATTTTAGGCCATCTCAACTACCTTCTTGGATCCAGGACGTTCTGAAACATTACAACTTTGAATTCTACCTACATAAGCTGCAGGGAAATGCTATTTATCTCAAAATACGTATACTTATTGTACAATTATAAAAAAAATTACCTGTGCTTATTGAATAGCAGTAATCAATGTTCCATAAAATAGTGCATTAGTTTCATCCTCACCTCTTGACCTCTCAGTTGTTCACTAATACAAACAGCACTGTCTTCTTGTTCATCGCTTACAATTTCATGTTGTGAAATTTCGGTTTCAATGTCATCATTCGGTTGTAAGTTTAAAATAATGTTTTGTAACAAACAGGTACACTTTATAATTTTTTCAACAATTTCAGGTCTTGCATTAATAACGGTGTAAAAAATTCGCCACTTTTGACGGGTTTTTGCAAATGCATTTTCAGCAACCACACGAGCTCTTGATAGACGTTTATTAAAATTTTTTTCTTCTTCTTTCAAATTAAGACCTCTAAATGGCTTTATCATTATATCCAGAAGTGGATACAAATAATATGCATAAATCTGCAAACGATGACCAAGCAAGCTTGGCACTTGCAAAATTAAGCGCCTCAACAGACAATTTTGGAAAAGAAAATGATAATGTCTCACATGGCTATGCAAATGACGAAGATATGACTTTCTTCATATCTTTGTTGAAACACGTGAAAAAAGTTCCAGAATCTGCAAAACTCGACATGCGCAATCAAATGAATACAATAGTTACAAAATTTGCCTACGAGGACCAGCCAATTGAAAATGAAAAATCATTTGGACAGTGCAGTAGTTGCTGTAATGCTATTCATTGTTACAATGAATCTAGAATTTTAAGAGAGCGACAAACAAATGATAGTAGATCACCTTACGCTATTCATCAGCCTAGATATGATACACATAAAGATTTTATAGATAATTTTATAAAAAAAGAAAGGAAAAGAAGGAAGACTGAAATTGAATATGAATGCGATACAGATGATTCAGGTAAGTTTGCTAAAAATTGAAAAATAATGTATGAAACATATCGTACAAAGCTTTTTTTTAACTCTATTGCAGACTGTATGTTTGTTGGCGAGGCCAAGGTTGTAAAAAAAACCATGAAACATAATAAGGCTGCTCTTAAAATTAAAAAGAAAGACAATTTAAACAGTGCAGGTAATTTTTCTATTACTTTATTATATTATATATTTTACTCTATTGACATATTACTATATCGTATTACTGTAACATTAGCGTACCAATGCTCAGTATAAATCCCATACAAACCCAACAATTATACGAACAGATGATTCTGCAACAGCAGCATTTTAACATACTGAAGTATTTGAGTCCAGCATTGCAGTCTCCAGGTACAACTACCCATTCAGCAGTATTGCCAGGGCTGCTTCCAACACACACCGTGGCAAATTCTACATGTTAGTACACCAGAAACAACAGCAAGCAGTAATTTGAATTATGCAACTAAGAGCGACAGTATAGAAAATAATTGATTTGATATGATCCGCCTGTACACTTCTCTATGCAAATTGTAGCAGTTAGTCAATATTGTATTTTTTGTGCTTATTTTATATTTTACATTTAGTTTAAAAATAATATAAGAAAAAGAGTTTCAATCGTAAGAAAATCTTAAATAATAACTTTTTTTACTGAACATACCATTATGTACATCATATAACTACTGGTCTTTTATATTATTTATGATTATATTGTTAAATATTTATGTGTACAATGTGTATCTAACACAAATGATGACATTATCGATACAGATTTTAACAATTCAAGTAAATTAGTTTATACAAAAATATTTCTTGTTTATAAGTACCTTTAATTTAACTATGATAAATTAAATATGTTCAACTTCTCTATGGAAATGTCTGAAAATGTTAAAAAAAAGTAAGTAAATAAAAATATATATGTAGTTCATTTTTTAAATATGTTAATTATTTTTTCCCTAAACAACTAATTGGATTAAATGTTTTTTAATTGTATTATTCATCAAAATTACAGGTAATCAATTTATTTTTATACTGCCAATAATTTACAATACTTTAATTTACATTTTTGCAATCAATTTTGTTTCAAATGATTTAGGATACAATAAGGACCACTGAAGTTGCAATGGTGAGTATAAACAAAAACAACAATAATAAGCTTTTACAATTCATACTCGATTAATTAATTAATAATAATATGTTTATTAATCTACTTCATTATTTGATACGTTATTTCATACAATCAACGCAGAATAGTTTGTACGCATTTAATTATAAAAGTTTATTTTATTAAATCCTGGACCACAGGTGGAATCGGCTAAACCCGCTGTCATAGTTGATTTCTATAACCTAACCTGCCTTTATAGAGTCGAAATCGACAAACCCGTGGTCACACACACAGCAGCCGAATTGGACTAACCTAAGTCCTAACCCGCCTTCCAGCCGAAATCGCCAAACCCTCCATCACAACCTGAATCGATAAACCCGCCGTCACCAGAATCGACAAACCCGCCGTCACCGCCGGAATCGACAAACTCGCCGGCACAGCCAGAATCGACAAACACGCCGTCACGGCCAGAATCGACAAACCCGCCGTCACCGCCGGAATTGACAAACCCGCCGTCACCGCAAGAATGAAGAAAAGAAATGCTTTCTTTGCACCATCTAAATGTGCTGTATGATCTAGGAATTTAAATCGCATGACACATCCAATCAAGTCAAATGCAATTACAGATTTAATAGCCTAAAAAGTCGATTCCGGCTGTAACGGCGGGTTTGTCGATTCTGGCGGTGCCGGCGAGTTTGTCGATTCTGGCTGTGCCGGCGGGTTTGTCGATTCTGGCCGTGACGGCGGGTTTGTCAATTCCGGCGGTGACGGCGGGTTTGTCGATTCTGGCCGTGACGGCGTGTTTGTCGATTCTGGCTGTGCCGGCGAGTTTGTCGATTCCGGCGGTGACGGCGGGTTTGTCGATTCTGGTGACGGCGGGTTTGTCGATTCAGGTTGTGATGGAGGGTTTGGCGATTTCGGCTGGAAGGCGGGTTAGGACTTAGGTTAGTCCAATTCGGCTGCTGTGTGTGTGACCACGGGTTTGTCGATTTCGACTCTATAAAGGCAGGTTAGGTTATAGAAATCAACTATGACAGCGGGTTTAGCCGATTCCACCTGTGGTCCAGGATTTAATAAAATAAACTTTTATAATTAAATGCGTACAAACTATTCTGCGTTGATTGTATGAAATAACGTATCAAATAATGAAGTAGATTAATAAACATATTATTATTAATTAATTAATCGAGTATGAATTGTAAAAGCTTATTATTGTTGTTTTTGTTTATACTCACCATTGCAACTTCAGTGGTCCTTATTGTATCCTAAATCATTTGAAACAAAATTGATTGCAAAAATGTAAATTAAAGTATTGTAAATTATTGGCAGTATAAAAATAAATTGATTACCTGTAATTTTGATGAATAATACAATTAAAAAACATTTAATCCAATTAGTTGTTTAGGGAAAAAATAATTAACATATTTAAAAAATGAACTACATATATATTTTTATTTACTTACTTTTTTTTAACATTTTCAGACATTTCCATAGAGAAGTTGAACATATTTAATTTATCATAGTTAAATTAAAGGTACTTATAAACAAGAAATATTTTTGTATAAACTAATTTACTTGAATTGTTAAAATCTGTATCGATAATGTCATCATTTGTGTTAGATACACATTGTACACATAAATATTTAACAATATAATCATAAATAATATAAAAGACCAGTAGTTATATGATGTACATAATGGTATGTTCAGTAAAAAAAGTTATTATTTAAGATTTTCTTACGATTGAAACTCTTTTTCTTATATTATTTTTAAACTAAATGTAAAATATAAAATAAGCACAAAAAATACAATATTGACTAACTGCTACAATTTGCATAGAGAAGTGTACAGGCGGATCATATCAAATCAATTATTTTCTATACTGTCGCTCTTAGTTGCATAATTCAAATTACTGCTTGCTGTTGTTTCTGGTGTACTAACATGTAGAATTTGCCACGGTGTGTGTTGGAAGCAGCCCTGGCAATACTGCTGAATGGGTAGTTGTACCTGGAGACTGCAATGCTGGACTCAAATACTTCAGTATGTTAAAATGCTGCTGTTGCAGAATCATCTGTTCGTATAATTGTTGGGTTTGTATGGGATTTATACTGAGCATTGGTACGCTAATGTTACAGTAATACGATATAGTAATATGTCAATAGAGTAAAATATATAATATAATAAAGTAATAGAAAAATTACCTGCACTGTTTAAATTGTCTTTCTTTTTAATTTTAAGAGCAGCCTTATTATGTTTCATGGTTTTTTTTACAACCTTGGCCTCGCCAACAAACATACAGTCTGCAATAGAGTTAAAAAAAAGCTTTGTACGATATGTTTCATACATTATTTTTCAATTTTTAGCAAACTTACCTGAATCATCTGTATCGCATTCATATTCAATTTCAGTCTTCCTTCTTTTCCTTTCTTTTTTTATAAAATTATCTATAAAATCTTTATGTGTATCATATCTAGGCTGATGAATAGCGTAAGGTGATCTACTATCATTTGTTTGTCGCTCTCTTAAAATTCTAGATTCATTGTAACAATGAATAGCATTACAGCAACTACTGCACTGTCCAAATGATTTTTCATTTTCAATTGGCTGGTCCTCGTAGGCAAATTTTGTAACTATTGTATTCATTTGATTGCGCATGTCGAGTTTTGCAGATTCTGGAACTTTTTTCACGTGTTTCAACAAAGATATGAAGAAAGTCATATCTTCGTCATTTGCATAGCCATGTGAGACATTATCATTTTCTTTTCCAAAATTGTCTGTTGAGGCGCTTAATTTTGCAAGTGCCAAGCTTGCTTGGTCATCGTTTGCAGATTTATGCATATTATTTGTATCCACTTCTGGATATAATGATAAAGCCATTTAGAGGTCTTAATTTGAAAGAAGAAGAAAAAAATTTTAATAAACGTCTATCAAGAGCTCGTGTGGTTGCTGAAAATGCATTTGCAAAAACCCGTCAAAAGTGGCGAATTTTTTACACCGTTATTAATGCAAGACCTGAAATTGTTGAAAAAATTATAAAGTGTACCTGTTTGTTACAAAACATTATTTTAAACTTACAACCGAATGATGACATTGAAACCGAAATTTCACAACATGAAATTGTAAGCGATGAACAAGAAGACAGTGCTGTTTGTATTAGTGAACAACTGAGAGGTCAAGAGGTGAGGATGAAACTAATGCACTATTTTATGGAACATTGATTACTGCTATTCAATAAGCACAGGTAATTTTTTTTATAATTGTACAATAAGTATACGTATTTTGAGATAAATAGCATTTCCCTGCAGCTTATGTAGGTAGAATTCAAAGTTGTAATGTTTCAGAACGTCCTGGATCCAAGAAGGTAGTTGAGATGGCCTAAAATCGTTTGGTCTAAGTACATTGTTATTCTGCCGGATAGTACTTTGAGGCCTAAAACTATAGAATATAGTATAAAATGATTACAAACAGTTGGATAGCGCAGACAAAATACTTGTTTAAATATTTTTCTATATATGCTTTAATTTAATTCAAATAAATGTAAATGTGTATGCGTATGCATGTTTATTAAATGTAATTGTTATGTAGCGTATACAGAATTAGACTTAAAAATTGTAAGTATTTTAATAAATAACGTTTGAAATATTGAATTAGAATGTGGAAAAGTCTTTACCAAGAGAGTGCCACACGTTGACTTCATCCAATTTTGACATTTATGTTCTCTAAGCCTATATTCCATGCTCAAATGTATATATGTATATATCCATGCTAAATCTATTTTAATCCAATATTTCAGTTACCTTGCTAAATTTCATTTATAAAATCCATTACGCAAAATCAGTGCTGCATATAACTATAAACAATTATTGAAAGTTACATAACTACTTAATAATTTAAATGAATTTAAGTTGTGATTTTTCTATAAAAACCATGTTGTCATTACCTTCATTACAGGTTCACAGGTAAAGGAAATTAATGATATTGTACTAACTGAACCATCGGTCATAACATTGTAACTTCTAAAAAATTGATGATTTTTTCTTTATTTCTTATTCTTTTGCACCATTCATCTGCTATAGTACCATTCTTACATCTGCAAAAAGAAATTTTTCACAAAGTATCTTTCCTATATAGGTTAAATAAAAATGAAAAGTTAACAGAAAGCACAAAAATAATGTATACGTATCTGATTGTTAACTTGATTCAATTTTTATAGTAATACATCATTACTCCACCTCAATATTTTAATATTTATTATTAAACCTTGTACTAAACTTTCATCCCACGTTCACGGTGTTTTTAAATCGTTTACTGTATAGTGTATAGTGTTTATCTCGAAAATTGTAACTCGATCTCGAAATTTTGTATATTCGATATTCGATCTCGGTCACGAAATAATAGTAAATAAGCGAATGTTGATGCTATATACACAAACGTTATTTAATAAGTGATTTAAAAATGACACGAATGTTGGGTGAAAGTTCAGTATTTAAAGGTTCAATAAAATATATAAAAATTTAGTCGTGGATTTGCTTCAATAAATATTTCATAAGATTAATAATCAGATAAGTATACATTATTTTCATGTTTAGGTTAACAGTGTGATTTTCACTAAATTTAAATGAAAGATACTTTGTGATAATTTTGTTTTTGCAGATATTGTAAACTGAAAGCAATAGAAGAATTGTATAAAAGAAAAAATAATAGTATCAACATGAACGATAGTTAAGTTTAACAAAATGAAGAAGTGTAAGTTTTTGTAATGATTATTAATGTATTTTTGAATAATTATTTATATAGTATGCAGCACTGATATGGTACCACTAATTTTATCAATTTGTCAAATTAAAATGTCTTAGTTGCATTAATAGCAAACTTATAGTTTTTATAGTAACTCGTGTATTTGATAAACTTGTAATATTATCATTGGAATGTTTCTACGATAAAGAAATTTCAGTTGGTCTGAGAAGTTTAATCAAAAGTGGATATGTAATATTAGAAGAAAAAGGAAATGTAATATCTGGAACTTCTTTAAACAAGGGATATAATGTTGTAACAGCTGTTAAATTGGAAAATTTAGAGTAAGCGTATCATTCCATTAAAAATAATATATTAAAATATTAAATATATTTTTAAACAGTAAATTTTAACACACGTGTAATTCAATTTTAGTACAATTATCCATGGAAATAAAGGTTGAACACTTAACAATTATAGAAATGTAGAATTGAAGAAGCATTTACAGATTATTACAGGAATCAATATGATCCAAGAAAATAAACCACAAGTTGCATACAAAAATAATCTTGAGAAAAACATGTGGTATTATAGATAAATTGCATATGTGTATATATGTATGTTGTATTTTTTATAAACTATCTGTTGCCAGGACAAATTCACCAGATGGCTGAATATACGCAGACAGATCCAATATTTTTGGATATGAAAAAATTGGATGTTATTTTATATAATAAGATTGAATTTGGGAAGTGAACTGTAAAACAAGTATATATTTATATGATAAAAAGTTTTATTAAAAAAAGTATGATAAAAGGTGAAATATTTATATAATATATATGCCCATATATGGGCAATGAAAAATTGTTATACACAGCGGCATATATATATATATATATGTGTGTGTGTGTGTGTGTGTGTGTATATAGTTAATAAAAATAAATATAATTATAACAAAAGAAAATTTGTAATTATGCAATAATTGTACATGTAATTTAAAAAAGGTGTAATCCCATTATCATCTTTGCTGTCGTGAACCATGATAAATTGTATGTTTTAAATATGAATGATTATCTTTTTGCAATAAATGTAAATAATAATAATATTTTTATATCATTTTTAGAAAATACATTTCTAATTGCCAATTCAATAAAGTACTTACATAATGTTTTATCAAATTTTGAAAGCAATTTTTACTAATTAAGGTAATGAAATATAAACCTATAGTTCCATATAAAATATTATTTATCTCAGTGTCTTTTAGTTACAATAACTGAATTCAATTTCGAATAATAACCCAATATAATTTGTTATCTTAAGCTAAAAAAATTGAAAATAAACAAGAATAATTATAATAATATAATAACCCAATGTAATTTGTCATCTTAAGCTAAAAAACTTGTTAAATAAACAAGAATAATTACAACAATTGCGTCTTCTTTTTGAAAGGGGTAAATTCCGAACCACCGTTCGGAAAAAAATATTTATGTGAAAGTACCCTGAGAGAAGGAGCAACGTGCGTCCGGAAAAAAATTGTCATGAATCTCTCTCGTATTTAATGCTGTCAGGTACTTATTGTAATAAAATTTATCCAAGATACCAATATTTAATTGTAATGACCACATATAAAAGTAAAAAACTTTTGATTAATTTGATTTACGGATAGCTGTATTTAAATAAAGTAACCGTCGTTTGAATTACTCCCCTATCAGCACACAATGTCTTAAAAACGTTTAAATTACGTTGCGGCTAAAACCTTTAAACGTTAGAATTTAATTCTTGAAAAACGTTTGAACTATACGTTTAAATTTGGTTAAAATGTCCTCTTTAATTTTAGGAAAGTAATATTTTTTAACGTATTTCAAACGTATTTTTAACGTTGGATAAACAAAATTATCCAATGTATATTATTATGGAGCATGCGCAGTTGTTACTTATCAATTGTAGCTATGCGCAATTGTCATTTTTGCACATATAAATGATTTATATTTATAAATAAATATAAAAATAGCATTTGCGCATAGCTACAATTGATAAGTAACAACTGCGCATGCTCCATAATAATATACATCAGATAATTTTGTTTATCCAACGTTAAAAATACGTTTGAAATACGTTAAAAAATATTACTTTCCTAAAATTAAAGAGGACATTTTAACCAAATTTAAACGTAATTCAAACGTTTTTCAAGTATTAAATTCTAACGTTTAAAGGTTTTTGCCGCAACGTAATTTAAACGTTTTTAAGACATTGTGTGCTGATAGGGTCCAAAACCAATATCCATGGAAGATTTATGGTACTATGATAATAGTGCTTATCACTGATAAACATTTATATAGATAAAACATTATTTTAAAAATATTATTAGTTTATACTGGTATTGTGGGTTAAGCAAAGCATATATTAAAAATATTTATTTTCATACATTTTATTAATGCAATTGTTTTAGGTTGCAATTATTAACAAGTGATAATAATAATTTTATCGTTTTTTTTAATCTTCAGAAAAAAAATAAAAATTGGTGAATTCGAATATTTAAAATAAAAATGTAAATAAATATAGTTTTTTTTTAATCAGCGTACCGTGTACAAATTATAGAAGGAAAACCGTACGCCTTAGACATAAAACAACCGAAAAGTAAATTAATTTATATTTTTCTCTTGAAATTGAAAAACAAACATGAGACTATATGAATTAACTGGAAATTGGAAAAGATTCACCCTAATTTCGCTCAACTCGCATTCGATGAGTGAAGAAAATATAACATTCCATAATAAAGGAGCATTTTTATATTACGAATAGTCACTGCGAGAGGATGAGCGTGTGCTCAATTCAAAGACATATACGATATACATCGGATGCTCACGCTATGGAAGCAATTCATGTAAGTTTCTGGCTTGAACTAATGAATAACCAGGACCAAATCAGTGGTGAGACCCAAAGCTGTTATACAATAAAGCATTCATTGTAATTAGTTTATATAGTTGTTATAAAAATTAATAAAATATAATGTGACAATTTCTTTATATTCTTATTAAAAAAATGTATATGAATATATTGTGATACAAGGGGAAAAAAATAAATTTTGCTTCGTTCAAATATTTTTTGCCGGAGCAAAACAAGTTAAAGTGTTGATTATACATTTTATTAATCAAATATTAAATCGTTTATACTTGGATTCATTAACATTAAAAATTGTATTGTTGTCGATAAAACTTTCAAATTGTTGCAATTCCTTTTTTGTAATGGGATTATCTTTGCACAGCTTTGTAGAAAGGATGATTTATAATTGTTAACTTGTATCTAAAATGATGTACAATTCATTGTTTAACTAACAAAATAAAAATTGCAACCGATATAGATGTCATGATTATTTTCTAAATTAAATATAATAAAGTGTATTATTAAAGCTTCAGCATTTTTAATTAGATATATTAAAATAATGAATTGAAAGTTATTACTAGCAGTTTTAATACATTTCCATAAAGCTTATAACTTAACTTTTACAGGACGCAATTGGCGTTATTCATCGCTTTCAAAAAAGCAAACCAATACATAATATCGCTTAATCGTTCTAAGGGTGACGATGATAGTTCTTATTTTACAGTGCTTTCTTTATATTTTTCTGTATTTACTTATTTTATAAGTACGTGTTTATTATTTTCATTTTTATTAAAATAAAATAAACGCATAAATATGTATTTATCCTGCTATTATTAAGGTAGTTAAAAACACTTTTTTTCTACAATAGATTTAAAATAAATTTACAATTATTTTAAACTTTGAAAAATCTGCAAAATGTTGGTAAGAAATTGATAGATGAAGTACAAAAAAAATAGAAGAGAAAAATATATTCCAAAAAATTAAAGAAAAGTACGTAATTTTAAAGAAAACATATGCGGAAAAGGTGGATAAATTAAATAATAAGATGAATGAAAAATATATAATCATAAGTTTTTTGGAAAAAAGTAAATAAATCAGTTACAAACCAATAACTACAGTCAAGAAAATTACACCGGATGCGATTCCGTTATGCTGGAAAACAATACAACTCCTTATATTGCTCGAGACGTGTGCCGCTTAAATTCTATAAGTGCCAAATTTTCGTTAATTTACGCCCACTATGAACGTACTTATAACTATTAAGCAATCATTTCACTTAACGTTGGAAAGAATATCATACTACATATGTTATAGTCCATATAATTATTAAATATTATGTACTTGGCAAAGTATATAGAAAATAAAATGATTATTCAGTAATTTTAATTAGGATAGAGAACGATAAAGCATCCACTTAATTATAATCTATTGTTTTTTAAATTATTTTGGTCAATGTGGAAAACATTGAGATATCATGAGGGATTCATCATAAAAATACAAGCATAAGTCCCTTCAAATAATATAAACTTAAAGCAAACACATCAAATTATATAAATAAAATGAATTAATAATATAATAAATATAATTAAAATAATGTAATAATATACATTTATTTTTTGTGCAATTCTTATTAATATTATACTTTAAGATTAAAAAAAGTTATACCATCACTTGCATGGAAATGAAAACATTGTTTTCATGGTTAGAATTTTATCAATGTTTGTCTTTCTCTCTCTCTCTCTCTCTCTCTCTCTCACTCTTTCTCTCGTCGAGATGTCAAAGGTCGACATGCTAGTATAGGATATGGGCGAATATGAAATCTTTACCTTGCAATAGTATATATCTGCATTGCACTACAATAAAAAATACCGAAACGGAATAATGTGAGGTATTGGAAATAATTACGTAAATAAATAATTTTAATTCATAACTTTTCACACAAAATCAGCCAGATGATTCAGCTGTGACAAAAGTATTCACCTGAAACTAGCTCCCTCTCGTGGCCACGTTTGAACTTCTTCTATAAGTTTTTACTTCTGTACGCGCTCTCTCACGGGCTGGAAAGCATTGTTTCTCTTTCTATCTCATGCCTTTCCTATACTATCTCTATCTCATTTTGTTTGAAGTTGACTATATATATCAAAAGGGAGAAGACGAAAATTGAGGAAAGGAAATCAGCAAGCAATATCTTTGGCATTGATTTTCTTGATTGTGCGTAAATGAATTCGTGTAAAACTTGTTGTACAGTAAAGATTAATAAATAAGGAACGTAATACGTGGCCAATAGCACAAATAAATAATGTAATATTGAAGTGATTAAAAAGTAAAAATTTGGGGGGGCTAGTTAGCTGTATATAATGGCTCTCGCGCCTATACTTGCGTCAGGCGCTATCGCGCCTTTTGATTACATATACGTTACATATACAGGGTGTCCTAAAAGCAGGGATGCGTACGTAACTAAATGTTTTGATATTTACCTTATCTTAATGTTAAGTTCTGAGTAACGTAACAAAAAGATAACTGTACTTTAGTTACGATATAAATAACATAACATAATTAATTTTATTTTGTTCTTTTATGTTCAATAACAAAACAAATATTTACCGCACTTTTGTTTCTATAAAAATAACGTAACAAAACCTTTTGTTATGTTATTAATTTTGTTTTTGAAATGTTTAAATAACACTTTATGTATCTAAGGCGATATTGAACTTAAATTAAAAAGGTTTGCCTCTTCCAATCAAAAAGTAATGTTAAAAAAGTTTACTCAAAAAATAAAAAAAAAATTCTTACAGATAGCTGTGCTTTGATTGAAGGTGTTTCTTAAACTTGATACATTAATTCTAGGCTCCAGAAAAAATTCCTATGCTTGATAGATTTTTTTCGCGAAGGTCTTTAATTACTCGCGTTCTTTTATTTCACAAGTACGAAAACTTATGTGCAATACTTTTTTAAAAAACGTTTTGCTTTTATTTTGTACAAAAAAATATCTCATTTTTTCTTCTTTCATTTTTAAAATTTTTTCTTAAGTTTAGAATGAATGTACAAAGAAGGTTAATAAACTCTCTATATTATAAAAATACTTTCACCGCCGCTGCCGCCGTTTCAGAAATTAGCTCCCCCTCAAAAATAACCCAATAACCCAAAACATGTATATATATATGTTTGTATGTGTGTATATATATATATGTTAAACGGATAGTATTATTTCCACGCCACCTTGAGGTAGATACCTAGGCCTTGAAAAAACGTTTTCCCGCCGCTGCCGCCGTTTCAGAAATCAGCTCCCCCTCAAAAATCTATAGTATATGCTATATATATGTGTAGTTTATGTTACATATGTATATTTTATGTTATATATATGTATATATTATGCTATATATGTATGTTAAACGGATAGTATCATTTCCACGCCACCTTGAGGTAGATACCTAGACCTTAAAAAAAACGTTTTCCCGCCGCTGCCGCCGTTTCAGAAATCAGCTCCCCCTCAAAAATCTATAGTATATGCTATATATATGTGTAGTTTATGTTACATATGTATATTTTATGTTATATATATGTATATATTATGCTATATACGTATGTTAAACGGATAGTATCATTTCCACGCCACCTTGAGGTAGATACCTAGGCCTTAAAAAAACGTTTTCCCGCCGCTGCCGCCGTTTCAGAAATCAGATCCCCCTCAAAAATCTATAGTATATGCTATATATATGTGTATTTTGTTATATATATGTATATACATTTTAAAACGGCGACAGAGTATAGTATATTTGTGCTATATATACATATTCATATATTTTAAACTATCTATATATATATAACTATTTCTATATTATAAAACCCGGTACCACGGTTCAGTTGCCCCATTTCTTAATTTGTTTTTTAGCAAGTTATAACACATTAAAAAATAACAAAAATCCGTCAAAATTCAAGAAACTCAAAATTGTATAGGAATTCTTTCAGTAATTCTGAGCCTTTTTTTGGTTTTAAACATTTTTATGTATTGTAAGTATGGATGGGTGGGAGCTGGTAGGTGTGGGTTGGGTTGGGTGGTTGGTTGAGGTTAGGTGCAACATATATTCAAATTTTGCAGCTCCAAGTAAATTTAAATGAAATATTTAAATTTTTAGATTATTGGGTATTTTTGAGGGGGATCTACTTTCTGAAACGGAGGCAGCGTACGTGAAATTGTGAGTATGGATGGGGGTGGGAGTGGGTGGGGTGGGTAGGTGTGGGCGGGTGGATGAGGGTAGGTGAAACATATATTCAAATATTTCAACTCAAAGTAAATTTAAATGAAATATTTCAATTTTTAGATTATTGGGTATTTTTGAGGGGGATCTACTTTCTGAAACGGAGGCAGCGTACGTGAAATTGTGAGTATAGATGGGGGTGGGAGCGGGTGGGGGTGGGTAGGTGTGGGCGGGTGGATGAGGGTAGGTGAAACCAGGGTTGCCAGATGGCGATTTTTTCTCTTCGTTGCTCTCGTATAATAAACATCAAAATACGTTAGAGAGAAAAGGAAAGAAAATCGCCAACTGGTTACTCTGAGTGAAACATATATTCAAATATTTCAACTTAAAGTAAATTTAAAATATTAAATTCAGTTCTGAAAATAATTTTTATACTTTTACAATTAATTTTTTTTGAAAATTTGTAAAAATACATTGATAAAATTGACGTTAGAAAATTTTTTCTTTCACTTTTTTCAACCTCTTAAAGTATGTTTTAGTGATTATAACTATAAAATGTACGTTAAATTCGTATGAGCGTAGCAAGCAGTTAGGAATCTGCTCTTTAAGGTAGCTCTATTAACAAACCTTTTAATGCAGTAACTCATAAAAAAATACAATTAAATGTATGAATTTCAGAGAAAATTTTGGTATTTTTTTTGCTATGTTGCTAAACTGTATTTAAAAAAATATTGAAAATCCTTACTTTAACATAATCGTGTATAAGCAACATAGAGTTTTACGTAATTATTTAAAAAGTTTTGCCCTAAAGACACTGCATAGACAATTAAAAAATAACATGATTGAAGTTTATGATTTAAGCTACCAATTGGTATGTCGAAAAATATAGCAAGTCAAACAATATCTTGAGATATTTATCGTTAAAATATAATTGTTTGGTTAAATGAAACAAAAGACGAATTAGTAGGTTACGTTGCCAAATTAAATTATTCTTTTTAAATAATTTACAGAAACAAAATTATTCTGTCTAGAGAACTACATTATACCTTTTACAAGAATTAGTTTTCATTTTAGAAACATTCGTAAAAAACATTCAAACCAGAGTATAATATTAGTGCTTAAGGGGAGATCGGATGTCAACGTCGCTGTTCTGTACTATATTCTGAGAATTATTATTTTTTTCAAAATTTCTTAGCTGAGCGCCATATTCAATGGTCTGTAGAATGGCGCTCTGCAGAGATGATGTGAACAAAATTAAAATTCTCAGAGAATAGTGGAAAACAGAAATGTCGGTTACTGTGTATAAATGATAGGGCTACGGCCTCGTCTTAATTGACTTCTGAGTCTTAATAGAGCTACCTTAATTCTTTGAAATACCTTTTGAATTAATTTTCTTTATTTGCAATAAAACGCTTAACTGCAAATAATAATTGAATTAAAAAAAAATTATTTTCCATATTGCAGTTATATTAGAAATAAACATTGAAGAACAAACTATTAATCTTATACGTCGATTAAATCTTCTATTTGAAACAAATGTCCGGGCGAAAATTAAAATTATCCCTTAACTTATATGACCCATCCTACACTTGGACTGAAAGTAGAGTGTTAAATTTCAATGAAGGGAATAGCTAAGGTCCTCGGTGGCGAAATCGGTTAACGCGTCAGCTCTAGAAAAGCTGGAGGTCCCGGTCCAAGCCCGGGCCGAGGCTACTTTTTTCATTGAAATTTTCGAAAATCTTTTTAATATTTTTTTCGTTGTTTATTGAATATATTAGAATGTTTCGCGAAACGAGATGTCGAACTGACATACAAAATGCGAAAATTACTGAGCTTCGGAAAGGTCGATTAAATCTTCTATTTGAAATTAATCTTATATAGTTAAAAATTCTTTCAATGTTTGTATAACTGCTATAAATGCTTTATGTTTTTCACTAAATTAACGGCGTAAGACTTTTTTTTCTCAATCCTATGATCTTACTTAAATTTTTGTTAATCTTGGGTTTATGTATCTGTCTTGTGTGAATAAAGTTTTAACTTGTTGGGGATGGACAATGTTTAAGAATTTTTTTTAAATAAAAACTAAATCATAGATTATTTTAATAAAAATAACAAGTGTACAATTTAAGAAATGAGTAAAACAGTTAGGTTTTAGTATGTAAATTTACATCTTATCATGATAAACCATAAGGTATATTTTTATAAATTAGACAGTTGATAAATAAAAACAGGAGCAATCATTGAAAAGTCCCCAACTTAATTTGAAAATTTATTACGGGGGGTTGGCTCGCGAAGCGAGCAGGGTGGTACCCCCCTAGTCTAATTAATTAATTAATTAATTCTCCCAGCTAATCGAAGCTATCAGTAAGTACTTTATCGCGAAATTTTTTTATGTATATAACTTTATAAGAAAATTTTTAAGAGCTCGCCAAAATTTTATTTTATTGCAATGAATAAGGGTTCCTACGGAAGAAAAAGAATCAAGTTATAAATTGTTTTGATATTTGCACAAGTAAGTATTTTAATTTTTCTTATTTAACAATGAATAATTGTATAAAGTGAATTATCCCCTTTGATAGCGAGATAAAAATATATACTTTAAAACAATCTTTAGTTAATTTATAGTGGTGAATTTTTTTATTCATACAAAAAATAAAGAAAAAATAGGTTTTTAATAATTATTTTTCAATTGCTACAACGAGGTGTTGCAGTTAAATGGTTAAAAAGGGACCTTTACAATATTTCCTTAACGTTTAGATATTCTTAAAATACTTATTAGCTAAAATAAAAAACATATTAAAATTATTATACAAATTTTATTAAATTTACACACTTATTATTCTATTTTATTTATATTCGCTTCAACTACTTCATTACATCTAATTATTAAGATGTCCTGAAGTAACTGCGGACTTAAATTGCTGCGAAGGTCGCCAAAAATGAACTTCATTCCAGAGAATAACCTCTCCACACTGACTTGAGTCATTGGCACTGCTTCGGCAATCATCGCCAGTCTATACAACTCCGGCATCTTGTACTTATTTGTCTCCCAAAATTTTAATAAATCGTCCTTCCTTTCTACCAGTGGAGTATACTGAAAATCAAAAAGTTTTTGCTCAATTTTATGAGTAGACTCATTTTGCTCAAGTGAAAGCATCCGTTTTTTATTTTTGATCTCTAATAGTTCATCGACTTTATTTTTTTTTATTTGATTTTCTTCATGTTCCTGAGTATCCTAAAATCAAATAAACGATTGTACAATAATTGTATATATTAATTAATTATTTCTTCATAGATAAAGCTTTGTGCTAGTAAAAATGTTCGATTTGCTAAATGTCTCTGGAGCCTGAATCATATATTTTTAGAAAATGTCCGAGTGAGTGCGTGCGTACGTAAGTGTGCGGGTGCATGTGTGCGTGTCCTTGTGTGTACGTCTGTATGTATTTTAAAATCATATTTTGTAATTAATGAACATTAATCAAATTTTTTTACTATTTTGAAGTTTTGATTAGGTAATTGACGAAATAGAACCATTAAAATTCTTGCTTCAGCGAGAGTCCAAAAAATAGTGCTCACTAACCGTAAGATTTATTTTTGATTTTTTATTTTTATTTTTATTTTTAATTGTGACTTTTTATTGAATTGGGCTAAAAATTTGAGGAAAGTTTCTTTAAATTAATTATTAGAAAGTAAACAGAAATAATAAAGAACATATCAACTTTGTTTAAAAAAATATTTTAGCAAAAATTTTACTAAAAAACGAAAAAAAATTGTTTAAAAATCAAATTTTTACTTCTACTTTTACACGAAGTAAATTTTTTATTGAAATTTTAAATTTTTATGAATTTTACAGGTGTTGTAATGTCTCTGGCTCTCTAAGTTAGTAATAAAACTATATTTTTTTAAATATGTTATACCTATGAAACTAATCAGTCAAATGTGTTGAAAAAAATCGTAGTAATAAAGAATTGGCAATATATAAAATAAAATGCAAAAAGATTGAGTTTTCTATGAACAACCTTTTTTGGGAATTAAAAGGTTTCTACCCATTCGAAATTATGAGAAAAGGTACTCTTCATTATTCAACTATTAGTAAACCTTTAACTGTGGCGGAATTTACTTTATGGCGCTCGCATTAAAAGACTCTAAAGTTACTTACTTGAGATAATGGTTGGTTCAAGACTGTGTTTTGAATGTCCTTTTTAAGATACTCAATCCGTTTGAATAATCTCACTAAGAAGCTACGTGCTCGAAAATCTTTTTTTTCGCATTCTGGTTTATCGACATCGTCCTCGTCATCTAATAATAGCGGTAAATATCTTGGATCCAGGTAAAGTGCCGCAAGTAAGGCTTCGTTATCCATCAATTTTGACTCTCGTTTAACCATTACTTCATAAAGAGCGAGCGAAAATGGCGTTTTTAACGAACGTAGCTCAAATTTGCACTCTAACCATGTGGATAAAAAATCACCTGGAAGTAGTTGTTCCGATTGAAGCTTCAAAGTAGCCACTTGAAGAGGATGTAAAGCTGATAAACACTCTTTTATTTTTGACCAGTCTGTTGATGTCAAATGTAGCTGCGGCTCAGCTTCTTCAAAATCACTGCAAAAAGTTTGCGCATCTACAAGTGACTGTAACATTTTTGACATCGAATTCCATCTTGTTGGAACATCGATAACAGGTTTTCTAATGTTGTATCTTAGCAAGAGCTTCATCATTTGTTCAGTCCGTAGATGCTTTACAACTTTTCGGGCCTAAAAGTTAATAAAATTAAAAGAGTATACAATAATTATATTATTAAATAAATGTTCATAAATAAAGGGATGCAGACGCCAAGTTATAGGATTTTGCACTTTTTAACCCAAAAATTATGTTTGAAATATTCAATTAAAAAAAAGGATGGCGGACTCAGAAAATAACTATTTTCTATATTTTTTATAAACAAAGGAATTAATTTTTGAAAAATTCCTGAACGCCATAACCTCAGACATGTTTTGAACAATGTACTCAAATTTTTCCAGATTTTAAATCGATAAATTATGATGTTTGCAAATTACGATCGAAAATTTGCGCCTTTGGTGACTAATAATTATTAAAAAATATGTATTATTAAAAAAAAATTTTTTTTTAAGAAATCAAAACGTCATACCCCGGCTTTAGTTTTAAGCTACCCGTATGAATTTTTTCAGATTTTTAATTCAATATTTTAAATCTAATTTTTATGATGAAAGGTGTAGATTCCTGTAATTTAGGTCTGACATCCCGTTCAGTTAATATAAGGAAAAAACATATCACCTTATCAATAACTTTATCCATTCTTTTCTTGACAACATCCCACACGCATAGCTGCAATATATGTGCAGCACACCGTATACAAGTTAAAATGCTGTCAGATTTAGATGGTACTAAGATGTTACTATCTAACAAATCATCAAATTTGTAATCATCTTCACCATTGTCATATAAAATATTTTCCATCTCCTTTTCAGAACCTGATTGATTTGGATTTACTCCGTAAAAGTCAAATAAGTTTTTCAATTCCTCTTCTTGAAAAAGATTAACCATTTTTATCATATTCGCACCATTATCTGTTGTGAATGAATAAACATTCAGTAAATCACTTTCATATTCTTTTAATACGTCCGTGACAACTGTTTGTAGGTATTCAGATGTGTGGCGATTTTCTAAAAATTTAACAGCAAGAAATCGCAAGTTAATCTTCTTACTTTTGATGAATTGAATATTTATACCAAGAAAGGATTTTCCGAGTCTCGAAGCAATGTCACACTTTAAATTTATCAACTTTACCTTAAAATCACATATTAGTTAATGTAATTGGTACACGCAGTAATAATTATTTATTATTTAGTATTAATATTTTGATACTTCTATTAAGGGGTAATACATTAAAAATTTATAATATACATTTTGACTAAAAATTGTTGTAAATAAATACTTTTTTATTAGATAAGTTATATTTACTTACAACTATAAAAACTAAAAGATTGTCCTAAAAACAAATCAAGTTTCGTATTAATATCGTATGTATGCGAAGGGACAGCTTTTGAACGATAAACCAATGTTGATCTAATCATTTTTTTTGTAGCTAAAACGTGTCATTTACACGGCGATATAAAAGGTTCGTGCGTGGCGGCGAATGTGCTGCTTGTTAGATGAGGAACACAGAAGGAAAAAAGAGAGATGTAACGAGTGATAAGGAAGGAGCAATAAATACGTAATGACATGGAGTGGAGGGAAGGATTCCCATAGACGTTGAGACTAACGTGGTAGATGAAAAAAATGAATGTGTAAGTTCGGTGTCTGGCAACAAAAAAAAATTTTACTTCTGATTTACCTATAAAAGCAGTCGAGACGGTTAGTTTTCGGATTTCTTAGTTTTTCTTGTTGCAATTTTTTTTCTTTTTGCGATTCTTGGTGATGTAATATCGTTTGAATTTATAAAAGTGGTTACGTTTGTGAAGTAAAATAAAGTTTGAAATAAATAATTAAATAATATATGATTGAAATATTTTCTTTACTTATAAAGTAACATTGATGACGAAACGTTGTATTGAATCATCACGAAATCGGAGACGAGTAGAAAGAACGAAATAAGACTAAGGAGATGGACAGTAACAGCCTGGGAACTCTGGTCGAGCATCTGTCCATGGCGTGGGTGCCAGGGCAGCGCGTTCACGCATGCCTCCATCGTCTTCGTGGGTGAATGTATATATGTTCCCATATCAACATCGTCTGCTCCGGCTCGTCCGACAAGACGTAGTGCGGCTGATCGTGCAGCGCTACTTGAGAAGCAGTGCGTACGTGGACACCTCTATTGTCCTCGTTGAAGAATGTAGAGGTGCCGACGTCTGTGTCTTCTGTTACGACTCGTCAAAAAAGAGGCAGAGCTGCTGGTAGACGGCTGTTCGTGCAGCGATTCGAGAGGCAGTGTATAGGAATAGCGCCTGTTTGTACAGCAAATCGAGAAGCCGTTCGTACACGCACACCTTCATCGATAAATTTAAAATATTCGAATATCAATGTACACCTTTATGGTATAACAACCGAAGCGTTAATTGCAGTAAATAAAAAAGTGAATTTAAAAATGTACTACGGAGTTTCTGAATTTGCATTGAATAATGTATTAGTAGTTGATAATCTCTCGCTTCCCATGCAATACGTGAATAAAAGTTTAGTTGATTTACGTAAGAAAAGAGCGGGTACTTCTGTAAAAGTTTACACGAAATCGCCGAGCATGATTATTGGACAAGACCATTGTGATTTTATAATAAACAATTTCTAGATTGTCATCGGAGCGATTAATATCCGTAGTGCATCGGGTTATTTACGCGGTAGATATTTGGCGTAAATGAACTAGCAGTCGAAGAGTGTAAAATCAGAGCGACAAAGATCTGTTTAAAAATAAGTCAAAATATATCTTTTTCTATAGAATTAAATACGCTTCAAAAATCTAAAGTAATATTAAAAAAATAGTCGAATTTCTTCTCTTACTCTATTTATTAATGAAGACGAAATGTTACGATCGGTCAACAGAATAACTTGCTTTTCGGATGTGTCAATATCGCGCACTCCTGTTCACGAGGTGTTTTATTATGTCAGTCACGAGAGCCAGTCATAAACAAAATTAGACAAAAATAATAACAAATAAATGCATTAAGAGTAAATTATTACGAGCTCCACCGAATCCGATAATACAAATGCATTTTTTCAGTATACCTACGATGTTCGTACGAAACTTGATTTATTTTAGGACAAAACCTTTTAGATTTTATAGTTGTAAGAAAATATAACTATTAAAAATTACTAGCAAACTCTCGCTAAAGCTCGGGCAGCAATAATAGTGCATAAATAACTATTTATATTACTTAAATCAAAATAAAATTTCTACATTGGAATAGTTGGAGTTAATTACAAGTCATCATCAATTGTAAATAACAGAAATATCACAAATATTTTATTGCTAGGTTCTACACTTACATCTTTTATTTCTTCCTTTATTTGGCTTCTAATATTTGCGGCTTTTTAGCGAATTTCTTCCTTGATGGTTTCGCGTGTAATATTAAGTTTACTTGTTTTTGGTAACGCATCAAGAAGTGGCTTCATCAAGTCCTTAAAGCCTTCATCTTCCAAGCTTACAAATGGTCGGCCGTCTAATGTTACTAATTTTACACACGCGCCTTTAATTTCATCTGCTGTGATGTCAACATTCTGAAGCTTTATTCGCTTAGCGTCTGAGGGACCTTGCTCAGTATTATTAGCTTTTAATTCTAAATACTGGAGGTATTCATTCTTTTCGTGATACTTTATTAAATGTTTTATGTAGTTTCCGGCATGTTTACCCTGATTGATAAAGTAAATTATATAAAAATCATTATACACTAATTTCTTACTCTCTAAATCTCAAATAGTGAATAGTCACTTTGCAATACTGAGAGTCCGGTCTGTCCACTGCGAAAAAGTGATTTTTAACTTTTAAAAAATGTATACACGTACTTTTAAAAAAGTGAAGTCACGAACACTTTAACAAAAAAATTGTTCTAATTCACTCTTTGAAAAATTGAATATTCGTTTCTTTAAAAAGTGAATATGGCAAGTACAATATTTACTTTCGAATAAAGAATAAGTCCACTTTTTTTGATTTTGATACATTAACATTTAGAAGTTCAAACTTAAACATCAAATCGGAGTGATCGATACGAGCCTTGATATTACACTATATAAATAATACAAGTAAAACTTAGATTTTGGCGTGCATACGATGATGTACCGTTGCTTATTCCACCGATAATGTATAGTAATTGTTGAACTTACCTGATTCCGCGGTAGCTCAAGTACGAAATAAAGGATAAAAGTTAAAAATCTAAATCGACTGGGCAATGGCACATTTAAATCATTACAATTGCAGTATTGATACACCAACAAAACTTACTAAGGAAAGAAATCTGAACTCGTGCGCTCTTACCGACAGCCACTTCTTGTGTTAATTACTATACGTACATTTAAAATTGTTGTTTAACTATCAACAAATAATAATAATATATTTTTTTGAACAAATATAAATAAGTAAGCAAGCTCAATACTTTAATTATTCGAGTGTATAAATCTATAAATTAAACTTACATAATATTAAAACTCTAGTTGAAAATTCTATTTAAGATTTAGAGAATATCCTTTAAAATTATAAAGTAGAATTTACTGTAAATTAAATGTAATTTTAAAGTAACAATTTAAATGAATACAAGAAAATAGTAACAATAGTTACTATAACACATAATATAAATTTGAGGCAAACAAATACATACCGTTAAGGTTCTCTTTGGGCAGGTTTCAACTTTACACGTAGATGTATTATCAGCTTCATTGTACGTAAAAAACGTGTGTGCAGGATTGCTCACTGGTCTTCCGATTAGCGTATCGGTCCGTCGCATTGTTACGGATATTAACAAAATTCCAATGAAATTTTAATTTTCAAACATGAACGAACTATAAAATAAAAAGTATGTGTAAATAAAAATTAGCGCACATAAAAATGAGTGTAAGGAAAAAAGTCTGTTTTTCAGTACTCTTAGCTCAAAGAAGTAATAATGCAATTAGCGAATTATTTAAGTATTTTTCCTTATGTTTTCCTGGGCACTGATTTTACAATGTTCGAAAAGACGTGTCAACTCTTTTAGCTCTTCACGTCAACTAAATAGAATTTGACTTTCAATGTTCAAAATGTATAACATTCTTAATGTTTTGTTTCGTAGGAAAGAGAAGTGACGAACATTCTTGTTGATACTCATCATTTCCCAAAGAAATGCGTTCACGCTAAAGTTTGTAAGAATGTACATACATTTTGTCTGTACGTTGTTACGTACACATGTGTGATTCGGAAGGCATATAGAGTGACAGATTGGAGAAAATAAAAACAAAAATATTTATTTTCAACTTAACGGCATATGAACCCCAAAAAAACCAAAACATTATTTATTTTTTTTAATGAAGAGTTTATTTTAGCGAAAAAAACGCTCTGTAACAGCATGGAGTTTCCTTTAAAGATAATCTGTGAATTTTTTCAAATTTTTTAATTAATAATTTACTCAGATTTTTGAGCGGTCGTGAAGTCTTGTTTTTTAGATATATATTACCGGCCATAAATGGTTATTTGCATATAATTAATTAAAAAATGATTATTTAGCCAAAATCGCTCTGACGCGGTATTCTATTTACTTGGGACAGTATCTATAAATTTTTTCAGATTTTTAACACAATCAGTTTTTAAAATTTTTGTGATTTTCTATGTAGGTATCAGCAATTTGAGTATCACATACCCTTAAGGAGATATCAAACTAAAAAATTGGAATTGTTATTTATTTTTTTATTAACAATGGGTCGAGTTTTTTCAAAAAATCTCTCTGTAACGCTCTTCTAATTGCTTCAAATAGTACGTGTGAATTTTTTCAAAAATTTTTCTCACTAAATGACTCAGATATTCTTGCAGCCGTAAGGATCAATTTTACACCTGCTCGTTACCGATGAAAAATGATTATTAATTAATAATTAATTTTAAATTAATTATTTCAAAAAAATCGCTCTGTAACGGTATTCCATTTGGTTTCAACATTATCTGTGAATTTTTTCAGATTTTTCAACTCATTAGTTTTTAAAATTTTTGGGATTTTAAAGGTAGATCTCTGCAATTTGGGTATCACATCTCCTTAATAATTAACGAAATACAACTACCGACATTTCGTTATGTTTTGTTATTTATTACAATACCGAAACAAAAATAACGAAATATTATGTTATTTTATTAATAACATAACAAAAATAACAAAATAGATTGTTCTTTTATTACTAACATAACACAAATAACGAAACAATATGTTATTTTATTAATAACGTAATAAAAATAACGAAATATTCTGTTACTTTATTTATAACGTACCAAAAATA
This sequence comes from Theocolax elegans, assembly GCA_026168455.1. Taxonomy (NCBI): domain Eukaryota; kingdom Metazoa; phylum Arthropoda; class Insecta; order Hymenoptera; family Cerocephalidae; genus Theocolax; species Theocolax elegans. The sequence continues at coordinate 56,571,283 of CM047426.1, forward strand.
ACGAAACAATATGTTACCTTATCAATAACGTAATAAAAATAATATTAATGTTTTGTTATAATCAAAAATAACATAACATAACAAAAGTTTAGTTACGTACGCATCCCTGCCTAAAAGTAACGATACACCCAATAAATATTCCAGGTAAAAGCTTTTTTAAAAAAGGTGAAGGTCATTCCTTAAGTAACTTTTTACGACGAATCCAGTGGTGAACTTGGATTTGACCTTCAACTTGTCATTCAAGGTCATTTCAAGGTCAACACTATTTTTTTTTAATGGGAACCCCTATTTTTGACAACAGCAATCGAAAGAGGGAGAAATTTTACGTCTAAACATGTACTCAGGTCATAGGTCAAGGTGACCTTGAACCTTCTGCTGAAGGTTATAAAGTTTTAGGTATTGATCGGCTCCGATCTGTACTTGTTTGAATTAGGGTTTTAAAAAAGTCAAAGGAATTCTTGTAATAATGGTATCCAATGGTGACCTTGGATTTGACCTAGCGCTTGACCTTGAAGGTCATTCGAAGGTTAACTTTTTTTTTTTAATGAAAACGGCTATTTTTCACAACATTGGATACCATTATTACAAGAATTCCCTTGACCTTTTTAATACCCCTAAGTCAAACAAGTACAGATCGGAGCCAATCCATACCTAAAACTTAATAACCTTCAGTAGAAGGTTCAAGGTCACCTTGACCTATGACCTGAGTACATGTTGTGACGTGGTAGATCTGTATGAGTACAGATCCCCGTCACTTAGAGCTCTGTAGTACCGACGCGGCCAAGCGCAAGAATCGACACTGGGCATATGACGCGCGTATCGGTAAGCAGAAGACGCGGAAAAGTACAGCTACGACCAATTGCGGGCGTAGCGCAGTGGTAGCGTGAACGCCTTCGGATCCGAAGGGGCTCGGATTCAAGACCTGACGCCCGTTCCTTTTTTTTAATTTGTAGCAAATGAGTCTCATTGTTACAATGTTTAGATGTAAAATTTCTCCCTCTTTCGATTGCTGTTGTCAAAAATAGGGGTTCCCATTTGAAAAAACAAAGTTGACCTTGAAATGACCTTGAATGACAAGTTGAAGGTCAAATCCAAGTTCACCACTGGATTCGTCGTAAAAAGTTACTTAAGGAATGACCTTCACCTTTTTTAAAAAAGCTATTACCTGGAATATTTATTGGGTGTATCGTTACTTTTAGGACACCCTGTATATATAAATGGGAGGTTCTTTGTGAAATAGAAGTTAGAGAAAATTAATATTTTTAGAGGTAACCAGTAATTCTCCTGAATTTTTTCAGATTTTTTCGGTGCCATTATTTTAAGTTACAGAGAGTCAAAGTTGATATTTTAGCACTTTTTTGCATTATATGCCCATTTCCATGAATTTGTAGCTCCCAGAGGATACATTATTCACTAAAAACATGAATATGACTTTTTTTGTAAAATTTTCTGAATTTTAAAATGGAAACACTTTGAAAGTCATAAAGGTATGCTGTCACACTCTTGTAAGCCATTTAAACTTTAAATAGTGAAAATTAGCAATTCTGCTCGGGACCCTAAAAACCAAATACTGTCTAATAGATCTCTTTTTATAGTTAGAAATTGCCTATAAATTTCCAGAGTGGTTCTAAACCATTAAGACCACTTTTGATCAAAATATCTAGGAAAAGTGCCCAAAATTTTAATAGAAATGTATATTTATATACATTTTTTTGGACCATCAGTTTGCAAATCATCCATAACGATATTAGAGATAAAAATGGATATCATTATGGATGTAAAAAGGGATGTTTAATAAGAATTGGACTATTCCTTGAATATCATGAAAAGGTAATGAATATTTATTTTCAATATTGAAAAAACGGAGAGCTCAGCTGTCAAGCGGAACTGAGTAATCAATAATAGTAAACAAGAACCAACCCATAAGTGAGAAATGCAATAAAATTAATGTCACATATTATCCCGCAATCTATATTATTGCAATAAAATCAATATCTCATATTATCCCGCAAGCTATATTATTGCAATAAAATCAATGTCTCATATTACAAGTTGAAGATGCAAAATATTAACCTCTAGGCGGCCGGGATTTTTGGATTGTTGAAAGTCATACTTTGTAAAAAATATCCATACTAAACTTTCAAAAATATCTAGTGATAAGATTTTAAAAAATTAAAAATTTAATTTTCCATATTATTTATTAATTTGTTGTTTATTTTATTTAATTATGTAATTTAATTTTTTTATTCCCCTATATTTTATTATTTCCAGTCTATCCGAATTTTTTCAACTTTTTATATTACTCTAAGCCAAATTGGTGGACACTTAAAAAAGGAATAGCTATTTTTACACTTTTTGACTATATTCATTCATTTATAGCTTCTCAGAAAAGCATTTATCACAAAAAACATATATATATATATATATATATATATATATATATATATATGGGGTATTCCACGTGAAGTGGTCCGATCAAAATTTTAAAATGCCCCAAATTTTGGGTATACATTGCAAATGTTTTTCAGAATACAGAAAAAAATTGTTAGGTACTGGAATTTATTAGTTCAAAAGTTATTCTAACCTCAAAAAGTGAACTTTTTCCAGTTTTTTTCAACACCAGCTGGGTTCATCGCTATTTAACTCAAAATCTATCAACTTTTACTATAGAACATTATATGTAACATTCGTTGCTAATTATGTCTAGAATTTATCCTTCTGGGTTAGAATTTCCAATCTCAAGGTTAATGACAAATAAACTACATGTCAACATTCAACTTAAAAAAAAACTAACTTCGCCACAATTGATTTTTTTATCCAAAAGTCCAAAAGAAAGCTTGGAGCAATACCTTTCAAATGATCTGTAGCATTTTTATGGCCTTTAATTCTGTAAAAAGTTATGATAATTTAAAGAAAGACGAAATTTTTTTAAAAATTTAAATGGGAAATACCATGTTAATTTTTGTGAATTTTTTGTCTTTCTTTAAATTATCATAACTTTTTGCAGAATTGAAGGCCATAAAAATGCTACAGATCATTTGAAAGGTATTGCTCCAAGCTTTCTTTTGGACTTTTGGATAAAAAAATCAATTGTGGCGAAGTTAGTTTTTTTTTAAGTTGAATGTTGACATGTAGTTTATTTGTCATTAACCTTGAGATTGGAAATTCTAACCCAGAAGGATAAATTCTAGACATAATTAGCAACGAATGTTACATATAATGTTCTATAGTAAAAGTTGATAGATTTTGAGTTAAATAGCGATGAACCCAGCTGGTGTTGAAAAAAACTGGAAAAAGTTCACTTTTTGAGGTTAGAATAACTTTTGAACTAATAAATTCCAGTACCTAAAAATTTTTTTCTGTATTCTGAATAACATTTGCAATGTGTACCCAAAATTTGGGGCATTTTAAAATTTTGATCGGACCACTTCACGTGGAATACCCCATATATATATATATATATATATATATGTACACTTTTTTTGTAAAATTCTCCGATCTTTTCACTAAAAATACTTCCAAAGTTATACATCTAGTCTTTAGATACCCCGTGAGTCACTTAACTCATCAAATGAGGATTTGAGAGGGTTCGATCATCGAGATACTGACTAAAAAATTCCTGGAGATACGTTTTTAGTCTCAAAGTACATATAAAATTTCGTTACATCAAAAGCATAGCACGCCTACTAAAACGGAGAACCTCTATTTTACTGTAAATTAAGTTCTTTTATTTGTCTACGTAACGTCTACTCTAGGGCGTAACAAGCGGGACTCATCTCAAAAATTAAAGAAAGATTAGAACAATTACCTTTTTTATTAGCACAGATCAAGGGTACCAATGGAAAAGATAATTCTCGAAATAAAATGATGCATCAATTATGCTTAAGCAGACGCTTAGAATGATTCCAGATTTTTGAGTAGAAAATCCGGACAAATCTTTAGCAAGTTGGCTAAAATCTGACACGAAAGCGAGATACATTTGTCATATGAAGCAGTAGAGCTCGATAAAAATATACCTATAAAGACAATTGTCTTGTTAAAGAAATTCGTGGATGAAAAACATATAATAGAATTTTGCGAAGATAAGTATCTAATTGAGGCATTTGGCAATTTTATAAAAAAAGAGTCGATCCAAAATTAATAATCGATTATATTATCCGAAATTTAGAAACAAGAATAAACGTAGAAATAAATATGATAGGTTCTAAACCCGAACTAACACAAAATAATACAACCTACTTTTTGACAGATAATACAACAATTAAAAACGCAAAAACTCCGGAGCAACAAATGAAACCTGAAATTGTTGAACGTGATAATACTGCCAGATTTCCTTCAAGAACACCAATTGTATCAAATAGCAGTAAAAATATTAATTTAATATCGGAGAGGCTGCCAAGATTAAATTCGTACTTATTGAACTCAACTTTAGGACAAGCCCCACCTCTCTTTATTAAAGAAGCACTCGAATTAATTCCAAATATAATGGGGTAAATATTCTATCGAGTGAATTTATTGATGGATGTAGGGAAGCGTGCATCAAAATACATGAACAGTATGAATCAGACATCGCGAAAATTAATTAAAATGAGATTATATAGCTAAGTAAAGTTTTGAATCATATTGAAGAACTTGCAAATTTTTTTTATTGTATTTTTGGCTCTGCAAAATCTTATCATGAATTACACGGTGAATTAGTCAATGTAAAACAAAAAAGAGGAGGAAAATCTCGTAGTTTTTTCAAACAAGGTTAGACTCATCGACCAAGAAAAACATGAGCAGCTCGAAGAAAAAGAAAGTTAACAATTGGGTCAATGAAATGAAGATCATTTGAAGGTCAAACCTAGCAATATGGTTTGAATCATTGCAAAAGATATATCTTTATGTTTTTGGAGTCACTGAATTTAGGTTTTAAGTCACTTTGACCTCAAACAAAAAGAGAGATGAAGATTTCTCCAAGGTTAGTTTAATAATATACCCAGGGATATTTTAAAATTGAATTTATGTTTCTGAGAACGCTTGACACTAAATTTTCTCATTCAATCAATCGCATTTCTGTCAATATCATTATTCAGATAAATTTCTGAATCTATTCTCGTGAAAGAAGTTTGTCAGTAAAATTACAGAAATACTTTTTGCTAGAAACGTATATATAATCATAATTTAGATCGTATAATTATAAGCTAGAAATTTATTTTAGAAGAAAAAATAGTAAATAGGGAATAATGCTTGATTTCTGAGCATACGTGTGACATAAGCAGATCATATGTTTCTATCTATTCGTTTTCAAACAATATCGTAATAACAAACAACGTAGTGACGTAGTACAAACAGTATATACATCTGATTGTAATTTTTTAAAAGGATTCTTTTTTAGTTTTTGGTATGTTTTACAATCATTTAAAATGTTTTTCATTTTATTGACATAATCAGTTCTATTCAAACAAACCATTAAGTTACCTTTATCAGCGTGTGTAAAGAATATATTTTGATTATTTTAAAAAAAATTCTTTGTAGTTTTTAGATGTTCGTCAATGTTCGATCAAAGGATGAAATGTGATTTGATGTTTTTGAAACATCAAGTCAAGAAAAATTGGCCGACTTCTAGCTTCTCTCTCCACTTCGCGAACGACGCTTAACCGAGTCACATCGCGCATCTTAAGCTGTAGCTCAACTGAGCGAAATCGCCACAGGTCTTACGCACGCTTACTTGCATATTATTTTTGTTAATTAATTCTGTCCATATCATGTAAATAATGATTTATTTCAGTGCTAGATAACTTGCCTGTTGTACTTCTTGTTTTCCCCTGCACTATTCCAATTCTACTAAATTTGAGCGCGAAACTTACGTACAACCTCTCTGGGTATAAGTTATTTACCTAAATATACAAAAATTAATATTGATCTAATGTATACAGAAATTTAAATAAATGAGAAAATTTGTTCTAAATCAGTGTGTTTGTCAAGTAAACGTATTTTATTCTATTTACACTGATTTAGCATATTAAATTCATTTCTAAAAAAACGTTTAGCTTCTTCTCTAAAACTCGGAGAAATTTCTCGTATTTATTAGAGAAGGGGTATTTCTGTTTGTTATCACTGGCCGCGAGAACTACTAGCTTAGCGATCAAAACTGAATCGAACGTGGTTCGAAAATCGACTACTTTTGGTACTGAAGTTACCAAATGGTTGGATAAATATGATGAAGTGAGCAATTATACCAGTAGTCGTTATATATGTTCACTAGAAGCATTCAGACGATATTTTGATTTTTCTATTCACTAAAACTGTCCAACTATTATCTATTTGGCTCTATAGATTAAAAATAACCAGAGAGTTTATTTTACAGATGGGAATATTCAGGAATAAATCTGGACATATTTAATTAAATTGTAAATTAAGTACTTTTATTTACATTAAATATTTTATATTAATAGTATATTTTTATTATTTTACAGTAATAATATGTCGTAAGTGTAAGGGAGTGGACAGGTCCTCGTCATGCTACAAGTGCGGCGAGCCTGGACACAACCTTAAGAATTGCAAGAGTGCTTCCTAATGATTTCTCTTGTCCATCAAAGGGTGCTCAGACAGTATCTCACATGACGGGGTCCGAAGCCTGTGCAATCTTTCGGCGCGCGCTCGAAATCGCAAGGAAGGCCCTTTCACGATAAGCGACAGTCTCAACGTGGGACGATAGAATAAGGAACGAATGACGCATGTCACAGACACGCCTCCCAGCTTGAAGTAATGTGAAAAACAGTTCCGGGCTGGGCAGGTGAAAGCGTTGGGTTTGGAGTTTTAGCCGGTAAGAATCCGACACTGGCGACGAGTGCGGACCCTCGTCGTCGTCTTATGTAAGATTTCTCCAGTTTCCCACGAAAAAAAAAAAAAAAAATGTCCTAATAAATGTTTGACTTTGTACATTAATAAAAATCTACAAATATAAGAAGTTTTAAAACATCACCTTATATCCATCTGGCACTGTAATATTCCATATACAATCTAATTCCGTTCCTTGATCGGCAGCTGTATGTTTTATATCAGCAATTTCTGTCGATTTTATCTCATACTCCGATAGGTTTGTTACGTTCAGCATACATTCTTGAGGTTCCGGAGTTTTCACTTGAAAATAGAGGTGCATGTAAGATATGTATTACTTAAATAATATATATCATTTATGTAAAATAGTGTATAAACGATTCGATTACACAGTTTTATGCAAACTTATATTCCTAGCAGAAATTTAAACCTAAGAACTAGGAATTAAAAATTGGTAGGAAGTACCTTGTGATGAAACGCTTTCTCTTCTGTTTTATTAGCACTTACTAGAATGACCACAACCTCATAATATTCAAATAATGTGTCCATTTTTACGGGAGCAGTAAATTTCAAATTGCCTATAGATTCGGATGGCCTTTTATCGTTTCCCTCTTATTTACAACTAATTTCTATTATATTTCTAGTATTTACGAAGATAAACGCGATTTTCTTAAATTTTTCACTTGTTCATTTTTTAATACACATTTAATCGAACTAATCTAATTCAATCTAAATATATATTTACAAGCACAAAATTGGGATAAAAATAAGATTTTACATTAATAAATAGTCATAAAATGGGAGAAAAAGTGTTTCATTGATATTTTTTGCCCATTCTATTCAAACAACCTATTTTATACTTATTTCATGGAATACGACTTTTATCAGAGATGTAGTAATTCACACGCAATTACCATAATTTTAATCTTGAAAACCGCAATAAAATAATACTCATTTAGAAGCTAATATTTCAATAGTGTCAAGGGTCCTTTAATAAATAATTTAAGTTTTATAACAATATCAAATTCTGTAAAAAAAATTTTTTATATAATACAAACATTTTTAAAACTAGGCTAAATATTCTGAATTTGCAGTCATTAAATATACTACTATAGTGAAACATACTGAAGATAAATCTAATCTGAACTCACTTCTCTATTTCTTTCCTTCTTATTGTTATTCTTATTATTATTTGTTAAAATCACAGATCTACATCTTTTCGACTCCATTTTTAGGAGTAATAATATTTTTAAACTTTATGTAAATTTATTCAATTAAAAATTTGAAAAAGCCATTTATATGTGAATACTGTTGGATAAGAATTGCAGAATATCAGTATTCTAGCAGTGACTTACAAGACTCTATCATATCATGCAATAATTAGTAATGGCTCGGCAAATGTTTTTCGTGCCCTTGAACGTCCAAATAAACCAACACTCGATTCGTATACATTTCGCGAATAGAATCTGTGGTAAGTTGTACCGCCGACAGTTCAAAATATCTACAACTAAAGAAGCTAAAAGTTGTATATTTATCAGTCTATTCGAATTTAGCAAATTTTATTTTAGATAAGACTTTATGTACTCTTCATTCACTATGGCCGATTAGATTACCAAGAGCAGCCATTTTTTAAAAATTATAGGCTTTTCATTCTTGCTTCAGAAACTATCGTCATGTTTCATATAAATATATATACATATATTGTAACGGTAAGCGAGATACCGATCAGGTAAGCAACGCGAAAGAGGATATACAGCGCGGCGCGCGTACGAACGCGCGAGAATCATGCGCGCCTAGCTAGGAGTACCGAACGTGATAGAGTTCGCGCGCGCACGGCAACAACAACGTGTTGATGACCGTTGGGAATCCTTTTAAAGTGAGAAAAAGATATTAAGAACTGTTGCGTTTTGTGTGTGGGTGTGAGGTTTTTCTTCCCACCAATCTCCACGTCGGCGTGCGGAGCAGCACGGCCCAGAACAATGGAAAACTAAGGAAGCCAAGAGTTGACCGCCTTCGCGACCGTTGGAGCGAGAGAGAGACGAAGATACACGAGTACGAGCTCTCTCTCAGTGGCACAGCCTTTTCCCGCCGAAACGAGATATTCAAATTCGCGGTAAGTGGTGCACCACGTTTAGACCCGCGTGTCTATTTAATATTTCGTGTCACGATTTACCTGGTACGGTCCAGGTGAGGAAGCGTTCCTCCTGTCACGTCCAGACTTGCACCAATCACTATAAAAAATATTACAAGAAGGCAAATGGTTAAAAAACCATTTGCGTTCCTTTCGCTCTTGTTTGACTAGGACTAGCCTTACGTCTCCGGGAGTAGCGAGCGAAGTTATTTTGAGAGTAGAGATGCAGGATATAATGTGGGATAAATAAAATAATATATGTTTTATTTCGTATTAATCATGCATTATTTATTTAAATATAATATGCTGTTTTCCTTTAAATGAACACGTGCAACTAAATTATTACAGCTTTTTAATGGGCAAAATACATAAATTCACACTATTTTATTTACAATTGCATAAATTTATTTAAGTCAAATAAAGATCTTAATTTTGATTATATAAACAAGTGTGCGGCGAACACGTTAGCACATTACAGAATAAAATATTCGCAAGGTTATTTTATTATAAACATTAATAATTGATAATTGAAATAAGAATCATTATAAATAAATGCAGATTAAATAAAAAAATTGTTGTCGTTTGAAACATGAATTATAGTCAATAAATCAAATGCAATGCAACGAATAATTATTATACATAAATTGTAATATATAATAATAATTGTTTTAAAAGAAAATGGTTGGTTCAGCAATCGAAATAACATAAAATATCAGGTTTGCCTTTACGAATAATACAAGCGTATAGATAGCCGAAAAGAATATACTTTAAGTACCCAAATATATAGATATATATATATGTATATATATATATGTGTGTGTGTATTCGGTGAGGGACGAAGGTCCGCCTTGAACGGGGATAGCGGTGTCAAATTGCCGGATAATGTCCTGCTAGACCTGCGGGCGTCGACGTTAGATGTGTATGCTGATGGAGCCCGATGATTTCCAGATGTCGAAGTCGTAGTTTCTTGACTATGGCTTGTAGATGTCAATGATACGTCTCGATCCCCAAATACAAGATCTCTCGTGATTTTTAGTGCGTATTACTTTAAAGTCCAAGTAGCAGAGCCACGCCCTCGGATAAAAATCAAAGAGTTGACCAGCAGAGCTTCGCCTTGCGAAAGCTTTAGATGAAAAATTAGGAGTGGCTGTGTCTGTTCTGGGTCCTCTTTATATACCCTAAAAATCTATGCATCTGTCTTTGTCTTACACTTCGCCTTGTCTTACACTTTGCCTTATATGGAAATTGTGTAAGTAGTTCTCGATTTTTCTGTGCTTGCACCCGATTGGGCCGTTAGATGTGCGTAATTAAAAATTATCGAATCCCGTGCATTTTCTGTATCGCTTCGTAGTTAATTCGGAGAATTTGCTGTCCCCCTTTTATTACTGCGACGTTACCCAAAGAACGGCTTAATTTATTACTTCCTTCTAATGCTCGAATTTTCTAGTCGATGATTCCCATCGCCGGCTCTTCTCCGAGCATTGATTTTATAGTGCAGTACAAAAAAACTCTTGCGTAACCCTTCGTTTCGATCTCACTATCGGCGATCCCGCTTATATGCGTATTGGCTTTGAATAATATCTTCAGCTCTACTTATCAGTCTCTTTTTCGTTTGAAACACTCGTAAAATAATATGTTCCTTAGCTCTTTTTTATATTACTGCATTTACTTAGAATCATTCTTTATCAACCTTATTTTGTTCGTCTTCTACGCCGTATTCTTATTCTAAACTACGCAGTACTTTTTACGAAAAATAATAATATAATTTTCGTCGGGACGCGACAACTCCCCCCCTTTTTAAAAACGACGCCCTCGTCGTTGATCAATATTATTATTATATTATTATTTCTCTTAACATAAGATATCATACATAATTTTAAATTATAAACATTATTTCGATTAATTTTTCTTTATTTCTTATGGTGAACTTTATAAACCAAATTATTTATTTCGTAGTTCAACTTCGTTTGTTATTATGTTACATACTTCGAGTACATTATTTCAAACAGTTTAACAGTGCTGATATAATTCACCTATACAAATAGATACGTACTAAAAAAGTTTTATTATTAGAATTTTTATCCTAGATATTCCGAAAAATTGTATAATTATTATTAAATGTGTTTTCTATAGTTAACAAAAAAATTTATATATCTTTAGTTTGTACCCCTAATTTTTAGTATACATCAAGTCATGTTAAAAATATGTGTTACTAGAATTTTTTTTTCTCGTAGCCACATTTTTTTTACAAAATTTTCAATTTTCTTCTATAATATTTGTATGCTTACATATATATTTTCTAAAAAGTTAAACAAAACAGTTAAATATTAGTTTACTTTTTATTTTACATTTATTCAATAAATAATTCTACTATTACGAATTGTTAAAGAGAAGAAAAATAATTTCCTATTCTTATGCAATATAGATTCTCCCTTCAATGTGAACAATGTTAGTACATCCTATCTTAATAATATATATATATATATATATTTTTATAAAAAGATTAGGAGTGAAGAAAATTTGATTTTCTTCGCTCCACCTCCCCCTCAAAATAAAACAAACACATAATTTTTTGACTTTTTTTTTTAGAATTTTCTTTTCAGCCATTATAAACAAAGATTCACTTTTAATATAATATAATATTATAATTGAGAAATAGTTAATTTAGTTTCATAAGAAAAAGATACAATCGATACAAATGAAAAAATAAAATGAGCAATACATAATTGACAGTGCGAAAATTGAGTAGGCTAAGTAGGCCCATGTAGAACCATCCTCCTATATCTTGGGAGAAAGAGTGGACTACACTGAATAAACGGTACGATAGAGTAACCCAAGAAGTTACAGAACTGTGCAATGCTTGCGTATCATAGAATTGTGGCAGCAACGTTCGTTTTTATTCGCTTAATTCCATTTCGTTTCACGTTAAAATGACTAATTTACACTCTTTTTATTTTTATATTTTGAGGAACAATTTAAATATTCGTCGTTTTCTTGGTTCTATTTAAACTAACAACTGTAGAAACTTATTTGTTATGTTCAAGTAATATAAAGGGAAATCGTTTGAATTTGTTTACTTTTTAGTTTCCAATGAAAGAATATTAATTTTGAATAATATTTAAATAAATTCACCAGAATTTTATTACTAATTATATTATTTTTGTATATTTTTTTTTTGCTACGCATTGTATCATTGGTAATATAAACACGAGAAAAATATTATTTATCTGTATCAATTATCATTGGATATCCTAAATGGTTTATAAAATTTTTAAAATTTATTCAAAACAATTAGCATACCTATTGTTTATAAATAAGAGGAAAATATTCTAACGTGCCTGTCTTAGGTTTTATATTATTAGCTCTATATAAAACTTAAATAATCGTATGGAATTAATCATATGAAAATAAGTGTTGTTTTATTTTTTTAAACCTTTTTCTTGTATATACATTGGTTGTTTTAATCAGTATTTATGAACAAAGTATTAGATTGAACACTAGTATGAACTGCATTGGCATAAATACTAAATTGTAGAATTCTAATTATTATTGTTTTTATTAATAGTTGAATTTTGAACTTTATCCACAAAATTAACAAATTAATCGAATTTTCTGCATTTTTTTTATTAAAATCAACATTAGAAATATTCTCATACTTTGATTTTGAATCGATGATTTTATCCGACATGTGTATTGATACTATTTGTGAGTTTACTTTATTTAATTAATTTAATTAATGAAGTTTTCAACCTTTTTTTTTAATTATTAATTTTAATAAAATCTTTCTTTTCTCTCCTCTTCTCGTTTCTTTGCAATCAGTATTTTGTTGTACAGATTCTCCTATGTCCATTGAGCCTAGTGTTAGATTTTTTTTTTTCTATTATGCCAAACTCTCCTTATATATTTATACCTGCGCGTCCAGTAAGAAAGTATGACTAATTAATAGAATTACTAGAGTCAAGGCAAGATCAGTTGTAATTATTTATATAGGTTTACATTTTGAACGGTATGTAGGAAGGATAAGTGACCGTGTTGCTGGAGCATTTACCGCAACGAGGAGGAAAGGGTGCAATCAAGCACTCCTTAGGAAGGATAAATGACGGTGTTGCTGGAGCTTTTACCGCAACGAGGAGGAAAGGGTGCAATTAAGCACTCCTTAGGAAGGATAAGTGACAGTGTTGCTGGAGCATTTACCGCAACGAGGAGGAAAGGGTGCAATCAAGCACTCCTTAGGAAGGATAAGTGACCGTGTTGCTGGAGCATTTACCGCAACGAGGAGGAAAGGGTGCAATCAAGCATTCCTTAGGAAGGATAAGTGACGGTGTTGCTGGAGCATTTACCGCAACGAGGAGGAAAGGATGCAATTAAGCACTCCTTAGGAAGGATATGTGACGGTGTTGCTGGAGCTTTTACCGCAACGAGGAGGAAAGGGTGCAATTAAGCACTCCTTAGGAAGGATAGGATATAGGTTTTAGGTTTAGTGATATGTTAGACTCCAATGATTCTATTTGATTGTAAATCATTTTTTTTTATAGCAGTTAAATTTAAATTTGACTATGCTCAACTGACATTGAAAATTTAAATCTTTTCCTTACTTTCATTTGTACATTAACATCATTGTTATCTTAGGCGAGAAGAGTAGAGAAAAAGACCTTATTTTTTTGTTACTTGCCTTATTCGTTTCTAATTTAATAATCGCGTATTTATTTAATTTAAGTGAGTGTATGCTTTTCTTGTAATGGTCTTTCTGTATAATAAAAAATATTATTTCCTTGTAATTTATTTTCGTCGGTAATTTAGATATATACATATTATTTTTATATCTTTTTTTTTTGTATAAAGTCAGATAAATTGAAATAATTTTATTTTAAGTTGAATGTATGCCAATTGTGATTACAAGATAATAAATATTATTCTATTAACAACCTTTTAGAACTGTAAAATATATATATAAGTGCGTATACATATTTTCAAGCACATTGGGGCTATTATATATTATATACCTATGTTTAGGCACTACAAAGGCTCCATATATGAATATCTTAACCTATTAACATGCACTATTTTCGTTTTATTATGAGCTAGCTCTATTTTTACATTTCCCTTGTTATTAACTATTTCTAAAATCCGATGTGGTCCAGTATATTGATCGCCTAGTTTGTATTTCTTCCCTCCTTTTAATAACCAGACATTATCCTCTGTCTGAAATTCTTGATGATTGGCTTTCCTGTCGTAATAGAATTTTGACCTATGTTTAGAAGCTATTAATTTTTCTCGCGCGATTCCCTGTATTTCGTTTAAACGTTGTCGTAAATTTATAATGTAATCATCATACGTTGGAACTCGTTCTCGTGGGTCTAAAGGTTCGTTTGATGGTAGTCGCGCTTTTCGTGCAAAAATAATTTCAAAAGGCGTGTAGAGATGACCCTCATGTACCGACGTATTATATGAACACGCGGCTAATTCGCATAACTCATCCCATGAGTCATTTGTTTCTATCATTGTTTTTAAATAATCTGCTAAGCTGCTATGAAAACGCTCAACGGAGTTGGACTGAGGGTGATAAGCCGTGGTTTTAACTTGTTTAATCTTAAAAATTTTCGCTACTTCTCTCATCAGACTACTTAAAAATGAGGTACCTTGGTCGGAGATAATTAACAACGGGGCGCTAAAAATTGAAAATTTTCTATAGCACTGTCCGCCTCGAAGACGTTTTTAAAACGTTTTTAAGCGTTTTAAACGTTTTAAAAACGTCTGATAACGTATTTAAGACGTTTTGTGCTGGCAGGGATAAGTGTCGACGGACTAACGCTTCGGCGATCGTTGCCGCGGTCGCGTCTGCTATGGGTATCGCCATACAGTATTTTGAAAGGTTACATTGAATGGTTAATATATTATTGTTATTATTTCGAGATCTGGGAAATGGTCCCACAAGATCGACCTAATCGGCTAATGCTTCCCTTGAGTAAGTATCATATTTTTGCTCGGCTTTGTTTAATACTCGTGAAACATAAGCAACTGGTAGGTCGGTTCCTACCTCTCCTTGTGATAGAATTGCTCCGATCGCTGTACCGCTAGCGTCACAAGTCACTATAAATGGTTTATTAAAATCTGCGATTTGTAGTATTGGTTGCTTACACAATTTTTCTTTTAAATCATCGAATGCCTTTTGAACCTCGCTGGACCATAGGAAAGGTGCGTCTTTCTTTAATAAATTAATTAATGGTCTAGCAATACCCGAAAAATTCGCAATGAATCGTCTATAATAACCTGCTAATCCTAAAAATTGACGTATGTTTTTCACTGTTTTTGGAATTGGAAATTTTTTTACTGCTTCTAATTTTTTTGGATCCGGCAAAACCCCTTCTGGTGATAGTACGTGTCCCAGATACACTACTTCTCTCTTTAAAAATTCACATTTGTCTGGCTGTAATTTCAGATTTGCGTCGCGTACTCTTTGCAAAAATTTTTCAAACTTTTGGTTATGTTCCTGCATATTTTTAGCGTATATAACTGCGTCGTCAAGGAATAAAAATATTTCTTTGCCTTGCATGCCTTCGAAAACACGATCAATCATTCTTTGAAAAGTGGCTGGAGAATTGCATAATCCCATAGGCATTGTTTTAAATTGAAATAAACCGAATGAAGAGGCGAAAGCTGTTTTATGTCGATCTTCTTGAGATAACGGAACTTGTAAAAATCCTTGACATAAATCCAAGACGGTGAATACACGATTTTCTGGTCCGATTTGATCGATAATATCTAGTATATTAGGTAATGGGTATCGATCTTTTACGGTTTTATCGTTTAATTGTCGAAAATCGACAACTAATCGGTATCGTTTATTACCCTGACTATCAGGCTTTTTTGTTACTAGAAAAACAGGTGATGTATAATTGGAACTTGATGGTTCAATTATGTCTCCTTCAATCATTTCTTTTGAGAGCATGAGGAAATCTATATGGCTTAGCTGTGATTGGTATGTCGTCGACAGTCGGTATCTTATGTTCTATAGCATTTGTCACGCCTAATTTTTCTCCTTGTAGACAGAAACAATCCGAATATTTATCAATTAAATTTTCTATAGATTGTCTTTGTTCCTCGTCCATTTTATCAAAATGCAAGGCTTCTTTTAACCGTTCATTACGATTAAGTGCACTTGTATCCTCCGTTATGTTAAGGGGTCAAGTCTGGGTTAACTGCTCAAAAAATCGATTTTTTTTTTATTAACTTTTTTAGAAGTATTTCTTATATAAAACATTATCCCAAAATTTGAAAAACAAAAAAAAATTTTTACGCAAGTTATAATTGAATAAAGTAAGCATTAATGAAAATTTTTTCTCTAAAGTTATTTTTGCAAAAAAAAACATTTTATTTTAATTTAACTAAAACAATAATTGCGAGGTTTTCGACGTTTACATACAAGTATATTAAACGAAGTAACTATCAAGCGTAGAGTTTGGTAAAGTAGAAATCTACTTTACCATACGATTCAAATTTAATAGTTAATAAATAAATGATTCCTTTTACTCTAATATACTGCACAAATACGTACAGTTTTATTTGAAGTAAATATTGTTTGCATTGATAAAGTATTTACATTATTTTAGTAAATACTCAGTGGATTTTAAATTAAAAGTATATTTTTGACTATAAATTTTATTAGTTTTAAAAAATTAATTATAAATTTATACAAAAAAAGAGCAGTAAAAAAATGCCAGACTCAAGGAATAGAATACCTGGTACATCTGCTCATAAAAAAATTATCAACATCAGTAAGAACCAACTACGTTGCACTTCCATCAACATCGATGGAATTCACAACACCAAAGCTACAATCCAGATCAAGTAAAAAGTTAAAAACTGATACCATTGAAGAAAGTAGCACACAAAATAGAATTATAGATATATCACTACTTTTCCCAATATTAGAAGAATTTTTAGTTTGTCAGATTGTCATGGTACAGTTAAATTTTCTGAAGTTGATGTGAGAGGTTTGGGAAGTAAAATAACAATAACATGTACAAACACAATGAGAACTCTTGGTCATGGGCATGCTGGTTTAGTTACTTTTTGTGGAAATATGGATTTGCCGAGTCCAGTTTCTCACAGTAATTATGACATTATTAATACAGAGATAGAAAATGTTTGTAAAAAAGTTGGTAAAGAGTCTATGAAAGCAGCTATCAAGCAATTATATAATTCAACGAGTCAGAATTGCCATATAAGTGTATCAGGTGATGGTTCTTGGAGGAAGCGAGGATTCAATTCTCTTCAAGTTGTTGCAAGTTTGATACTGCATGAGAATGGAAAAGGAATTGACGTTTCTCCAAAGCAATCTATTTGCAGAGCATGTGAATTGCGACCAGAAGAAGGCACAGAAGAATATAGAGAATGGTACAACGTACATCAAACTAATTGCTCTGCCAACCACACTGGTAGTTCTGGCAAGATGGAAGTAGATGGAATTGTAGTTTCAAAGATCTGAATCACTTTATGGCATAAAATATGCTAATTATATTGGAGATGGAGACTTTATAAAGCTAAGAGAAGTTTATAAAGCTTTGTGCGATGTCAAAGCATATTGAGGTTTGTAACACTTTAACAAATACACATAAAATAACTTCAACCACATAATATCACACTAAGCACAAATACACTGAACATAAGAAACCACTTGTTGATATAATTTTATCCGTATACTGCAAATAATGTATTATATCTAAGTGTTGACACATTGGTTATGCTGAAATGGAGAAACAAAGAATCAATTTCTTGACATAAACAAAATATAAATTTAAGGTTATGCAAATACTTATCTGATATAATTTGTTCATGCAGTTTTATAAACCACTTGTTTATTTTATTTATTTTATTTAGATACTCTATATATATATTTAATATATAATATATAATTCTACTTGATATTATAATAGCTCAAAACTGAACTACAAACGTGTGGCTGGTGCACACTTCCATTAACAGCTGTGACACTATATATGCTTCTCTCTTTCTCTATCACGTGACAAGGCTATTCGAAAAATCAATAATCTTATGGAAGACTTGTCATGTGAGAAAGAGAGAAAGAGATATTGTACACAACTGTCAAACAGTATTTGTTTTTACTGCATTCTTTACACATTTTTAATTAAATTTAATGCTTATAATAAAAATTATAATCATATAATATAGTATATGATTTTTTATCAAAATATTTTTTAAAATCCATATAATCATGCATTAATATTCAATAATAGCAAAGTATTCTTGTAGTTTTAAAAAATTTTATTCCTCTTTTTATAAAGAAACTGATTTTTGAAGTTGATTTTCTGTTATTTTAGATAATACATGTATATTAAAAAAATATACTCAGTATTATATTAATAAAAACAGAAAAAAGGCATTATAAACCTATTAAATATACATATTATTAAGATTACACATACAAATTGTATGATATCTAAAGAATATGGTATTAGAATTATAAAATAAGTAAAACTTTAAATCTTATAAGTGAAACTTTAAATGCATTTATCTCATTAATGGTTTTTTAATGATTTTAGCTTACTTGCCGCAGGATATTTCAGAGCCAGGTTGATGAATCACTTTGAAATTTTGGGGAAACTTTTAAAATATATATTTCTACGGACTTATGTTGCCCAATTTTCAAAAAGATAAGTTTTAGGTGAATGTTATGTACGTATACGTACATAACATTCACTATTTTTCTTATTATTATCAACTTTTATATTTAATACATTGTTATTAAATTTTTTTTCAGAAAAAGAAAAACATAAGTCTGTAAACATATTTTCCATGAACATTTTAAGACTTATTAGACATTAAAAGATGCATTCAGTGCTTCAATATCCTGCGGCAACTGCAAAAATTGATCAATTTTTCAATATCATTATAAGTTTAATAACCAGAATTAAAAATGCATAATAAACATTTTTTATATTGATAACTATAAAGTATAATGTATATATATTATGTAAAAAAAATAAATTTGTAAGAGGAAATAAAAAAAAAAAATTTATTCCAGTAAGAATTGTTTATTTATTTAAAACATTTAACCCAGGCTTGACCCCTTAAGTATCCTCGCTTCAGATCGATCGTCAGAAATGTCGTGTATGTCGACCTCTTCACTTTCATAACTATAAAAATTATTAATATAAGGTTTATTTGAATAAACCAAATAACTGTTATTCATTTCGTTTTCGTGTATGGCTTCAACAAATTCACTTCGTAAATTTTCGTTTATAACTCGTTCATTCAATAAAAAATCGCTAGTGTCCTCATACTGTTCATTTTCTTCTTGTATGTTTATTAAATTCTCATTATTTATCTCATTTTCAGTTTCTTCAGTTCCTTGTTTGTTTATCCATAGTATTTCGGTTCTCGGGATAGTATCTAACTCTTCTCCCGACATAACCAATTCTTCGTTATACAATTTACAAACATAACTAACATTTTTATCACGAGGTCCGCATTTATCGCCCTCCTCGATTTCATAATCCATTCGTGCTTGACAATTCAACTTTTTATCAACAAAATCTTCCTTATTTTCACGAGGTCCGCATTTATCGCCCTCCTCGATTTCATAATCCATTTGTACTCGACAATTCATCTTTTTGTCAACAAAACTTTCCTTATTTTCACGAGGTCCGCATTTATCGCCCTTCTCGATTTCATAAACCATTTGTACTCGACAATTATTAACTGTCTTATTCAATAAATTTTCTTCATTTTTTATTTCATTTTCAATATCATACTTCAGGTCAACTTCGTTTTCATAATTAGTACAGGATGGACTCTCAGCCATCCTATCGAACACTGGTGCTTCAATAATACCATAATTTTCAGTAATTTCATCAAATTTTTCTTTAATACGTGGCTCAGTCACATCACATACCCGTGGCTGCGCTTTTCCATTATTTATTTGTAATAGTTCTTCCTTCATTAATCCATAACAATTTTCACTTGCTTTACACGTATTATTCTTTAGATCCGACTCCTCGTCGATCTGATGTACTTGTATTTCGTCATTTTTATAATCGTCATATAACTCTTGGTCTTTTTCACTGTGATTGTATAGGTTTTTGTCGTTGCAATTTTGATTTCTTTCATTTTTTTGTTCTTGCTCGCAGATTTCATACGATTCGTTTGTGTCAAATTTTATAAACGTTTCATCATTTTCATGTAATTGAAAATCACTTGACGTTTCTGAGTCACTATCGGTATAATTATAAAATCTTGAATTTTTCATGTTCATATAACCATTGTTTTCCCTTGGTTTTGGCATATATCGTATCGATTTTCGGTCATAATTTTCGATATCCTCCATTATATAAATCGATTCATCCGTTTGCATATTATTTGCATTTTCAAAAGGGAGGATTAATCCGTTAAATTCTATATATTGTTCCAAATAATTGATTTTTGCATCGTTTCTACGGAAAAAATCGGTGCCTAAGATTCCGGCTTGTTGTATAGGGAACGAATCATGTACTAAATTGAGTTCCACGGGAGATCCTTCGAAATCTATTCTAATTTTACCACGAGTAGTTAATGAGTGGTCAGTTATGCCTTTTAACAATATAATATCATTTTCGTCAATTTTCACGCGAGAGTCTACCTCTGACTCTTTAATTAGACTTACCGATGCTCCTGTATCTAGCAAGAATTTTAACGGACGTCTTAACTGACCGGTATCGAAGATTACGACCGGGGCTGAACTTTGTTGGCTTAAATTTATTTTCGCAGTGTAGAGGGGACGTTTGAGCGGGTTTCCGCGCTCGACGTAGAGGGAATTTGATTCGTAGCCTCTCTCTCGACCCTCCTCGGAGAGAGAGTATCGGTGTTTCCCTGATTTTGATTTCCTTCTCTTATTTCTCTTTGTAACTTATAACAATCGCGCTTTATGTGACCAGGTTTTCCGCAATGAAAACAAGTAACTGGTGATCTTATATTATTATTTGATTCGTTATTAATATATCGTGATTCTTGGGAAGTTGGATTAACCGGCTCGCGCACATCGCGAGTCCCGGAATTATTTCCCCGATCTTCTTTGTTAAATTGCTGCGACGAGTATTTATTATTATTATAACGAACAAAGGAATCATTTTTATCTCTGTCTCTATTTGTTAAAAATTCCGTCTGATTTTGATACTCATTTCAACCACCAAATTGTAAATTCGGTCTATTATAATTACGACTGTTATCCGAGCGATTTTGTGGGCTATATGAACTATGTATGGGATTGCGTCGGTTGTTATTATCGGAAAATCTTTCCGCAAAACTTCGTGCTAATTTGAAACAATTTATGGTTCCATGACCAGTCTTAGAACAATATTGACATACAATCGGAGAGTTATTAGAAATATAGTTTACTTTACGCGTTTCTCGTGTTGAACGTAAACGAGCCTCTTCTCGGCTCGGCGTCTCCTCGTCCAAGACGCTACAAGCAAACTCGCGCTCCACCTCGAGCGCTTGTTCACGAGCTTGTTTTATAGAACTTGGAGTCCCTAAACGCGCGCGAATTTCCCAACGAAGCCCTTTTAAAAAGAATTTTAAACAATCTCGCCTTAGCTCAAGCATGAAATGATCTGCTATCGCGACTCGTCCCTCTCTGTCGGCCGCTTTGACTATTTCATTTTTTATTTCTTGTAACCGATTAAAATAATCAACGACTGTCTCATTGTTTTTCTGTTTTAATTTAGCAAGTTCTCCCGTCCACTCGTAATATGTTTTTATCGATCCGAAGGTGTTTTCAAAAAAATCGGATATCTCTTTGATAGAATTAAAATTTTATCCGCGCGCACAAGTTAAAGCTTCCCCATATAAACGCATTCGAATAAGTTTTGTTAATTCCTTCTCGTACTCCGACGGTAAAATTTCTTTTGCTTCATTGCATCCGTCCAAAAATTGCGATAAATTTATATTATGACCGTTAAATCGCGGTATTAAATCTAGAGCGTCCTTTAGCGATAAACCTCGAATTTGAGATGTCATTGTTTTATTGTTAATTTGTTTTTTAACTTCACTCCTATCTAATTTTTTTGGTTTTGTTCCGGTGTTTATTCTTAATTCGTCTAAATTAACTTTACTAAATAATTCGTCTTTAATCTTAGAAGAGTTTGCTTGTTCGGGTGATCTTTTAATTAATTGATTATCGAAGGGAATTGTAAAATCTGTCGCGCCTTGAATTAGTTTTTCGTCGAGTACTTTCGCCGTGTCAGTCACTAGTGCCTTTGCTTCCTCAGTCTCTTTTTCGATCGGTGCGGAAAAACTATTTAACACGCCTTTAATCTTATTTATGATACCTTGAAAAGTTGTCCCTTTTTTACACTTTCTTGTAAACTTTCTATGATTTTAGGTTCCTCGAGATAAGAATCTAACAACTCTTTTTTTACTTCAGTCGCGAGCCGTTTTCTTACCGAGCTTATAACGTTATCCGGTGTTAAAATCAATGGTTCATATGGAAGATAAATTGGGGCTGGCGTACTAAAATTTACAGGATTATTCGCGATAAGTTCTTTTTGTTCCTCGTAATTCAAAACTGCGTGTTTTAAACTCAAATGTTTTACGCGCGTGGGAGTAATTATTGTGTCTTCCTGTTCGTCTTCACTAACTTCGGAAATAGAAAGATCAGTTGGAAAAAAGGGTCTCTATATTCAAAATCGCGAGGTATTTTTATAGATAATGAAATATTTGCTGCACTTTTTTCTAGTCTATCCTTTAAATATTTTCTTTCTTTTGTCAAATTTTGCACTGTTTCCCTAGGAGTTTTAGTTAAATCGAGAGTATCGAGAGTCTGAACTTTTTCTTTGTATAAATTTAATAACGTATCATTCATAGAAAATTCTAAACTCGTGATTCTTATTTATTTACATAACAATCAGTATTTTTAGGCGAACCTGACATTTTACTTCTAAACACATTATTCCTTTAATCTCTTTTTTTCTCTCAAAAATGTGAGTTTCCCGGCCGATGCACCAAATTTATTATAATAATTAATACAATCTGTCACGTCCAGACTTGCACCAAACACTATAAAAAATATTACAAGAAGGCAAATGGTTAATAAACCATTTGCGTTCCTTTCGCTCTTGTTTCACTAGGACTAGCCTTACGTCTCCGGGAGTAGCGAGCGAAGTTATTTTGAGAGTAGAGATGCAGGATATAATGTGGGATAAATAAAATAATATATGTTTTATTTCGTATTAATCATGCATTATGTATTTAAATATAATATGCTGTTTTCCTTTAAATGAACACGTGCAACTAAATTATTACAGCTTTTTAATGGGCAAAATACATAAATTCACACTATTTTATTTACAATTGCATAAATTTATTTAAGTCAAATAAAGATCTTAATTTTGATTAAATAAACAAGTGTGCGGCGAACACGTTAGCACATTACAGAATAAAATATTCGCAAGGTTATTTTATTATAAACATTAATAATTAATAATTGAAATAAGAATCATTATAAATAAATGCAGATTAAATAAAAAAATTGTAATATATAATAATAATTGTTTTAAAAGAAAACGGTTGGTTCAGCAATCGAAATAACATAAAATATCAGGTTTGCCTTTACGAATAATACAAGCGTATAGATAGCCGAAAAGAATATACCTTAAGTACCCAAATATATAGATATATATATATATATATGTATATGGGTGGTTCTCTGTGACATCGAAGATGAAAAAAATAAATATTGCTATAACTTGTGACAAGGTATGTAATACCTGTCAAAGTTAATAAGCGAGCGAACCCCAATATAAACTAACCTACCTACCCTCACATCTCTAAGCCTACCTAACCTACCCGAAGCTCCCCAAATCCCCAATACTTCTCTTGATTCCTTACTCGTAGCACAATAAAAGCAGCATGTCAGGAGAGGCGATACTACTTCTGGGAGGCTTCGCACCAGGTCCATGGAGCAGCCTGCGATGGCCCAAGGTGCCAGATGGAGCAGCACGAGCAGCAACAGGATATCCAGGAAGCTGTGAAACAGATAAATAATTAATAATAACCCTAAGTAGAAGGAAACAAGGACGCATGTAGTGCACATACTAACTGACAGCTACATGCTAGGAGAGGATTGGAAGTGAGGTTATGGTAATCATAACATTACCATAACTCTCAATTAATAATTAGTAAATAATAAGCAGCACTCCCTCGGGAGATATATATTCACCTGAGAAGCAGCCAGAATCCCCGCAGCAACGCAGCACCGACGAAGAGCAGCAATCACCGACCCGACGCGCACCAGCTGAGAAGCCACCGTGAGAGCGAGTGAGAGAGAAGACTCGAAGATCGGGCCGTCCCGTCTGCACCTGTAACAGAGCAGACTCATTAGCCGATACAGTATATAACACGGAGGAACGATCATATAGGCTTACCTGGGTAACAGCATCACCGGGAACATCGTCCTCTCCGTGGAAGCAGCAGCCCGGCAACGTCGTCCGCCTTGATCAACATGGCCGCGAGCACTCACTACACGAGGCGCGCGAGACGACGGCGGCCGACGGGCGACTCGACGCGAGAAGCTGCGCGCGCACGTCGGGCCCGAGCAGCGAAGCGGCGAACGAGCCCGAGCTCGAGAGAGCTCATCGGGACGCCATCGAGGCAACACCGGCAAACCGAACGATTTATTTCGATTGTATTTTGAGTGTGTGTGTGTGCGAAAGCAATCGACCGAGAGCAGCGAAGTCCGAGGAGACGATCTCCACGTTAATAAGGTGGGTGTACGCCTTGTGGTGGATACGCGTATTCCTTCATACCGTAAGTGTGCTTCCCCTTTTTCTCCCCTCCCCTCCCCTCGCGCAGCAAGTAGCAGCAGCAGCTCGCACGCAGCCGAGCTTGATAATATAAATTCGCCGCGATCATACGCGGCTGGCGCCCAAACCTAATTTAATTGTTATAATAAATTCAGATTATTTTATATAAATTCAAGTGTTTATTTCGCCTTTGACGCCACGCCCTAATCCCCAGCGTGACCGTTACATTGGCGCCCAACGTGGTTTTTCGGCATCGGCACGTTTTTTTTTTGTATGTTAAAATGGCGTCGTATACGTTATATAACCGATGTTGAATATTACGGGATTAAATTAAAATTTTTTAGGAGCAGCATATATAAAATACAACATTCGGCAGCAGCAAATTAAGTTTTTTTTTTTTTCTCTCAAATTTCGATTAAAATAGAAATTGTGAACGTCAAGCGTGACGGAGTAATAATTTAATTATAATAAGCCGTAGCCATTTTTCCCTCCCCCCGCGTGAAGCACACATACGGGAAGGAGGAAGCAGCCGCGTGGCCATATTATCGGCCATCTTTAATTAGTGAACACGTGTTAAATATACACGTTATATTGAATTTTATATTATTTAATTAATGAAATTAATATATATCTATGCAAAATAATTTGTTTCTTTTTACAAAATATTTCGATAATAACTTTTCTAATTTGTGCACAATATTTCTTACACTTATTATTTATGATATTTGTATTATTTTCGAACACGCAATATAACATTTTGTTTCCCTTTTTCCCCCCCTTCTCTGATCGCAGCCATTCCACTTATTAATATAAGCCGTTATTTTAATTTTTTGCATAGTGCTACCAACAAATTAATAGTTTTTTATTGTTGCTTAATATAACTTAGCCTTTATATATAAAAAGTCATTAATATTTTCATTTTCCTTTCCGGCAGAAGCTGCAGTTTAAGTAAATAATAATTTTACAAGGCAGTATTTAAATAATACAAAAAAAATAAATTTTTATTTTTTTCGTGCAAATTAAAAACATTATTTCTTTTTGTTTTGTTTTCTTATTTTAGCAGCTAGCAGCCAATTAATTAAAATTAATTAAACCTTAATTTTGCTTTTAACAAAGTAATAATTTAGCAAATTAGCACATAAAAAATCAAATTAATTTTTTTCTTCCCTTCTTTTCATTTGCTTTCAACTAATTGCATTTAATAACTCCATTTCGCAGCAAACTTGATAATTTTTACGCCTTTCCCTATCAGCAGCCAAAAACCCTAAAAACCCGATATATTATTATTACCCTTGCCTAATTTACCTTATTTTGGATTGTTTCTCCCCTAAATAGTATTTAAGCAGATAACTAGCATATAAGAAACTTCAGCTTTAATTTTTCGTTTTTTACGTTGGGCTGTTAGTTTAATAGCAATAAGTATTGAGCTGCAGATTTTTTGCGCCAAACTTATATCCTCCCCTTCTTAATTATTGATAGAATAATTAAGTTAAAATTCAAAATGGCAGCTAACTACAAACTAGGTAGTAAAATAAATATTGATAATGTAGCACAAGGTGCAGCGATTATTAGGCGCACTATAAATAATACCGCCGATGGTAAAATCACAATTTACTGCAATCAGCTGGATTTAAACATCGACGACGATATACGCACAATTCGTGATCGCGTAGCGCGATACGAATTAATTAGAAATTATGGCCCCTCAGCAGCAGAATGGAGACCAGAAGAAGATGGACGACACTTGGAAGAATTTAATCCAAATGAAGAAGAATCTCTCCTGGATCTCTCATTAACAGAATCCGAAATAACGAATTTCCCTCCCCCTCCCCGAGCAGCAAGAGCACAAAATATTACATCCGGTCGGATGCTATACGTGGAACTGCAAACCGGACAGTCGCAAGGACGGTACCAGGATCCACTGACTATGGAGGAGCCAACGGAATGCAACGAACCAATAAACGAAAGATTGCTACATCCAGCATATCGTCCGCAAGCACAATCAACGTGCAGGCAGTTAAGAACGCCGTCGCCAAGTGAGCAAGAGCAGCAAAGATATTTATTAGAACCGATTATTCCAGAATTATTATATACATCGCCAAGCACAACCGTATCGTTATTGGGAATAAACTCAACGTCGTATTACCCAATTATTACGCTTGCTCCAACTATACCGACAGATGATAATTTAGCAAATAACCCCTTCGTACCAAATACAACTCCCGCAGCAACGCAAAGCACACACGTATATACAAACTCGCAGCCAAGAACGACAAGCAGCATACAACCCTCAGCATTTAGAGCAGTGCAACAAACAGCAGCAGAGCGAAAAATGAACGAGCGTAACCGAATGAACCCTAACGACCCGAGAAGCAGCACACACACAAGCAGCAGCAGAAAAATTCTCCCCAGCGTGCAATGGGAAGATGAATTATCAGAGCAGCAGCAACGACGACAACAAGCACACCAGAGCAGCATAAACGAAGAGCCTCAAATCCAGAATCGAAGCCCTGAAAGAAATACAACATTTAGTATTCCCCCTCCCCAGCAGCAGCAATATTCCCAGCAGCAATATTCCCAGCAGCAATATCCCCAGCAGCAGCAGCAGCAGCAGCAGCAAGCAAATATGTCGATTCCATCTTTTAGGAATTGTTATTCAATTGCAGCAATTTGGAGGATTCGCTTTTCACTAGAGAGAAAAGAACGGTTGAAATTTTCTCTAGATATCATATCCAGTTCAAAGGGACAAGGAAAAGCGATCCCGAAACATTCCTGAGCAATCTCCAGGAATGCAAGGAGACGTATAATCTCACGATGGACGACATAATTAAAGCTCTCCCATCCGTGCTCGATGATGAAGCATGGGATTGGTATAAGAGAGAAAAGAGCAGCTGGCGAAATTTTATTGATTTTGTCGACGCAGTGCGATTGCAATATGGATCGGAGGAAATCCAGAGCAACTTGCAGCAAATAGTAGAAAATCGCACGCAAGGTCCAAATGAAGACATCTCGACGTATCTGTCAAAATTACGAGGGATATTGGACCAAATTAAACCTCCGCTTCCGCTAGCTGATCAATTGGACAGAGCATTTCGAAATTTGCATCCTAGCTACAGATGCAAATTGGAAAGAAGCCAATTTGATAATTTCGCGCAGCTACAGAAGCTAGGCAAAAAGGAAGAAGCTAGGCGGTTACTCGACGAGACATACAAGCCACCACCGACATTGCAAGGTTATGGCTTAGCAAAGTATGGCTACGTCGACCCAAAGCAGCAAAAACCGCGCAGCCTAGCAGCAGTAAGCAGCTCGAGCAGTCCCAAAGCCTCATACCCTTCCCAGACCCCCAAAGACCACACACCCAACCCCAAGTACAACAAAGAGCAGCGATACACCAAGCCCAGTAGCCCCCAACCAAGAAGAGCAGCGCCGAACTCCCCTAAATTTATAGAAGCAGCAAAACGCGATTCCCCAAGGCCTAGCAGCAGCAGCAACACACAACAAAAGCAGCCTTGAATAAAGTAGTCGCCAATACCAGCCAAAGGCAATGGCAAAAAGCAGCAACGACCCCACAAAGGCCCGACTCGCCAAGGAGCCAAAGGCAGCAGCAACCAAGAAGCAATTTAGAGCAGCAACAAGAGCACCAATAATCCCCAACCACCCCAGAAAAACAAAAGAGCCCTGCTTTATTTGTGACCAGTGGGTCACTGGGCAGCAGAGTGCTCTCAAGTATTCTGCTATGGTTGTGGAGACCAGGGAGTCTATATAAGAGACTGCCCTAAATGCAGCACGAAGCAGCAGGGAAACGGCAGCCAGAGAAAATAAGGACCCGTATTTTCTCACCCAAACCCCCCTTAGGGTCTCATCCCTCCCAATTAGCAGCTAACGAGTCCCTTATCCATATCCCGGTGACTGTGTCCCCTCCAACGCCCCTACTCCCCAATACCCAACACCTCCTATCCTCCAACCTTCCCGCAGCATCCGAACCCTTCCCTCCGCCATCCCTCCCCGAGCAAACCGCAGCAGCCCCCTTAGCCAAACCCAAACCCCTAATGTCCCTAAAAATATCTAAACCCCAACCGCAGCCGATCCCATCCCTCCCAAACCCAATCCCAAATCTCCCGCCTTCCCGAGCATCCCCAGAGAGCAGCGAGTGGACCCCTCCTCCCCCAGTTTCGTGCGCATGCCTCGACCGCCACCATCCACATGTTCAGCTGGATGCTGGAACTGTGGCGGAAGAGGACATAGTTGGCGGGCTTGAGTAAGCCCCAACATTTTATTCTGCCGAAACTGTGGGATGAGAGGGTTCCACACTAAGGATTGTCCGCGGTGCAGCGAACATTACTGGGAGATGCAACGGAAGCGCGGAAGACTGTAGATCTCCCTTCCCTCCCTTTCATCCCACCCATACGCAGCAGCAGCAGCAAAAGCAGAAAAAAATATATATTTTATTATTATTTTTTTAATAAATAGTCAATGAAACCAAACTAATGTTGGTGATCATTTAATCCTACATTCTCTCTCCTATGTATTTTTTTTTTACTATCAGCAGCTTAATGTACTAACAGTACTAACAAAACCCAGCAGCCAAGAAATAATATGCACAAAATTATTTTTTATTAATTACGTGGTCATGAAGAAATTTTTTATTTAAATGATTTAATGAGCAAGCAAAATAATGACGCAGTAGCAGCAATATGGTAAAGAGCAGCAAGGCATGCACCAATCTTATAATTTAATAGCAGCATAATATATATAATCGATATTTTAATTGCATTTAAAAATTTAATTTTTGTTATTAAATAAATTGTTTAATAGGAATGAGAGAGAACATGTAAGTATGCAGTATGAGAGTGTCGCGAACGCGAAATGAGCTCTCAAAGCGGTAAGATATAAATATAATGTAAGGGCCCAGCCAATCGTACTTATAAGCACAAAATAATAGCAAAATCGAATCACATACACCGTGTACACTAACACAGATAGCAGCCAAGCAGAATAGTCATGGAGACTAAACACGAGCACACCGCAACAGTAGCACCGGCTACTTGGTAGAAATAAGTTAGTTAAGAAGCAGCATTACTCTCCCCACCATACTAGCAGCGATAATAGCAAATTATTTTTTTTTAGTTTTAGTAAATAAGTATTTATTTAATTTATTATCTTTTAGTTAGTTAGTTTTAAAATTCAGTTACGACTTCCGCGTAACTTCAGTTTGGTGGGGGGGAGTTGTGACAAGGTATGTAATACCTGTCAAAGTTAATAAGCGAGCGAACCCCAATATAAACTAACCTACCTACCCTCACATCTCTAAGCCTACCTAACCTACCCGAAGCTCCCCAAATCCCCAATACTTCTCTTGATTCCTTACTCGTAGCACAATAAAAGCAGCATGTCAGGAGAGGCGATACTACTTCTGGGAGGCTTCGCACCAGGTCCATGGAGCAGCCTGCGATGGCCCAAGGTGCCAGATGGAGCAGCACGAGCAGCAACAGGATATCCAGGAAGCTGTGAAACAGATAAATAATTAATAATAACCCTAAGTAGAAGGAAACAAGGACGCATGTAGTGCACATACTAACTGACAGCTACATGCTAGGAGAGGATTGGAAGTGAGGTTATGGTAATCATAACATTACCATAACTCTCAATTAATAATTAGTAAATAATAAGCAGCACTCCCTCGGGAGATATATATTCACCTGAGAAGCAGCCAGAATCCCCGCAGCAACGCAGCACCGACGAAGAGCAGCAATCACCGACCCGACGCGCACCAGCTGAGAAGCCACCGTGAGAGCGAGTGAGAGAGAAGACTCGAAGATCGGCCGTCCCGTCTGCACCTGTAACAGAGCAGACTCATTAGCCGATACAGTATATAACACGGAGGAACGATCATATAGGCTTACCTGGGTAACAGCATCACCGGGAACATCGTCCTCTCCGTGGGAAGCAGCAGCCCGGCAACGTCGTCCGCCTTGATCAACATGGCCGCGAGCACTCACTACACGAGGCGCGCGAGACGACGGCGGCCGACGGGCGACTCGACGCGAGAAGCTGCGCGCGCACGTCGGGCCCGAGCAGCGAAGCGGCGAACGAGCCCGAGCTCGAGAGAGCTCATCGGGACGCCATCGAGGCAACACCGGCAAACCGAACGATTTATTTCGATTGTATTTTGAGTGTGTGTGTGTGCGAAAGCAATCGACCGAGAGCAGCGAAGTCCGAGGAGACGATCTCCACGTTAATAAGGTGGGTGTACGCCTTGTGGTGGATACGCGTATTCCTTCATACCGTAAGTGTGCTTCCCCTTTTTCTCCCCTCCCCTCCCCTCGCGCAGCAAGTAGCAGCAGCAGCTCGCACGCAGCCGAGCTTGATAATATAAATTCGCCGCGATCATACGCGGCTGGCGCCCAAACCTAATTTAATTGTTATAATAAATTCAGATTATTTTATATAAATTCAAGTGTTTATTTCGCCTTTGACGCCACGCCCTAATCCCCAGCGTGACCGTTACAAACTATGGAATATGTTTTAGAGGTATCCAGTAGTTCTCCTGAATTTTTTCAGATTTTTTCTGGGCCATTATTTTAAGTTACAGAAAGTCAAAGTTGACATTTTAGCACTTTTTTGCATTATATGCCCATTTTCATGAATTTTTAGCTCCCTGGGGATGCATTTTTCACTAAAAACATAAGTATGACTTTTTTTGTAAAATTTTCCGAACTTTTCATTAAAAATACTTTTAAAGACATAAATGTATGCTGTCCCACTCTTGTAAGCCATTTAAACCTTAAATAGTGAAAATCAGCAATTCTGCTCCGGACTCTGGTAACCTAATACTGTCTAAAAGATGTCTTTTTATAGTCAGAAACTGCCTAAAAATTTCCAGAGTGGGTCTAAATCATTAAGATCACTTATGGTCAAAATATCCGGGAAGAGTGCCCGAAATATTAACAGAAATGTATATTTGTTGCCTTATAACGATGAATCTAGTAGCATGATCATTGCAAAAAAATTTATGCACTTACCTTCGAATGGTAGAAAAGTATCTCCACTAGTTTCAGTATCCATCTAATCCCCTGTAAGCTGCTAAAAATACAAATATTATTATAAAATTATAAAAAATTATTTTTTAACCATTTATAATGCTGGATTTTTAGTTTTACATCCCTTACAAGAATTATAATACTAATCTGAAGGATTACTATAAAAGTATCAACATTATTATTATTATTATTCAGCAATACATTGTTTAGATTTCACAAACTTGTCACTGTCACGTTATCATGTTATTCATTATAATTATATATCCGATTTAAAGTTTGTAAGGGATGTAAAACTAAAAATTCAGCATTATAAATAGTTAAAAAATAATTATTTATAATTTTATAATAATATTTGTATTTTTAGCAGCTTACAGGGGATTAGATGGATACCGAAACAAGTGGAGATACTTTTCTACCATTCCAAGGTACGTGCATAAATTTTTTTGCAATGATCATGCTACTAGATTCATCGTTATAAGGCAACAAATATACATTTCTATTAATATTTCGGGCACTTTTCCCGGATATTTTGACCATAAGTGATCTTAATATTTTAGACCCACTCTAGAAATTTTTAGGCAGTTTCTGACTATAAAAAGACATCTTTTAGACAGTATTAGGTTACCAGAGTCCGGAGCAGAATTGCTGATTTTCACTATTTATCTCTATGTCTTTAAAAGTATTTTTAATGAAAAGTTCGGAAAATTTTACAAAAACAGTCATACTTATGTTTTTAGTGAAAAATGCATCCCCTGGGAGCTAAAAATTCATGAAAATGGGCATATAATGCAAAAAAGTGCTAAAATGTCAACTTTGACTTTCTGTAACTTAAAATGATGGGCCAGAAAAAATCTGAAAAAATTCAGGAGAACTACTGGATACCTCTAAAACATATTCCCACAGTTATAGCAATATTTATTTTTTTCATCTTCGATGTCACAGAGAAACACCCATATATATATATATATGTGTGTGTGTGTATTCGGTGAGGAACGAAGGTCCGCCTTGAACGGGGATAGCGGTGTCAAATTGCCGGATAATGTCCTGCTAGACCTGCGGGCGTCGACGTTAGATGTGTATGCTGTTGGAGCCCGATGATTTCCAGATGTCGAAGTCGTAGTTCCTTGACTATGGCTTGTAGTCAATGATACGTCTCGATCCCCAAATACAAGATCTCTCGTGATTTTTAATGCGTATTACTTTAAAGTCCAAGTAGCAGAGCCACGCCCTCGGATAAAAATCAAAGAGTTGACCAGCAGAGCTTCGCCTTGTGAAAGCTTTAGATGAAAAATTAGGTGTGGCTGTGTCTCTTCTGGGTCCTCTTTATATACCCTAAAAATCTATGCATCTGTCTTTGTCTTACACTTCGCCTTGTCTTACACTTTGCCTTATATGGAAATGGTGTAAGTAGTTCTCGATTTTTCTGTGCTTGCACCCGATTGGGCCGTTAGATGTGCGTAATTAAAAATGATCGAATCCCGTGCATTTTCTGTATCGCTTCGTAGTTAATTCGGAGAATTTGCTGTCCCCCTTTTATTATTGCGACGTTACCCAAAGAACGGCTTAATTTATTACTTCCTTCTAATGCTCGAATTTTCTAGTCGATGATTCCCATCGCCGGCTCTTCTCCGAGCATTGATTTTATAGTGCAGTACAAAAAAACTCTTGCGTAACCCTTCGTTTCGATCTCACTATCGGCGAATAATATCTTCAACTCTACTTATCAGTCTCTTTTTCGTTTGAAACACTCGTAAAATAATATGTTCCTTAGCTCTTTTTTATATTACTGCATTTACTTAGAATCATTCTTTATCAACCTTATTTTGTTCGTCTTCTACGCCGTATTTTTATTCTAAACTACGCAGTACTTTTTACGAAAAATAATAATATAATTTTCGTCGGGACGCGACACTCCTTTCCCCCTCTCGTGACAATTCCCGCCCGGGTAGACAGGTCGGTGGTTCGCTTCGCGGGAGCCACTTCACGAGAGAAGGCGCGCGTGACGTAGGAAGCTTCTACGTCAGAGCTCTCTACGTCAGAGATACATACGTCACACGGTGTGACGTATGCCATCAGGTTAAGCAGCCGATCATTTACGGATCGGTTGCTCGTAACTCGTTAGTTAATAGGTTTTAACTACTTGTTTTCGCGCTGATCTCGGGGTAGTCATCGGTACAACTACCCTTAAATTGTTAACGTTCATTTGTTGTTAATTTATTAGTATTGAATTGTTTATTTAATAAATTGACTCGGCGAGACAATCTTTCTCGACAATTAACGTAAAATATCCATTGTTGATAGTGTTTTACCGGTTACTGTCCTATCCTACGAATACCGCCCTCTCCGGTGTTTATCCTAGTTGGCAATTTTGGGCATAGGGCCCAACACACGGTATCTAAGTCAAACGAGGTGTTTGACGTTGTTAACGGCATTGCACGGGAATCAAAGTGATTCCCGGCCGCATCGTGGGACTGCACACTTAAGGTTGGTAAGTTGGGACAAATTGGGCCTTACCGGGGGCCTTACATTTCCCCAGTACCTACCCCGTTACAATATATATATATATATATATATATATATGGGTGGTTCTCTGTGAAATCGAAGATGAAAAAAATTATTATTGCTATAACTGTGGGAATATGTTTAAGAGATATCCAGTAGTTCTCCTGAATTTTTTCAGATTTTTTCGGGGCCATTATATTAAGTTACAGAGTGTCAAAATTGACACTTTAGCACATTTTTGCATTCTATGCCCATATTTATGAATTTGTAACTCCCAGGGGGATGCATTTTTCACTAAAACATAAATATGACTTTTTTTGTAAAATTTTCTGAAATTTTGATTAGAAATATTTTAAAAATCATACATGTATGCTGTCACACATTTGTTAGCCATTTAAACCATAAATAGTGAAAATCAGCAATTCTGCTCCGGACTCTGTAAACCTAATGCTGAAATGTAATGTCTAAAAGATGTCTTCTTATAGTCAGAAACTGCCTATAAATTTCTATGGTGTGGGTCTAAATCATTAAGATCTCTTATGGTCAAAATATGTGGGAAATGTGCCCGAAATATTAATGGAAATTTATACTTGTTGCCTTATAACGATGAATCTATTAGCATAATCATTGCAAAAAAAATTATGCACTTACCTTGGAGTGGTAAAAAAGTATCTCCACTTGGTTGAGTATCTATCTAATATTCCGTAAGCTGCTAAAAATACAAATATAGTTATACAATTATAAAAAAATTAATATTTAAACATTTATAATGCTGGATTTTCAATTTTACAACCACTTTAAGAATTATAATACTAATCTGAAAGATTACTATAAATATATTTTTTTTTTTAAATTTTGGTAGTTTCCACGTACACCTTTTTACAGGTTTTTACGTATCCCCTACACCTTTATTCCATTTCCAATTTTACCCCCTCTTTACCCCACCTTCTCGCATTCGCCCGGGGTTATGCCCGTGGAGAGAGGGAAAACCTGTGGCCAAACCCGTTGGGATAAATGCCATTTAGGAAAACCTCCTCCGAGAAGGGCGGTGTATTCGAGAACAATTCTGTTTGGGTGGCAAGGTCACATTGCGTAGACTTTAACACCGAAACCGAATGCCTCACACATTCCGCTCACGTTGTGGAATGTGAAAAAACACCTAACCGATCATTTAAGCTAAGCCCGAGAACGGTCACCCATCCAAGTGCCAACCGCGCTCGGTGCTGCTTAACTTTCATGACCGGCCGAGGTGCGTTTCCGCCACTCTGCCACCGTGTCGGTTCCGATTACTATAAATATATTAACATTATTATTAAAATAACTGAATATACGTATTTAATACAAAAAATATATCAACAAATCAGATCTGAGATTATAATGATTAATATAATTTATTGACAGTAACAAGTTTGTGAAATTCAAACAATGTATTGTTCAATAATTTACTTCAGATTAGTATTATATATCTTGAAAGGGTTGTAAAACCAAAAATCCAGCATTAGAAATGTTTAACAATTAATTTTTGATAATTGTATAATATTTGTATTTTTAGCAGCTTACAAGGGATTAGATGGATATTCAAACAAGTGGAGATACTTTTTTGCCACTCCAAGGTAAGTGCATAAATTTTTTGCAATGATTATGCTAATAGATTCATCGTTATAAGGCAACAAGTATACATTTCTATTAATATTTCGGGCACTTTTCCCACATATTTTAACCATAAGCGATCTTAATGATTTAGACCCACTCTGGAAATTTATAGGCAGTTTCTGACTATAAGAAGACATCTTTTAGACAGCATTAGGTTTCCAGAGCCCGGAGCAGAATTTGCTGATTTTCACTATTTAAGGTTCAGTTGGCTTACAAGAGTGTGACAACATACATGTATTACTTTAAAAGTACTTTTAATGAAAAATTCAGAAAATTTGACAAAAAAAGTCATATTTATGTTTTTACTGAAAAATGCATCCCCTGGGAGCTACAAATTCATGAAAATGGGCATGCAATGCAAAAAAGTGCTAAAATGTCAATTTTGACTCTCTGTAAATTAAAATAATGGCCCCGAAAAAATCTAAAAATTCATGAGAGCTACTGGATACCTCTAAAACATATTCCCACAGTTATAGCAATATTAATTTCCTTTAACTTCTATTTCACAGAGAACCAACCATATACATACACTAGGGGGGCTTCGCCCCCTTGAGCGCTTCACGTGCCAACCCCCTCTTTTTATTTTCGAAAAAGGTTTTTCGTAATTAATTTATTAAAAAAAAATGTTTTAAATTGTATTATTTTCTCACTACCATGGACACCTTAGAAATTAAACAGATTCACACAACACCTTGGAGGTACTGTTATAGTGCAATGGGTTTTATACCAAAAATTTAATTTTTTTTTTTAAATACGATTATAATTTATAAATAAAAGTTTTTACCAAAATTTAGTGTAATGAAATCAGAATAAAAATAATAAAAATAATAGAGACATAAGAAATGTTAACTGTAAATTTAAAACTATATGAATTCTTATAAAGCTTAAATTTATATTTTAATAATTATAAATGTTAATAAAAAATTAACTTACCAAAAATAGTAAAGTACATATACTTACTAAATTGTAGTATTTAGTAACAACTTATTAAAATTTTGGACTACTTTAGAAGGATCTAAATAGAACTTAACCTCCTAAAATTAATTTATTTAATGACGAAGGATCATCGCCAGAATTTCTATGTCATTAATATTTTATACTCTTAGAGTAATAAAACTTTATTCTTGAATAAATAAATTTTTGTATTAATTTTTAAGAACTCTTTATAGCGGCATATAAACAAAAACCTGTTTCCTCCATTTCTCCCGTAATTCGTAATTTGCACCCTCTTTCAAATTTTGCGTTTTAATCCATAATTATATCCAATTTATTTTTCCCTTTAGTTACAGTGAATAATAGTAAATAACCTTCTGTTTCTAATAAATACATATTTGTTTATCTAAAATATTGTTTTATATAAATATATATCATCTACTCACTTATATATCCATACAATTGTGAAATTTTAATTTAAAAAATATTTAAATTAAATGCTCCTAAATTCGAACAAGCAGGACTTTTGATAAATACGCGCGGGTGAACAGTGCTGTGTGCTCGACAGCGCCGAAAATTAAAATGGCAGATGCGCGTAAGGATGGAATGTGCCAAACGTCGCCCATCTTCCGTCAAAGGAGGCCGGTGGAGAAGGAAAGGCCCTCACCACCTCAGCATACTCCGGAGAAAAGGAAGAAGGGGTCGAAGCAGCTCACTAACGAAAATGGGCCAGCAGATGCTTCGTCACCCGTTTCTTGAGCGGTGGGAATCAGTCGAAGGTCCCTGACTGGGCTACTGTAGCACGCAAGAGCAAAAGAAAGAGGCTCAGCAGAATACGCAGCTGAAGCAAGCCAAGAATGTCGGAGGACCGCCAAAGGTGCCCAAAAAACCTATAGAGGTCGTAAAACCAGCTCGTCCCGACGCCATTAAGATTAAAGTTTCAGGAGGGCGAGCCGATGCCGACATCCTTCGGCAAATACGGGCCGCACCAAACCTCAAGCCGTTGGGAGAAAGAGTCTCCCATATCCGGCGTACCAGAGGAGAAGATCTGCTCATTGAGCTTGGAAGACCTGGCGTAGGAACTCCAGATCTCGAGGCAGCGGTCTCGTCCACATTACGTGAGTTAGCAGAGATCCAGATGCTGACCCACAAAGAGTTTATTACTATAAAGGACATGGACGCGGCCACGACGGCGGAGGCAGTGGCAGAGGCAATCTCTGCGGTGATCGGCCCAAATATGGTACCTTCTGGGAATATAAAGCTTAGAAGGTCATATGTAGGCACTCAGATGACCAGTGTTCTCTCTCCGCATCAGCAGCAAAAAAGCTAATACAGAATGAGAAGCTTCGGATAGACTGGGTCAACTGCAGGGTTCGGCTCCGCGAGCCGATCACGCGTTGTTACTGATGCCAGGAGGTCGGCCACTTCGCAAAGTCTTGCAAAAGCGCAGTCGACCAATCATCGCAGTGTTTCCGGTGCAGCCAAAAGGGCCACAAAGCAGTGGATTGCGCGGCGGATAAGAACATAGCCGCGCCTAGGGTTGAACAAGCTGGCAGAAATGGTTAGGGTGCTACAAATCAACCTAGACGATTGTGCTGTGGCCCAGGGTCTGCTGTCACAGTTGGTCAGAGAAGAGCAGACCGACATTGTTATCGTCAGCGAGGAGTACAGGGATCTCATTAAATCGACATGGGTGAGTGATGCCATTGGCAGAGTGGCCATCTGGGTAGGTGAAAACACGCATGTATTCGCAAAAATGGCCGCTCACCTCCCCAATTTTTCCTGGGTGGAAGTGGCGGGTATGCGAATATATAGTTGTTACCTCCTACCCAGTGAGAGCATCGACGGATTTCTGGGATCCCTTGATGCCATCGTTACTAGTGCAAGGTCCTCCCGATTGCCAATAGTCACTGGAGAGGATTTTAATGCCTGGGCAACAGAATGGGGCAGTACGAAAACGAACCCTCGTGGTCGTACACTCCTCGAGGCTTTTGCGATATTGGAGTTGGAGATTGCTAACACTGGAACGATTCCCACTTTTACCAAGGCGGGGAGGTCGTCTATAGTAGACCTAACCTTCATCGATCCCAGATTTATGAAGAGAGGGTTTACCTGGAAAGTTAGTGATCGCTACACGGGGAGCGACCATCAAGCACTCCTCGTGTACCAGCTCCACTCGACGATTAACAGGGCAGCAGGTCTGAACATAAGTTTCCAATACAAGAGATGGGTACCGTCTACCTCCGACCGAAAAATGTTCCTCGGCTCCATAGCAGAAGTCGCTGTCAAACGAACACCGGAAGAACGAGCCGAGGAACTCATGCGTGCCATAATTGCGGCTTGCGATATCTCTATGGCCGGGAAATCCATCCCACGTGGTCGTCCACCTATTTATTGGTGGAATGAGAATATCGCAAAATTATGCCGTGAGTGTCTGCGGACCCGACGACTGCACCAGAGAGCTCGGAACCAGCCGCAGTACCAAGAACTAACCGCGGCCTGCGAGAATAAACGGAAAGAGCTCAAGACTGAAATTAAAGCAGCTAAACGCAAGTACTGGCGCGAATTTTGCGAGGAAGTGGACCGCGATCCCTGGGGTAAGCCCTGCAAAATGGTAATGAATAAGATCAAATCCAGAGGCGCCTCAATGCCATCGTGTCCACATTTTCTTGACAGAGCGGTGCGCCACCTATTCCCACAACATTAGGAACGGGCAGTCGAGACAGGCTTAATGGGGACCGACAGTGCAGTCGTGCCGTCAGACATTAGCATAAACGAGCTGAAAATGGCTGCAAGGAGAATATCCATCCGTAAAGCTTCAGGGCCGGATGGAATACCTGGTCTGGCCATTAAGACCGCTGCACTGAATGTGCCACAGATTTTTGCGGACACATTTAGTGCATGTTTTCAATTAGGATGCTTCCCAGCAAGGTGGAAGGTACAGAGGCTGGTGCTTTTCCCAAAAGGGGACGTTATAAGTCGAGTTGTCGAGCTGGCCACCAATGCCATCGGTGGTACTAGGAATTCTAGGCGCATGTGTGCTATCATCGCACTGGATATCCGCAATGCCTTTAACTCGGCTCGGTGGGAAAATATTATGGACAATTAATGGTGCCGGTCTACCTACGCAAAGTCATCTCGAGCTACCTCACAGAACGGATCCTCTTCTATGACACCGAGGATGGCACGCACTCCTGTAACATCACCGGAGGCGTGCCGCAAGGTTCGGTCTTGGGACATCTTCTTTGGAACGTCATTTACGACGGACTGCTTAGACAGCAGCTTCCACAGGGAGTGTCGATGGTGGCTTTTGGCACGCCACCTTTACTGTAAATGGTAAACGTATAAGATCAGCGGACACGGTGAAATACTTAGGAGTTATCTTGGATGCGCGGCTAACATTCAAGGAACACCTACTGAATGCAGGGTCGAAAGCCACAGGAGTAGCTAGAGATTTGTCGGGCATAATGCCCTATATCGGAGAGCCAAAGGAGGCACGTCAAGCCCTTTTAGCGGCAGTGGTAAGCTCGGTAATTTTATATGGAGCCCCGATTTGGGCGGAGGCCCTAAGAAGTAACCTAAGCTACGGTGCATCCTATCGGTGAGCCTGCAGAATAGCCGCACTAAGGGTGGCTCATGCTTATAGGATCGTGTCAGATATAGCCCTCTTGGTGATCGCGGGAATTCCTCCCATTGATCTTTTGGCGATAGAGAGGACTGATACATACAGAAAAGGTCGGCGTACCTTAGAAAACAGCAGCGTAGCAGCACGTGGTAGTAGCACTCGGTGGTCAAACAGGACCATCGAACTGTGGCAGCAGAGATGGGATTCGGCAAGCAAAGGTCGCTGGACCCACCGCGTCATCCCAGATGTCGCCAAGTGGACGAGTAGGAAACACGGATTGCCCGACCTGCCCTGGTGTCCTCGATTCGCAGAAAAAAGGTGTGTTTTCCAAACCTTTTGGAAGGGGCCTTTGACACCAGAGGGTATTGGGATGTGCCTTCTTGGTTCACAAGATGGTTGGGATGTCGTAGTGACCTTAGCAGCATCCATTGTGGGGCGGCTCAACCATATCAGAAAAGAAGAAGAGCGTACAAGGGGAGACATTAGTAACCGCCCCACATGCACGGGACAGTGATATTATTGCCGATCACGAAGGGCCAAACGTGGCATGACTGCCCCTCTCGAAGTAATGCCTCACGGCAGTTTCCGAGGGCTATGGGAGGGGAAGATCAGTCGAGAGGAGGAGCCCTGCCAAGACCAAAGGTCTTTTATTAGGTATGGGTCACGCTGACCGAGTCCCACACTCCGTGCGTGAAGATTTTTACCGCCTCCCCAAAAAAAACACACACACACACACACACACACATTCCCATACCCACATACATACATACATATATATATATATATATCTATGTATGTACTATGGTCTCTGGAACCATATATGCCCTTATATGGGGGAAGGAAAAATTTTTATATACATTGGCATATATTAGATCCCTCAAATCTTAGACAGGACGGCGGTGAACGATTTATACATTGTAGCGCTGCACTGGGGATCAGGGTGCAGGTTAAATAGGGTCAAGAATTAATTATAAATAAAATAAGCCTTTATTAACAGAAATAATAATTAAAGGGGTGGGCGCCAGCCGCGTTGATTCGCGGCAAGTAAGCGATAACTCGCGGGTTATCGTAAATTAGAAGTTCTCTGGTACAGCTATCGGTTCGCTTTAAGGGAGGGGAAGGGGAAGGAGGGAATCAGGATCTCGCACACACTATTACGGATACTCGGCGGTACCGTACGCAGCGAGAGTCCTTGATCGTCGTTCCTGATTATCTGCATTCATCTAATTGGTACGGCATGAGTTTCAGGTACGAAGCTCACCCGCCGCCGCTTGCTGCTCGAGGCCGAGTCACCCCTCTCTCCTCGACGACGTTGACCTCGCTGATGTATAGCCGCTCCGTCTACGGCTCTAGGTAGGTATTTGGTCATGAGGTTTACGCACATATGTGTATTTGTATGC
This sequence comes from Theocolax elegans, assembly GCA_026168455.1. NCBI lineage: Eukaryota > Metazoa > Arthropoda > Insecta > Hymenoptera > Cerocephalidae > Theocolax > Theocolax elegans. Next base: position 56,613,186 of record CM047426.1, read on the forward strand.
GTGATTATCCGGAAGATCGGCTGTACACGTTGTTTGTGTACAGCAACCTAACCTCAATTTACCCTATGATGTTCCTTGTACAGCTGTAGTGATTATATACAGCTGTACATATATTTCCTTGTCTTTTGTCTTCTGCCTGTGGCTATTTATCCTCTTCCTTGCTCCTTACCCTCTTACTGCGTATTTGTTCTTATTAAATATCTTGTTTACAGCTGTATCTTGCTTGGCGTTGGAGATTCTTCTGCTTCCTGCCTGGATACTACCTCATCGCCTTGACTGCTATACTATGAAGCTTCGGAGAGTCCTGGAGGCTTCCTGGTGATCGCCTCCCTTGAATATCCTGTTTGCAGTATCAGACTCGGAGGAGCCCACCTGATAACCTGATAATCTGAGCTCGCCCAAGGTCCTCATCGCCAGGACCACCTCAGTGTTGTGTACTGTGCTTGGGAAAGGGTATTTAGTATGTGAGGGTAGGCAGGGCGTAGTTGATGTGCGGGTAGGTAGCTAGGGAAAAGTATACGGGTAGGTAGGTGTTCGCCAGGGGTTCTGTCGCTCGCTCTTGACATGTGGAAAGCACATTGTCACAACTCCCGCCCACCAAACCGAAATTACGCGGAAGTCGTAATTTCAATAAAATGATAACAGTAATGCTAAGCTAAAAAAAAAAATAATAAAATAACAAATGCTGCTAATTATTATTTTGCTTAAAATTTCCTTTGCTTATATAATGCTAAAGTTGGTGGGGGTAATTACGCTTGCTTACTTAATAAATATCCAAATAGCCGGTGCTATTGGTACGGGGTATAGATGTATAGTCTCCTTGACTAGCTGCTTGGCTGGAAATCTGTGTATGTATACGCGCTGTATGGTGTATACTTTTAGCTGCTTTTAAATAAATTAAAATTAATTTTAATATAACGACGACTGGCCCCAATACATGGAATATAACATTATAAAATAGAATTTTCGCAATTGTTTGAGAGCTCTATCCCTACTCGCGATACTCTCATACTTCATACTTACATGATGGCAATCATACTCATACTGTTATACAAATTAATATATAAATTTAGGGAATAATGAAAAATAATAAAATAATAAACATGAAATAATATAAAATACAAAAAGAAAATTAATAAGGTGTGGTGAATTATTACCTTCTGCTGCTTATAAGTTTAATTTTTAATTTTTTTACCTACTTGTATTTTATTTCTTTAATTGTCTTTATTAATCTTTCGGGGCATACCTCGCTTTCTAGGTGGGTTATTGCTACTCGGGTTGTTTTGCTGTATATTTTGTGCTATTGGGCGCTGCGAAGGGGAAGAATCAATTTTAGGTGGGATAACGTTTCTAGGAGGGATATAACGCTTAAGATCATTTACGTAGACTTTGACCCTCCGCTTAGTATCTTCGTCTTCAACAATATAATAATTTGCTGATACAACTTCTACTACTCTCGCGGGGCCTATGTTTATTGGTGCCATTTTTGCTGTAAAGTGATTATCTTTTGACGACAATACCCTATTGCGTCGACAAACTCGATCGCCAACTTGGTATTGTACCAGTCTACGTCCTTTATTATAGTGTCTAGCTTGTCTAGCCACTTCTGTGTCTATATGTTTTCTAACAACATCATATATTGCTGGAAGTCTAAGTAATCTTTCGATCCATGCTGCTGTATTTGATGCTGGAGGGGGGTCTGAGGACTCTAGGTGCTTTCGTATAAGGGCTGTTGGTATCGGGTTTCTGCCAAAATTTAAAAATGCTGGGCTGTACTTAGTTGTAGAATGGACAACTGTATTGAGAGCGAAGCAGAACTCTCCTGTGTCGATCCCACTCCCGATGATCTTCCTCAATGAAGTTATTTATCATCGGTTTTAAATTTCTATTTACCCTCTCTACAGGGTTAGCTTGTGCGAAATAGGGCGGAATTAATGATTGTATAATTCCGTACTGCTGTAATTTCTCTGAAACTTGGCGATTTGCAAATTCTGTCCCATTGTCCGAAATTAGGTATTTGGGACAACCCCATCGGTTAATGACTAACTCATCGAACGCTTGGAGTACGCTTTTTGCGTCGGCTCGTGTCAACGCTTTCATTTCGACATAACGGGTAAATAAGTCCTCAAAGACAATTATGTACCTGAAACCTTGCTTTGATGGTGGTTTCGGTCCCATTATGTCGACTGCTACTACTGTTTAAGGTCTATCTATGTTCCTGCCTTCCATTATTCCTGCTAGAGCCTGCTGATTGCTCTTATGAGCTTGACACTCTTGACAAGCTCTCACATAATTGCAGGTATCATAGTATATACCTGGCCAGTAGTAGTAGGTGGCTAACCTTGCATATTTTTTGTCATTTCCCAAATGACCTGCTTGCGGGGTGTAGTGCGCTTCATAGAGAGCTTACTCTCTATCAGCTGCTGGCAGAATTAGCTTCCAAGCATCTAGGTCGGGGACTAATGGGTCTACGAGGGGATTGGGACGGTGTGCGTATAAAAGGTTGTCTTTTATACATAAATCAGGGTACTTTTGGGGAGATTTTATTACTGCTTGGATTTTCATTTGGTACCAAAGATCGCTTGTAATAATTATGGCTGTAGCTGCTAATGCTGTATCTTCATATGCTCTCGAAAGTGCGTCAGGTACTTTATGATATGCTCCTTTCCTGTGCACAAACTTATATTTATAATTTTGCAAGATTGTGTTCCATAGAGCCAATCTGCCTGTCGGATCCTTGATGTTATGAAGCCAGAGAAGGCGGTGGTGGTCTGTTACCACGGTAAACTCTTCGCCTTGAAGGTAACCTTTGAGTCTTCCAATAGATCACAAAACGGCTAAACACTCCTTCTCTGTCACCGTATAATTACGTTCTGCTTTACTAATTGTACGGCTTACGTAATATATAGGGTGTGCTTCACCATTTATTTCTTGGGTAAGCACATCGGCTATAGCGTAGTCGTTAGCATCGGTTTGGAGGGTAAAGGGGAGGGAAAAATCGGGGCGGGCTAAAACAGGGGCTTGGGTAAGTGCTAGCTTTATTTTCTCGAATGAATCCTGCTGCTCCTGATGCCATTGCCATCTGACATCCGTTCGCGTTAAATAATTTAACGGTGCTCTGTATTCTGCTAATTCACCGATAAACCTTGAATACCGACCAATTAAGCCAGTAAAACGTCTGAGTTGCTTTAAATTGGTTGGGGCTGGATACTCTAGTATCGGTCGTATCTTATCTATATTTGTTTTAAGGCCATCCTCATTAACAATATATCCTAGATAAGTTACTTCCGCGCAACAGAATTCGGACTTTTCTCTGTTTATTTGCAAGTTTACCTTTTTGTACTATTCTTAACCATTTTAGGTGTTCCTCAAAGGTTTTGGCTGTAATTATAATATCGTCCAGATATGCGAATACGTTAGGCTCCCATTCTGGCTTTATGAGCTTGTCCATCATTTTCTGAAAAATTGCAGGTGCATTCGATAGGCCGTAGGGGACTCGGGTAAACTGAAATAATCCTTTACCGGGAAGTGAAAAGGCTGTAATTTCGCGGCTTTCTGGTGCTAGAGGGACTTGGTGGTAAGCTTGGGATAAATCAAGCTTACTAATGTAACGACTTTCTCTCAGATGATCGAGAATGTCGTCCATATTTCGAATAGGGTACGCTATTTTCTTGGTAACAGCGTTAACCTGCCGGAAATCTATGCAAAAGCAGTATTTTTCGTTTGCTTTTGGAACTATAATTGGGCAGCTGCACCACAGGCTTTCTGAAGGCTCTATGATACCTTCCTTTAGCATTCTGTCAATTTCCTCGTATCTAGCCTGCAGCATCCTCCGCGAATAACGACGGTTTCGTTGACGAATAGGTTCGGCACCTTGCACATCGATTTTATGGGAATCTAGGTTAGTTACACCTAGCGTTTTTGGTATTGGGGGAATCATCTCATTTAATAGCTGCTGTAACCTCCTTTCTTGTTCCGCTGTAGCTCGTTTCAATCCTCCTATGCTTACTAGGGCAGGTAAGCAATTAGGGTCTTTGCCATAAGGATAAAAATGATGTACGATACCTTTATCAGTCCACCACGTATCATTTTCGTAGCATATATTCATGTTTGCTTTACGTTTAAAGTCGATACCTAATATGCAGTCATAATGCAAGCCATCTGCTACTTGGAACGGCATTATAATAGTTTCACCATCTATTTCCATGGTTACATCTATTATACCTTGTATTGGTACAGCTGTACCATCTGCTACGTTAACGGCTGAATTGCTGGATTGTCTCAATTTATGCTGTAATATTCTATTCATTCCTCGCCCAATGAATGAGTGTACTGACCCATCGTCAAGTAAAGCTGTAAGTTTCTGTCCGTTTAACTCTATGTTAAAGAAGTGACGTGGATCGATGCCGGGTATTTGCTGTATTAGGGAATTATTTGCTACTAAGTGGGAGGGTATTGACCATTTTGGATGTTTGGGTGAGAAAATACGGGTCTCTATTTTCTCTGGCTGTAGTTTCCCTGGCTTCTGTTCTTATTGCAGCTGCAGTTTGCGTAATTTGTGCCTTGAACACCGCAATTACGACAGGTTGCAGGTTCTCGACATTCTGCTATCCAATGCCCAAGATTATTACACCTAACGCAAGGCTCTTTGAATTTTCTTGGGTGAATTGGCTTTTGCTCTACGTAGTTTGGCGTGCTTAATTTATGTAGCTTGAATTCCTTCTTTTTTGGTCATTCAACCCTTTGTTTAGTTTCCTGCGCTCGCTGCCAATAACTGCTACTCTTATTATTCTTTACAGCTTTGCTGTACTGCTGCTTAGACTCTTGCTTAATGGGTGCTGTATGTTTTCTTGCTGTTTGAGGGCTGTTTGGCTTGCATGGGTACTGGTGCTGTATTTTCTTTTGTGGGTTGGTAGCTATGGGTGCTGTAGACTTTGGGGGTACTACAATATTTTCGCTTTGCTCTGAGGAAATTGCTGCTAATTTGCGTGTTTTTGTTTGCATAGGATCAACATATGCATATTTTGCTAGGCCGTAATTTTGAATGACTGGTGGAGGTTTGTACGTTTCATCCATTAAACGTCTTGCTTCCTCCTTTTTACCAAGTCGCTGCAGCTGTATGAAATGATCGAAATGGTGTCTTTCGATTTTCGATCTATAGCTAGGGTGCAGGTTCCGGTACGCTCTGTCCAACTGTTCGGATTGAGGTATCGTTGGCTTGACCTGGTCTAGCATACCTTTTAGCTTAGTGAGGTATGTCGAAATATCCTCATTTGGTCCTTGTGTCCTATTTTCAATAGCTTGTCTAAGCTGGCTTTGCGTTTCCTCTGTTCCATGTTGTAGTCTCAGTGCATCTACAAAAACTAAATAGTCTTTCCAGCTGCTTTTCTCACGCCTGAACCATTTCCATCCTTCGTCATCTAAGACTGATGGCAAAGCTTTAAATATATCCTGAGTCGAGAGACCATAACTTTCTCTACATTCCTCAAGATTTGATAAGAATGTCTCCGGATCATTCTTTTTCGCCCCTTAAATTGGATATGGTGGCGTGAGAATATTTGTGCTGTCCTTTTCTCCCTTATAAAGGTAGCATCTTCTAAGCGAAGGGGTAATACGAAGTCAAATTTATGCTTAACTGTGTCGTCGTTAAGCTTGGTACTGTATGCGTTAATTCCATCATCGAATTATCACATACTGGTGACGGTGAACTCAATCTATATGCTGTAGATTGTTCTTGAGGGCGATTAGCTGCGCTGCTCATCCTTAAATTTGCAATATTTAATCGCTGCATATTTTCTCTCTCGTTGCTGTTTTCCCTTACAGCAGATTGCATTTCCGATCCGTATTTCATTTCCGGTAATGACAACAAATTCTCATTACTTATGGAGATTGGATCTCGGTACTGTCCTCCTGATTGGCCGGTTGGCAATTGAATATAAAGCATTCGTTTTGCTTTACTACTTCTTGCTGGAGCTGTATCTATAGCGATAGTGGGGATATTTCCTCTTTCTGATTGCGTTATGGACAAATCTGTTTCAATAATCGGGTTAGCCTCATCTACTGCTGCATTCCAGTCAGCAGACGATGGTCCGAAACTACGTCTAATTTCGTACCTAGCTAACCTATCTCTAATAATTTTACAATCCGAATCTATATTTATTCCGACTTTGCTCGCGTATACCGTGATTCTACCATCACTGGTATTATTAATATTGCGTCGTATTACACCGGCACCTACTGCTGGTTGTAACACCGATAAGTCTTCTTCCAAAATTAAATCAAGGTCATCACCGTTGTGAGACATTTTGATTAATTTATTGCAGCTTATTTTCTTTTAATAATTAAATAAATATTATTATTAATAGCTCTTATTAACTCGATTGCCGTGAAATTTTCTTAGCTCTTGTTTAATTATATCTAATTTAAATTAAACACACCAAGCAAAAATTAAAAAATACCAATGAAAGAAAAAAAAACAATTTTCAAGCTAAGCTAATTAAATCAAATTCACTTTCACTAAGCAATCCTCATACAGCAAAAAAAATAAACAAGCTTGCTTTATTATGAGCTGGGCAGTACGGGAATAAATACAGCGGAAAAATATGTATATATATATATATATATATATATATATATATATATATGGGTTATCAATTATTATATTATATATTATGCAGTGTTATTATTCTGGGAAAATAATATATACAGCTTTTATTTATACACCAAAATATTCACTAAATATTTAATGTTATTAATACTACAATCAATCAGTATTGGGGTATATGTGCAAGGAACGTGCAAATTGTGCTTATTTAAATAAAATATCAACTGGGTTAGGCAGGCAGCAAACAACAATAAACAAAAATTATGCAGTATAATTTGTATACACTAACTATATTTATCGGGAAGCAATTGGGGAGAAATTAACTTTTTGTTGCAATGGGTATAGCAGGACAAGCAAAATTGATTATTATTATTTATTAAGCTAACAATAAATAAAACTAGCAAAATGTGTGTTTAATTGAATAAGCATTAGTTGTATATAAGCAAAAAGAAAAACACAATTTAATCAAACGTGATAATAGCAAGGGAATATTCAATAGCATTAATATGTATTATATATATAACCAATGGAATTTAATATGCTTAACAAAAACAAATTATAAATTATATTTCAAGCAGCTTGAGTTATAATTATAACTATAAAATGCAAATTGGTTATCAATTTTATATGTACTACAATTTGAACAACAAAAAAAATTTTTAAATATTTGCTTATTACAGCTGTATGGGTAAGAAGGAAAGGGAAAATGAATTATTTTAATTTTATATTAACCAGCGTACCCAAAAAAAAACAACTATTCATAACCAAATATCCAAGCAGTGCAAATAATACATTAAAAGAAAAAACAAATTTATATTTTCCGTGCACGTGTTCAATTATTAATTATCAAAAAGACCGTTAAAATGGCCGATCGGCTTCTTCCGGTGTGTGTGCGAGCTTGCTTGAAGGAGAGAAAAAGGCAATATGGCCGCTTATTTGCGTCGCGCTTCGACGCTTACAGTAATTCTATTCGCTTTTAACTATTAAAGAAAACAAAAATGCTATACGCCACTTTACGCTAAATTATTAATTTATTTAACTGAAAAAGATCCCTTATAAACAACCACGTCGGGCGCCAATGTAACGCTGCACTGGGGATCAGGCTGCATGTTAAATAGGGTCAACAATTAATTATAAATAAAATAAGCTTTTATTAACAGAAATAATAATTAAACGGGTGGGCGCCAGCCGCGTTGATTCGCGGCAAGTAAGCGATAACTCGCGGGTTATCGTAAATTAGAAGTTCTCTGGTACAGCTATCGGTTCGCTTAAAGGGAGGGGAAGGGGAAGGAGGGAACCAGGATCTCGCACACACTATTACGGATACTCGGCGGTACCGTACGCAGCGTGAGTGAATTATCCGCCAACCTTTATCGAGGAAATCGGCACTCGTCCCTCAAAGGCGATATCACTCTCTCTCTTTCTCACACACTCGCTATGTCTCTCCGACTGTCGAGGCACAGGACACGATGTCTCGATATTAGCTAACGAGTTGTCCGTTCAGGACGGCGGACCGTAGAGCTCTCCCTCGGCGTGCTTGAGAGCTCCGTGTTCGTACCGCGTGCCTGCGCAGTACGTACTCGTGCGCGGCACCTCGATCTCGCGTCTCGCGAGCGAGTCGAGTGCCGCTGTATTCAGGCTGTATCTGTATAACTCAGCTGTATGGTGATGATGACCTGGTGCTGCTGCCGTCTCGGAGATGCGGTACAACCTCTTCCCAGATAACTAATAATTCGTTCCTGATTATCTGCATTCATCTAATTCGTACGGCATGAGTTTCAGGTACGAAGCTCACCCGCCGCCGCTTGCTGCTCGAGGCCGAGTCACCCCTCTCTCCTCGACGACGTTGACCTCGCTGATGGATAGCCGCTCCGTCTACGGCTCTAGGTAGGTATTTGGTCATGAGGTTTACGCACATATGTGTATTTGTATGCGTGATTATCCGGAAGATCGGCTGTACACGTTGTTTGTGTACAGCAACCTAACCTCAATTTACCCTATGATGTTCCTTGTACAGCTGTAGTGATTATATACAGCTGTACATATATTTCCTTGTCTTTTGTCTTCTGCCTATGGCTATTTATCCTCTTCCTTGCTCCTTACCCTCTTACTGCGTATTTGTTCGTATTAAATATCTTGTTTACAGCTGTATCTTGCTTGGCGTTGGAGATTCTTCTGCTTCCTGCCTGGATACTACCTCATCGCCTTGACTGCTATACTATGAGCTTCGGAGAGTCCTGGAGGCTTCCTGGTGATCGCCTCCCTTGAATACCTGTTTGCAGTATCAGACTCGGAGGAGCCCACCTGATAACCTGATAATCTGAGCTCGCCCAAGGTCCTCATCGCCAGGACCACCTCAGTGTTGTGTACTGTACTTGGGGAAAGGGTATTTAGTATGTGAGGGTAGGCAGGGCGTAGTTGATGTGCGGGTAGGTAGCTAGGGAAAAGTATACGGGTAGGTAGGTGTTCGCCAGGGGTTCTGTCGCTCGCTCTTGACATGTGGAAAGCACATTGTCACAACTCCCGCCCACCAAACCGAAATTACGCGGAAGTCGTAATTTCAATAAAATGATAACAGTAATGCTAAGCTAAAAAAAAAAAATAATAAAATAACAAATGCTGCTAATTATTATTTGCTTAAAATTTCCTTTGCTTATATAATGCTAAAGTTGGTGGGGGTAATTACGCTTGCTTACTTAATAAATATCCAAATAGCCGGTGCTATTGGTACGGGGTATAGATGTATAGTCTCCTTGACTAGCTGCTTGGCTGGAAATCTGTGTATGTATACGCGCTGTATGGTGTATACTTTTAGCTGCTTTTAAATAAATTAAAATTAATTTTAATATAACGACGACTGGCCCCAATACATGGAATATAACATTATAAAATAGAATTTTCGCAATTGTTTGAGAGCTCTATCCCTACTCGCGATACTCTCATACTTCATACTTACATGATGGCAATCATACTCATACTGTTATACAAATTAATATATAAATTTAGGGAATAATGAAAAATAATAAAATAATAAACATGAAATAATATAAAATACAAAAAGAAAATTAATAAGGTGTGGTGAATTATTACCTTCTGCTGCTTATAAGTTTAATTTTTAATTTTTTTACCTACTTGTATTTTATTTCTTTAATTGTCTTTATTAATCTTTCGGGGCATACCTCGCTTTCTAGGTGGGTTATTGCTACTCGGGTTGTTTTGCTGTATATTTTGTGCTATTGGGCGCTGCGAAGGGGAAGAATCAATTTTAGGTGGGATAACGTTTCTAGGAGGGATATAACGCTTAAGATCATTTACGTAGACTTTGACCCTCCGCTTAGTATCTTCGTCTTCAACAATATAATAATTTGCTGATACAACTTCTACTACTCTCGCGGGGCCTATGTTTATTGGTGCCATTTTTGCTGTAAAGTGATTATCTTTTGACGACAATACCCTATTGCGTCGACAAACTCGATCGCCAACTTGGTATTGTACCAGTCTACGTCCTTTATTATAGTGTCTAGCTTGTCTAGCCACTTCTGTGTCTATATGTTTTCTAACAACATCATATATTGCTGGAAGTCTAAGTAATCTTTCGATCCATGCTGCTGTATTTGATGCTGGAGGGGGGTCTGAGGACTCTAGGTGCTTTCGTATAAGGGCTGTTGGTATCGGGTTTCTGCCAAAATTTAAAATGCTGGGCTGTACTTAGTTGTAGAATGGACAACTGTATTGAGAGCGAAGCAGAACTCTCCTGTGTCGATCCCACTCCCGATGATCTTCCTCAATGAAGTTATTTATCATCGGTTTTAAATTTCTATTTACCCTCTCTACAGGGTTAGCTTGTGCGAAATAGGGCGGAATTAATGATTGTATAATTCCGTACTGCTGTAATTTCTCTGAAACTTGGCGATTTGCAAATTCTGTCCCATTGTCCGAAATTAGGTATTTGGGACAACCCCATCGGTTAATGACTAACTCATCGAACGCTTGGAGTACGCTTTTTGCGTCGGCTCGTGTCAACGCTTTCATTTCGACATAACGGGTAAATAAGTCCTCAAAGACAATTATGTACCTGAAACCTTGCTTTGATGGTGGTTTCGGTCCCATTATGTCGACTGCTACTACTGTTTAAGGTCTATCTATGTTCCTGCCTTCCATTATTCCTGCTAGAGCCTGCTGATTGCTCTTATGAGCTTGACACTCTTGACAAGCTCTCACATAATTGCAGGTATCATAGTATATACCTGGCCAGTAGTAGTAGGTGGCTAACCTTGCATATTTTTTGTCATTTCCCAAATGACCTGCTTGCGGGGTGTAGTGCGCTTCATAGAGAGCTTACTCTCTATCAGCTGCTGGCAGAATTAGCTTCCAAGCATCTAGGTCGGGGACTAATGGGTCTACGAGGGGATTGGGACGGTGTGCGTATAAAAGGTTGTCTTTTATACATAAATCAGGGTACTTTTGGGGAGATTTTATTACTGCTTGGATTTTCATTTGGTACCAAAGATCGCTTGTAATAATTATGGCTGTAGCTGCTAATGCTGTATCTTCATATGCTCTCGAAAGTGCGTCAGGTACTTTATGATATGCTCCTTTCCTGTGCACAAACTTATATTTATAATTTTGCAAGATTGTGTTCCATAGAGCCAATCTGCCTGTCGGATCCTTGATGTTATGAAGCCAGAGAAGGCGGTGGTGGTCTGTTACCACGGTAAACTCTTCGCCTTGAAGGTAACCTTTGAGTCTTCCAATAGATCACAAAACGGCTAAACACTCCTTCTCTGTCACCGTATAATTACGTTCTGCTTTACTAATTGTACGGCTTACGTAATATATAGGGTGTGCTTCACCATTTATTTCTTGGGTAAGCACATCGGCTATAGCGTAGTCGTTAGCATCGGTTTGGAGGGTAAAGGGGAGGGAAAAATCGGGGCGGGCTAAAACAGGGGCTTGGGTAAGTGCTAGCTTTATTTTCTCGAATGAATCCTGCTGCTCCTGATGCCATTGCCATCTGACATCCGTTCGCGTTAAATAATTTAACGGTGCTCTGTATTCTGCTAATTCACCGATAAACCTTGAATACCGACCAATTAAGCCAGTAAAACGTCTGAGTTGCTTTAAATTGGTTGGGGCTGGATACTCTAGTATCGGTCGTATCTTATCTATATTTGTTTTAAGGCCATCCTCATTAACAATATATCCTAGATAAGTTACTTCCGCGCAACAGAATTCGGACTTTTCTCTGTTTATTTGCAAGTTTACCTTTTTGTACTATTCTTAACCATTTTAGGTGTTCCTCAAAGGTTTTGGCTGTAATTATAATATCGTCCAGATATGCGAATACGTTAGGCTCCCATTCTGGCTTTATGAGCTTGTCCATCATTTTCTGAAAAATTGCAGGTGCATTCGATAGGCCGTAGGGGACTCGGGTAAACTGAAATAATCCTTTACCGGGAAGTGAAAAGGCTGTAATTTCGCGGCTTTCTGGTGCTAGAGGGACTTGGTGGTAAGCTTGGGATAAATCAAGCTTACTAATGTAACGACTTTCTCTCAGATGATCGAGAATGTCGTCCATATTTCGAATAGGGTACGCTATTTTCTTGGTAACAGCGTTAACCTGCCGGAAATCTATGCAAAAGCAGTATTTTTCGTTTGCTTTTGGAACTATAATTGGGCAGCTGCACCACAGGCTTTCTGAAGGCTCTATGATACCTTCCTTTAGCATTCTGTCAATTTCCTCGTATCTAGCCTGCAGCATCCTCCGCGAATAACGACGGTTTCGTTGACGAATAGGTTCGGCACCTTGCACATCGATTTTATGGGAATCTAGGTTAGTTACACCTAGCGTTTTTGGTATTGGGGGAATCATCTCATTTAATAGCTGCTGTAACCTCCTTTCTTGTTCCGCTGTAGCTCGTTTCAATCCTCCTATGCTTACTAGGGCAGGTAAGCAATTAGGGTCTTTGCCATAAGGATAAAAATGATGTACGATACCTTTATCAGTCCACCACGTATCATTTTCGTAGCATATATTCATGTTTGCTTTACGTTTAAAGTCGATACCTAATATGCAGTCATAATGCAAGCCATCTGCTACTTGGAACGGCATTATAATAGTTTCACCATCTATTTCCATGGTTACATCTATTATACCTTGTATTGGTACAGCTGTACCATCTGCTACGTTAACGGCTGAATTGCTGGATTGTCTCAATTTATGCTGTAATATTCTATTCATTCCTCGCCCAATGAATGAGTGTACTGACCCATCGTCAAGTAAAGCTGTAAGTTTCTGTCCGTTTAACTCTATGTTAAAGAAGTGACGTGGATCGATGCCGGGTATTTGCTGTATTAGGGAATTATTTGCTACTAAGTGGGAGGGTATTGACCATTTTGGATGTTTGGGTGAGAAAATACGGGTCTCTATTTTCTCTGGCTGTAGTTTCCCTGGCTTCTGTTCTTATTGCAGCTGCAGTTTGCGTAATTTGTGCCTTGAACACCGCAATTACGACAGGTTGCAGGTTCTCGACATTCTGCTATCCAATGCCCAAGATTATTACACCTAACGCAAGGCTCTTTGAATTTTCTTGGGTGAATTGGCTTTTGCTCTACGTAGTTTGGCGTGCTTAATTTATGTAGCTTGAATTCCTTCTTTTTTGGTCATTCAACCCTTTGTTTAGTTTCCTGCGCTCGCTGCCAATAACTGCTACTCTTATTATTCTTTACAGCTTTGCTGTACTGCTGCTTAGACTCTTGCTTAATGGGTGCTGTATGTTTTCTTGCTGTTTGAGGGCTGTTTGGCTTGCATGGGTACTGGTGCTGTATTTTCTTTTGTGGGTTGGTAGCTATGGGTGCTGTAGACTTTGGGGGTACTACAATATTTTCGCTTTGCTCTGAGGAAATTGCTGCTAATTTGCGTGTTTTTGTTTGCATAGGATCAACATATGCATATTTTGCTAGGCCGTAATTTTGAATGACTGGTGGAGGTTTGTACGTTTCATCCATTAAACGTCTTGCTTCCTCCTTTTTACCAAGTCGCTGCAGCTGTATGAAATGATCGAAATGGTGTCTTTCGATTTTCGATCTATAGCTAGGGTGCAGGTTCCGGTACGCTCTGTCCAACTGTTCGGATTGAGGTATCGTTGGCTTGACCTGGTCTAGCATACCTTTTAGCTTAGTGAGGTATGTCGAAATATCCTCATTTGGTCCTTGTGTCCTATTTTCAATAGCTTGTCTAAGCTGGCTTTGCGTTTCCTCTGTTCCATGTTGTAGTCTCAGTGCATCTACAAAAACTAAATAGTCTTTCCAGCTGCTTTTCTCACGCCTGAACCATTTCCATCCTTCGTCATCTAAGACTGATGGCAAAGCTTTAAATATATCCTGAGTCGAGAGACCATAACTTTCTCTACATTCCTCAAGATTTGATAAGAATGTCTCCGGATCATTCTTTTTCGCCCCTTAAATTGGATATGGTGGCGTGAGAATATTTGTGCTGTCCTTTTCTCCCTTATAAAGGTAGCATCTTCTAAGCGAAGGGGTAATACGAAGTCAAATTTATGCTTAACTGTGTCGTCGTTAAGCTTGGTACTGTATGCGTTAATTCCATCATCGAATTATCACATACTGGTGACGGTGAACTCAATCTATATGCTGTAGATTGTTCTTGAGGGCGATTAGCTGCGCTGCTCATCCTTAAATTTGCAATATTTAATCGCTGCATATTTTCTCTCTCGTTGCTGTTTTCCCTTACAGCAGATTGCATTTCCGATCCGTATTTCATTTCCGGTAATGACAACAAATTCTCATTACTTATGGAGATTGGATCTCGGTACTGTCCTCCTGATTGGCCGGTTGGCAATTGAATATAAAGCATTCGTTTTGCTTTACTACTTCTTGCTGGAGCTGTATCTATAGCGATAGTGGGGATATTTCCTCTTTCTGATTGCGTTATGGACAAATCTGTTTCAATAATCGGGTTAGCCTCATCTACTGCTGCATTCCAGTCAGCAGACGATGGTCCGAAACTACGTCTAATTTCGTACCTAGCTAACCTATCTCTAATAATTTTACAATCCGAATCTATATTTATTCCGACTTTGCTCGCGTATACCGTGATTCTACCATCACTGGTATTATTAATATTGCGTCGTATTACACCGGCACCTACTGCTGGTTGTAACACCGATAAGTCTTCTTCCAAAATTAAATCAAGGTCATCACCGTTGTGAGACATTTTGATTAATTTATTGCAGCTTATTTTCTTTTAATAATTAAATAAATATTATTATTAATAGCTCTTATTAACTCGATTGCCGTGAAATTTTCTTAGCTCTTGTTTAATTATATCTAATTTAAATTAAACACACCAAGCAAAAATTAAAAAATACCAATGAAAGAAAAAAAAACAATTTTCAAGCTAAGCTAATTAAATCAAATTCACTTTCACTAAGCAATCCTCATACAGCAAAAAAAATAAACAAGCTTGCTTTATTATGAGCTGGGCAGTACGGGAATAAATACAGCGGAAAAATATGTATATATATATATATATATATATATATATATATATATATATGGGTTATCAATTATTATATTATATATTATGCAGTGTTATTATTCTGGGAAAATAATATATACAGCTTTTATTTATACACCAAAATATTCACTAAATATTTAATGTTATTAATACTACAATCAATCAGTATTGGGGTATATGTGCAAGGAACGTGCAAATTGTGCTTATTTAAATAAAATATCAACTGGGTTAGGCAGGCAGCAAACAACAATAAACAAAAATTATGCAGTATAATTTGTATACACTAACTATATTTATCGGGAAGCAATTGGGGAGAAATTAACTTTTTGTTGCAATGGGTATAGCAGGACAAGCAAAATTGATTATTATTATTTATTAAGCTAACAATAAATAAAACTAGCAAAATGTGTGTTTTAATTGAATAAGCATTAGTTGTATATAAGCAAAAAGAAAAACACAATTTAATCAAACGTGATAATAGCAAGGGAATATTCAATAGCATTAATATGTATTATATATATATAACCAATGGAATTTAATATGCTTAACAAAAAACAAATTATAAATTATATTTCAAGCAGCTTGAGTTATAATTATAACTATAAAATGCAAATTGGTTATCAATTTTATATGTACTACAATTTGAACAACAAAAAAAATTTTTAAATATTTGCTTATTACAGCTGTATGGGTAAGAAGGAAAGGGAAAATGAATTATTTTAATTTTATATTAACCAGCGTACCCAAAAAAAACAACTATTCATAACCAAATATCCAAGCAGTGCAAATAATACATTAAAAGAAAAAACAAATTTATATTTTCCGTGCACGTGTTCAATTATTAATTATCAAAAAGACCGTTAAAATGGCCGATCGGCTTCTTCCGGTGTGTGTGCGAGCTTGCTTGAAGGAGAGAAAAAGGCAATATGGCCGCTTATTTGCGTCGCGCTTCGACGCTTACAGTAATTCTATTCGCTTTTAACTATTAAAGAAAACAAAAATGCTATACGCCACTTTACGCTAAATTATTAATTTATTTAACTGAAAAAGATCCCTTATAAACAACCACGTCGGGCGCCAATGTAACGCTGCACTGGGGATCAGGCTGCATGTTAAATAGGGTCAACAATTAATTATAAATAAAATAAGCTTTTATTAACAGAAATAATAATTAAACGGGTGGGCGCCAGCCGCGTTGATTCGCGGCAAGTAAGCGATAACTCGCGGGTTATCGTAAATTAGAAGTTCTCTGGTACAGCTATCGGTTCGCTTAAAGGGAGGGGAAGGGGAAGGAGGGAACCAGGATCTCGCACACACTATTACGGATACTCGGCGGTACCGTACGCAGCGTGAGTGAATTATCCGCCAACCTTTATCGAGGAAATCGGCACTCGTCCCTCAAAGGCGATATCACTCTCTCTCTTTCTCACACACTCGCTATGTCTCTCCGACTGTCGAGGCACAGGACACGATGTCTCGATATTAGCTAACGAGTTGTCCGTTCAGGACGGCGGACCGTAGAGCTCTCCCTCGGCGTGCTTGAGAGCTCCGTGTTCGTACCGCGTGCCTGCGCAGTACGTACTCGTGCGCGGCACCTCGATCTCGCGTCTCGCGAGCGAGTCGAGTGCCGCTGTATTCAGGCTGTATCTGTATAACTCAGCTGTATGGTGATGATGACCTGGTGCTGCTGCCGTCTCGGAGATGCGGTACAACCTCTTCCCAGATAACTAATAATTCGTTCCTGATTATCTGCATTCATCTAATTCGTACGGCATGAGTTTCAGGTACGAAGCTCACCCGCCGCCGCTTGCTGCTCGAGGCCGAGTCACCCCTCTCTCCTCGACGACGTTGACCTCGCTGATGGATAGCCGCTCCGTCTACGGCTCTAGGTAGGTATTTGGTCATGAGGTTTACGCACATATGTGTATTTGTATGCGTGATTATCCGGAAGATCGGCTGTACACGTTGTTTGTGTACAGCAACCTAACCTCAATTTACCCTATGATGTTCCTTGTACAGCTGTAGTGATTATATACAGCTGTACATATATTTCCTTGTCTTTTGTCTTCTGCCTATGGCTATTTATCCTCTTCCTTGCTCCTTACCCTCTTACTGCGTATTTGTTCGTATTAAATATCTTGTTTACAGCTGTATCTTGCTTGGCGTTGGAGATTCTTCTGCTTCCTGCCTGGATACTACCTCATCGCCTTGACTGCTATACTATGAGGCTTCGGAGAGTCCTGGAGGCTTCCTGGTGATCGCCTCCCTTGAATACCTGTTTGCAGTATCAGACTCGGAGGAGCCCACCTGATAATCTGAGCTCGCCCAAGGTCCTCATCGCCAGGACCACCTCAGTGTTGTGTACTGTACTTGGGGAAAGGTATTTAGTATGTGAGGGTAGGCAGGGCGTAGTTGATGTGCGGGTAGGTAGCTAGGGAAAAGTATACGGGTAGGTAGGTGTTCGCCAGGGGTTCTGTCGCTCGCTCTTGACATGTGGAAAGCACATTGTCACAACATAATATATATATGTATATTTATATATATACATATATATATATATATATACATGTTTATAATAGAATTATTGGAAAATGTAATAATTAATGTTTTTCATTTTTAACCCATTGTAAATACACACACGCGCGCGCACGCACATATATATATATATATATATATATATATATATATATATATATATATATATATATATATATATTATAACGGGGCGAGTACTGGGGAGTATAAGGCCCCGGTTAGCCCCAATCTGTCCCAACTTACCAACCTAAGTATAACAGTCCCACGATGGGGCCGAGAATCATTTTGATTCCCGTGCAGTACCGTTAACAACGCCAAACACTTTGTTTGGCTGTCAAACCGTGTGTTGGGCGCTATGCTCAAAATCGCCAACTAGAATATACGCTAGAGAAGGCGGTATTCGTTGGAAAGGACTATCACCGGGAAATATATTATTAACAAGCGAGATATTGTGTTAGTCGGCAAGAAAGATAACCTCGCCGAGTCAATTTATTCAATAAATAAATAATTATTAATAAATTAGACAATAACAATTGAGGGTAAGTCGTATCATCGACCTCAAGTTCAGCGCGAAAACAATCAATTAAAAACCTCTAGCGGTCGCGTTATAAGCAACCGATCCGGGAACGATCGGTCACTTAACCTGATGGCTGTGATGTCACTCCGTGTTATGTATATAGCTCTGTCTCCGTTATCAGTACGGCGGGAAAACCGGCGGGAAGACTGGGAGTGATTCGCCTCGAATCTACCTCTTTCTCTCTCCAATAGCCGGGACGCCTCTAGAGCCTGTCCTCTCTGTCTGCAACGACCAGCGGGGAAGTGCAGCTCCGCACGTCAAAGTTCGAGGTGGTGGGGAGAACACTCCAATACACCCACTCACACAAAGTTCTTCAACGCTTTTTATTATGTGCGATAAAAATACCCCGGCTTCGTTCACACTGCTTCATACCTTCACGCGCTATGTTGATACTCTCAGCTGGACGCGTTCTACTCTCGCGGGTTCGTGCGCGCACATCCCCTTCTAGACGTTTTTTCGTTACTCACCTGATCATAGGAGTTGGTTCGTTCGCTCCAGTTTTCTGAGTTAGCCCTGCTTCCTGCACGCCGCCTTGCAGCGACAGAGCGGACATTTCGGTTCCTTGAAACCACTCGTTCCGCTTGGAGAGAGCTGAGGCTGCAGCCGATCCTCTAGCTCCAAGGCCCTTCACTTAGCGTCGACCGCTTTCTGTTGGAGACGCCGGTGCTCTTCAGCAGCCTTCCGATAGGCTGCCTCAGATCTCAGCCACTGCTGGCGTTCCTCCTCGCGCTTTTCCTCTTCCGCAGCCGCTCTGTCCTGCTCCTCGCGCTGCTGTGCGCGAAATATAGCCAGGACCTGACGCTCCTTCCTCAGGTCATGAACTCGCTCACCCTAGACACCCTGGATAATGAGAGCCGTAGTATGAGCCTCAGCGAAAGCATCAAATTTCGCTAAGGCCTCCTGTTTGGCTACCCGTAGCTGGATCCTCAGAATCTTCATTCTCCTGAGGGCAGCTTCCATCTCCTGTCACTTCTCTTCGGGGTTGCGCAGAGGTTCCGTATTGGGACCCGTTGGAGTGTGACCGACGGAGTTGGGGTCTGGCGGTGTCAAGTTCCGACGTGACTTTCCCCTGCGGAATGGACTACACCGGGTCACTCTCCGTCTCCTCCCGCTCTGGTACCGCGGATGGCTGTGTCGACGAAGAGGGAAGAGGAATATATTCCCCTTCGTGTGTGTCAGTCGGTCCGAGGGGTTTGCACGTAGGCCGTGTCCCGGCCCTGGCTATCCTGCAGGACCTCTTCCAGGACAACGGCCGCGATGTCCTTTTGGCCACGGCGATGCTCCTCCTGGAGCTATTGCTGCTGGTAGTCTAAGGCAGTAGGTACAGCTGACAGTACGTCAGCTGCCTGCATCTCGTCGTGGCTCTCCAGGGTATCTATCATCTTGGCTAGGAGGGACTCCAGGGCTTCTTGGTCAATCTCGATGATCATCTACAACAAAATTAAGATCTCAGGTTATGGTCCATCGTTCAAATGATACTGTTCGTTTTTATATAGGTTTTGGCCTTCGTCCTCGGGGAACCGTTTCTGGCTGTGCATCAATATGTTGCCTTACTGGGGATCAGCGTCGCACGGTCGCATTTGCTTTTCGGGGGCGACCACGTGGTTTTTTTGGAGCGCGGGCCCTCTCTAAGGACATACGCGACGTCTCGCGTGGATTACACCGATTCCCTTCGCCGGGTCACACACTCGCATTATACTCCCTCTTAGGGGAGGTCCCGCTCGCTACAGGCGGGTCGCACGTTGCCTGTTGGTCCCTCGACAGTTGAGATCTCTTTAGTTGCTCCTCATCGGTTGACTCAGCATCAGCCACGGGGAGCTATCTCTTTAGATGCTCGATGAGAGATACTTCTTGGTCCCCTTGATCATCTTGTAGGGCATATGTGTTCATGCCTTTCCTAGTGATGATCAGATATGGCATTGTGTACTTCGGAGCAAGCTTTGCCGAGATACGTTGTGCGCTGGACAAGAGGATCCGGTTGCGTTTCCACACCAGATCTCCTATGTCGAATTCCGCTGGCCTTCGTCGTGAGTTGAAAATTTCGGCTTGCCGGGCCTTACTGGCAGCCGACTGACGGTTTGTGTTCTCGTGCAGTCTTGGTAACTGTTTAATTTTGTCATTCCAATCCTGCAGTCTCCGGAACTCCAACTGTTGCTGGGCAAGCCGGTCTTGTTCTCGACGAGCTGTAGTAGGCACAGCGGGTTGGCGACCGTAGTTCAGCATAGCCGGGCTCCATCTAGTAGAACTTTGCACCACTGTGTTTAGTGCAAAGACTAACTCTGGCAGTTTCTTTTCGTCCCAGTCGCTGTGCCTATCCTGGATATACGACGCCACCATTGTCTTAAGGGTCTGACTGGCCCTCTTGACAGGATTGGCCTGTGCGTGATTAGGGGCTGTCGTCGAATGATAAACTCCATTGGCTTCGAGGTATTCGTCTACGAGTTTATTTTTAAACACGGTCCCGTTGTCCGAATAAAATACTTCCGGGGTGCCAAACTGATTAATCACTCATTCGTGAAGCTCGCGGACTATCGTCTTCGCGTTAGTTTTTCTTATCGGGATTGCTTCGATCCAGAGCTTGAATAGATCCTGGAATACTAGGATGTATTCGTATCCTTAGCTAGGGCGTGATATCTCCTGCTACCACCTGCCATGGACTGTTTGATTGATCCTGAGGGAGCACGTTGCTCGAACTTGCATTACTGGCACACTTGATATTGCCTGACGTAATCCGGAATGTCTGCGTAGAACCGTGGCCAATAATAGTTCTGGTCCACGCGGGTGAATATCTTTTCCCTTCCGAGATGGCCAGCTGATGGGTCATCGTGACACTCTCTCAGAATGGAGTGATGATTCTGTACGGGTACAACCAGCTTCCATGCTTGCTCGTCATCCATCATTTCTTCCAATTCCTTGTTGGGACGATAGATATATAGATCCCCTCCGACTAGTTTTTAGTCGGCAAAATCGCGAGGTCTGTCGGAAACGTTTTTGATCCAGTCTAGGTACCCAGAATCCTGAGTCGTTTGAATTCACGACATTGCTGCTATTGTAGGTTCGTCGTCTTCATACATGCGAGATAGGGCATCAAGAACGTGATGAAGAGCTCCTTTTTTGTGTTCGACGACAAAGTCATGAGCTTGAAGCTCTAGATACAATCTCGCTAGTCGGCTAGTTGGATTTGTCACATTACACAACCAGCGAAAACTACTGTGATCCGTTATCACTTTGAAGTGGTACTTCTCTATGTAAGGTCTGTACTTATTAATAACCTAGACCACGGCCAAGCATTCTCTCTCCGTAACGCTATAATTCTTTTCTGGTGCTGTGAGAATGCGACTGGCAAAGTCAATGACTATTTCCTCTCCGTCTATTTCCTGGACATGCACGGAATCTATGCCGGTGTCGCTCGCGTCCGAATGCAAGCTAAACAGTCCATCTGCATTGGGATGCTGAAGAACTGGCGCAGTCATGATCAGGGGCTTCAGCTGCTGGAAGCCTGCTACTGTTCATTTAACTATTCGTACACTTGGTTCTTCTTCTTTGTGAGACGTGTAAGCGGTTCAGCAATCGTGGCATAATTCGGCATAAAACGCCGATACCACGACGCCATGCCGAGGAATCGTCGAAACTGTTTGAGGTTCTTGGGAGCCGGATAAATCCTTATAGGCTCTGTCTAAGCTGGGTCGGGGCGAATTGCATGGCAAAAGACACACTTGTCTTTATTCACGGTCAGTCAGCCTCAGTCAGTCTTTTCAGCACGGTCTCTAGATGCTTCTTGTACCCTTCAAATGTCTCGGTGACTATAATAATGTCATTGAGGTAAGAAAAGGCATTGGGATCGAGATCCGGACCAATGACTTGATCAATCATGCGTTCGAATGTCGCGCCAGCGTATGCCAATTCGTATGGCATCCGCTTAAACTGATACATTCCCATCCCTGGGACTGGGAAAGCCGTATAAGGGCACGACTTCCTCTGGAGAGGTATTTGATAGTACGTAGAGTTCATGTCCAGGGTACTAATGTACCGACATCTCTTCAGCTTGCGCAAGATATCCTGCATTTACGGGAGAGAATAAGCGTCCGGTTTCGTTAGGGCATTGACTTTCCTAAAGTCAATGCAAAACCGACGTGACCCGTTCTCCATGAGTACCATCACCACACGGCTTGACCAACCGCTGTCCGAGGGTTCTATGATCTCTAAATCTAGCATTTATCGGATTTGACGGTGCATCTCTTCCTGGATCTTCTCCGACGGAATACCCTATCTTCTCACAGCCAGCGCAGGTGAGAGGCTTGGTCGGGTTGAAGGTTGAGCCTATTCGATACTTCGGCTGTTCCTTCCTTTTTTCCCTAGGTGGACTCGCACTATTTTTCTCCTGTCTTTATCCGGAGTTCTTCCTCGTGCCGTTAGGCCTACCCAACCTCCTATTTTTCGGAGATCGGTTCGCCGGCGAGCTTTTCTTCGGAGAGCCGGGCCTTCTCCTACGGAACTGCCGAGTCGTCGACGCCAATTGGAAGACGGTGGGCTGTAGCGCATCCTTCTGGGCTCAGAATTGCTCTAGAACCCTTCATTTTTTTTAAAAGGAAGAAAAACCACCTGGAAAATCGGATAATCCAATTTTAGAAAGGAAAAAATGGGTGAGTATTCAGTGTAATATATTAGGAAATTTGAAACATACTAAAATATCATTTCTCATATATTTTGACACGCTGAAACTGAATCTGGAGTTTATTTTATACGTAAGCTCTTTGAATTTGGAAAATATGCTAGAAAACTGTGAAAATTGCTGAAAATTGTGAAAATTTGCATTAAAGAGTCCGCATTTATTAGGCAATACATTTTTTTAAACTGATATCATGCATGATTTTTATATATTTTGACGCGCTGAAACAAAATTTATGGTCTATTTTACTCGTAGGTCCTTAAAATTTTAAAAAAATTGTAAAAAACCATGAGAAATCTCAAAAAAATCCTAAAATTTGTCTGTAAGAGCTTAAAATACATTTTTTGTGATTTCATTATTCATGTTTTTTGTGTATTTCGATACGTTTAATCTGACTACAAAATATCACCAGTGAATTATCTTTATTACTCTGAAAAAAAAGAAACTGACGTTGGAGAATTACTGTATTTTAAAATATATAACCTCAACATTGTAGCAATTCTCTCATACTTTTGCTCGCTTGTACCAAACTCTGCTATCTTCAAATGTCTTATGCAGCGGATTTCTTTTTCTTTTTTCCCCCTTTGCCTTGGTTTCTCTTTTCAGCATCCAACAAAAATCTGCCACCATATTAACATTCCACTTTCCTTGATAGCGATGTTCCATTTCCTTTTGATATCCTGGTGAAATCGTTCACCATGTTCTCCGCTATAGTCTCCAAGGCTCACTGGGAAGTAGTCCAGGTGCAAGTACAGGAAATGCAATTTCAAGTTCATCAAGCAGCCTAACTGCTCGAAACATTTTCTCAACAATGTTTTGTTAATCCTCACTTTTATGATTACCCAAAAAGTTTTGAGCAACTTTTTGAAACCTAGCCATGCTTCTTTTTCATCGTTGGTCATTTTTGTAATAAACGTATCATCCTTAAACATGGTGCGAATTTGAGGACCGTCAAAAATGCCTTCTTTTAGTTTGGCATTGCTTATTTCCGGAAACTTTTCTCCTAAGTATTCAAAGCAGTCACCGCCTTTGTCCAAAGCTTTAACAAATTGTTTCATGAGACCTAATTTAATGTGAGGTGGTGGAAGCAAAATAACTGATGAATCGAATAAATGTATACGAATGATGTTTTTCGATCCGGGTTCAAAGTCTGTTCTTTTCGGCCATATCTTCTGTACGTAATGACAGGAGAGATCGCGGAATACCGGTGCAGGTGGTACACCCACCTTATCGGAGTGGAGATCGTCTCCTCGGATTTTGCTGCTCTACAGTCAATTGCTCTCGCGTACACACACACACTCGAAAATATCGATCGGTCGTGTATCGTTGGCCGATGCTGCCTCGTTGGCGTCCGAAGAGCTCTCTAGAGCTCGGGCTCGTTTGCTGCTTCGTAGCTCGGGCCCGACGTACGCGCGCAGCTTCTCGCGTCGAGTCGCCCGTCGGCCGCCGTCGTCTCGCGTGCGCCGTGTAGTGAGTGCTCGCTACCATGTTTACACGAGGCGGACGATGTTGCCTGAGCTGCTGCTTCCCATGGAGAGGACGGTATTCCCAATCATGCTGTCTACCAGGTAAGTCCTTACAATTGTTCCTTTGTGTTAGCTTATCGGCTAATAAGTCCTCTTCGTTACAGGTACAGACGGGACAGCCGATACTCGACTCTTCTCTCTCACTCGCTCTAACGGTGGCCGTGCAGCTGTTGCGAGTCGGTCCTCGCTGCTGCTCTTCTTGAAGGCTGCGTTGCTGCGGAAATTTCAGGCTGCTTCTTAAGTAAATATCTAGCTGTTGAGAGAGTGCTGCGTATCTAATATTAGTTATTATTTGAGAGTTATGTTAATGTTATGATTACCATAGCCTCACTTCTATCCTCTCCTGGTATGTAGCTGTCAGTTACTGTGTGCAACTACATGCTTCCTTGTCTCCTCCTAATTGGGATTATTATTGACTATTTAATATGTTACAGCTTCCTGGAGTCCTTGTTGCTGCTTGTGCTGCTCAGCCTGGCACCCTGGGCCATCGTAGGCTGCTTCACTGGCCCTGGTGCGATGCCTCCTGGAAGCCGTTTAGCCTCTCCTGATATGCTGCCTCATTGTGCTACGTTGGAGGAACCAGGGAAAGTATTGGGAATTTGGGGAGCTTAGGGTTAGGTTTGGTAGGTTTAGAGATGTGAGGGTAAGCAGGATAGCTTATATTTGGACTCGCTCGCTTATTATATGACAGGTATGAAATACTTTGTCATACTATATATAGTATATATATATATATACATATATTTACATATTTGTTTATATATATTGTCCTATAGTAAAAGTTGATAAATTTTTAGTTAAATAGCGGTGAAACCAGCTGGTGTTGAAAAAAACTTGGCAAAATTCACTTTGTGAGGTCAGAATAACTTATGAGCAAATAGATTCCAGTACCTAAAAATTTTTTCTGTATTCTGAAAAACATTTGCAATGTGTACCCAAAATTTGGTGCATTTTAAAACTTTGATCGGACCATTTCACGTGGAATACCCCATATGTATATATTGGTGTTCGCTAGGGGTTCAGTAACTATTACTTTGACATGCGCAAAGTACATCCTTACAATATATATATATATATATATATATATATATATAACTTTAGTTTCCGGGCTGATTCCCGATACCTAACATAAGTTTCCGGGATTTTTCATAAAGTTCCTGTCATCCCTGAAAATCTGTATGTGTAATTGTAGCTTCCTGGCAGACCGGAAGAAAGTTAATATAATTCTTAAGTTGCCCGGAAACTTTCCTGGGTGAACGAAAAAATTGTAATGTCGTATTCTTTAGTTTGCCCGGAATTTTTTACATTTCGTGTAACTGGCTACATGCATACTTACATATAGAAAATATGTATACATCCTAAATCTATTAGTAATTCAATTACCTTATCGTATGAAAGTATAATTAGGTGCAATTATCTACCATCAGCAGGGATTGAGAATTTAGTTGACAGTGTTTTGACATTTTGCAGTATTTTGCTTTTAAAAGTTCTAAGTTAATCTTGCGCTACACATTAAAAATAACATATTTGTCTTTTTAAATTTAGATTACTTAGTTTTTTCATCTATTACTTTTAATTATCGTAAAGTAATATTGCATCAAAAAATCCCGTCAAGACAGAATACTTTTAGTACATTGTTAATTAGAGTTGATGCTATTTAATTGATTTAGATTATACATCAAATAAATAAAAGAACAGAGCAAATAAAATTGATTGAATAACGATGATAGGCCATTTTTGTATTAATTTGTAATAAATGTTCTTACTTATTTTCAATCAATTCTTAAAATAAGTAAAAATATCATTCTGTAGAATACGTGAAAACATTCAAATTTTATATAGGTAAAATTCTATCTAACACTCAGTGATAATCAGATGTAAATTATGAAAAATATTTCATAACATTAATTGTTCATCTTCATAACAACTATTTTTAATGACAATTTTATCTAACTGACAGGCCGATACATTAAATTTTATTTTAACTGCTTTAGCACATTAACCCCCTGGCGCAGTATCCCGAGATATCTCGTCCAAAATATACGTGATTTGTATATTACGCGTACGCAGGGGGGTTAAAACCTGTCACGTCCAGACTTGTACCAATTACCATAAAAAATGTTACAAGAAGGCAAATGGTTAATAAACCATGCGCGTTCTTTTCGCTCTTGTTTGACTAGGATTAGCCTTACGTCTCCGGGAGTAGCGAGCGAAGTTATTTTGAGAGTAGAGATGTAGGATATAATGTGGGATAAATAAAATAATATATGTTTTATTTCGTATTAATCATGCATTATTTATATAAATTTGTTAACATAATAATATAACGTTTTCTTTTAAATGAACATGTGTAACTAAATTCTCCTAGCTTTTTAAAGGACAAAGACACATAAAATTACACTATTTTATTTACAATTGCATAAAATTATTTAAGTCAAATAAAAATTTTAAATTTGATTAAATAAACAATTGTACTGCGAACACGTTAACAAATTATAGAATGAAATATACACAAGGTTATTTTTTTATAAACATTAATAATTAATAATCGAAATAAGAATTATTATAAATAAATGCAGATTAAATTAAAAATTGTTGCCGTTGAAAACATGAATTATTGTCAATAAATTGCAATTCAAACCGTAAATATTACAAATAAAATGCAATGCAAAGAATAATTATTATAAATAAATTGCAGTATCAAATAATAATTGTTGTAAGAGAAACGGTTGGTTCAGTAATTAAAATAACATAAAATATCAGGTTTGCCTTTACGAATAATACAAGCGTATAGATAGCCGAAAAGAATATACCTTAAGTACCCAAATATATATATATATATATATATATATATGTGTGTGTGTGTATATACGGTGAGGAACGAAGGTGCCTCGAACGTGGATAGCGGTGTCAAATTGCTGGATAATGTCCTGCTAGACCTGCGGGCGTCGACGTTAGATACGTATGCTTTTGGAGTCCGATGATTGCCAGATGTCGAAGTCGTAGTTCCTTGACTATGGCTCGTAGATGTCAACGATGCGTCTCGATCCCCAAATACAAGATCTCTCTTGATTTTGAATGCGTATTTCTTTAAAGTCCGAGTAGCAGTGCCACGCTCTCGGATACAAATCAAAGAGTTGACTAGCAGAGCTTCGCCTTACGAAAGCTTTAGATGAAAAATTAGGAGTGGCTGTGTCTGTTCTGGATCCTCTTTATATACCCTAAAAATCTATGCATCTGTCCTTACGCTTTGCCTTATATGGAAATTGCGTAAGTAGTTCTCGATTTTTCTGTGCTTGCACCCGATTGGGCCGTTAGTAGTGCGTGATTAAAAATTATCGAATCCCGTGCATTTTCTGTATCGCTTCGTAGTTAATTCGGAGAATTTGCTGTCCCCCTTTTATTACTGCGACGTTCTCCAAAGAACGGCGTAATTTATTATTTCCTTCTAATGCTTGAATTTTCTAGTCCATGATTCCCATCGCCGGCTCTTCTCCGAGCACTGATTTTATAGTGCAGTACAAAAAAAACTCTTGCGCAACCCTTCGTCTCGATCTCACTATTGGCGATCCCGCTTATATGGGTATTGGCTTTGAATAATATCTTTAACTCTACTTATCAGTCTCTTTTTCGTTTGAAACACTCGTAAATTAATCTGTCCCTTAGCTCTATAAATTATATTTTATATTACTGCATTTACTTAGAATTATTCTTTATCAACCTTATTTCGTTTTTCTTCTACGCCGTAATTTTTTCTAAACTATGCAGTACTTTTTACGAAAAATAATAATATAATTTTCGTCAGGACGCGACAATCTATAAACCAACTGCTAGAATCTTCTATGGAAATGTTTTCGAGAAAGAACATAAAGTTATTTTTGGGAACGAGTCCTGATAGTCATTATAAAATTTATAAAAATGTCAAAAACATATCATAAAACCCTTAACCATGTTAAGTTCAACAATTTATAGATTTGCAACGTAAAATACAAAAATTATTTGCCAAAACTGAATGTACATTTTACAACAACGCATACAATGAATATCAAGACTCGTTCCAAAAATTAATAAATCTTCTTTTTCGAAAACAGACCGACTAGGAACAGCCTGCAATGTGGCAAATATTTTTTTTCATATTTTTCTATCGCTATTTTTATTTAGAAATCATGCTGAAGTTTGCTGGACCATAAATCTGTGGCTAAACACAAGACTACAGTAAAAAACCATACGAATCGATTTAGTTAACTGATGAAGTCGTCGATAAAGCTTAACAAAACTAGTGAATGAACGAACCCCAACCGACTGGTAACAGACTCAGCCGCAGAATACATGCCGCTATCATTCGCGAAAAGAATGTGCAAAACGATAGATTTTGACGCATTTCTACATATTTCACTATCGCCATTTCTATTTAGCTATCATGCTGCTGTTTACTGGATGCTAAATCTATGGATATACACGAAATTGCAGAAAAAAACCATAGCCATAGATTTAGTTTACTGACTATCCCGTAGGTAAAGCTTATTAAAAAAATTAATGAATATGCTCACCGACTGGTAAAAGCCTACGACGCAGCATACATGCCGCTGACATTATTCAAGAGAACGTACTAAACGATAGATTTTAACTAGGAGTGTGCGGGTAGCCCGACTACCCGACCCAATCGTGTTCGGGTATTTTCTTCGGGTTCGGGCGGGTACCCGACATTTTCGGTTCCGAAAATTTAACGGGTATCCGTAATTTGCGGGGTACCTGACAATGTTGGGTAACCCGAATATTTCGGCTAGTCCGAATGTTTCCAGTAACCCGAGAATTTCGGGTTAACCGAATTTTTCCGGTAGACCAAGTATTTCGGGTATTCATAATTTTTCGGGTAGTCCGAGTATTTCGGATAGTACGAATTTTTCGGGTTGACTGAATTTTCCGGAAGGCAGAATTATTTTTGTGATCCGGCAATACCGAATATTTAATTCAAGTTTCAATTCATTACTTTTGGTATGAAGAAGTGGTTTTTCAAAAATTAAACTTATAAAGTAGCTATATTATTAGCTGGTTTATTTATTCATTTATTTATTTTATTTTCCTATTATTATATTTCCCTTGTAATTCTTATTAAAAACTTATTATCTTTTTTACATTAAAAGTGAAAGGAAAATTAATTAATAAATTATTAGAATTGAAACATTGGGATAGCGCGAGAAATGTTCGGGCAGTCCAAAACATTCGGGTAGTCCAAAACATTCGGGTAGTCCAAAATATTCGGGTAGACCGAAAAATTTCAGGTAGCCCGAAACATTCGAGCAGACCGAAAATTTTCGGGTTACGGTAAAACCCGAAGCCCGACCGACTCAAACCCGACCCGAGGGGTCGGGTTTTCGAATCGGGTAACCCGACTTTCCGGGTACCCGCACACTCCTAATTTTAACGCATTTCTTTATATTTCTCTATCGCCATTTTTATTCAGCTATCACGCTGCTGTTTGCTGGATGCTAAATCTATGGATATACACGAGATTGCAGAAATAACCTTAGCCATAGATTTAGTTTACTGATTATCCCGTAGGTAAAGCTTATTAAAAAATTAATTAATAAGCTCCACCGACTGGTAAAAGCCTACGACATAGCATACATGCCACTGACATTCTTCAAGAGAACGTGCTAAACGATCGATTTTGACGCATTTCTATATATTTCACTATCGCTATGTTCATTTAGATGTCATGATGAAGAATGCTTGACCCTAAATCTATGGTTAGTCACGAGATTGCAGTAAAAACCGTAATCATACATTTAGTTTACTGATTCAGCCGTCGATAAAGCTTATAAAAAAATTAATGAATAAGCTCCACTGACTGGTAAAAGTCAATCACATCAAGTTTAATATTTGAATATATTTGAAATTTAACATTACACAATTTTTAGCTTATTGAATGAATGAAGTTTGAATAAACTTTATAGACAAGATAAATTTTTGTTTTTTTTTTTTTATTTTAACGTCGCTCTTTTTATGCTCCCAAACCAGTGCCAATCAGCGACGGAGGTCATACGATGTCTTGGTGAAGAAAGCACTTGTTGAAAATACATTCGCCAGTGGTGCTTGTATCAATCGGCCGGGGCCGGGAATCGAACCTGGGACCTCCAGATTACGAGCCCGACGCCCTACCGACCGAGCCATCGCAGGCCTCAGATAACATTTTATAATTGTTCATATGTGCAGATCCTTACAACATGTCTTCTTAGGTACAAAATGATCCATATTTAAAAACAAATTTTCTATATTATAGCCAAGAAATAAAAATGTGTATACACAAATTAAACTAATACTACAGAAAATAGTATTCTTTGGAATTATTACGCTTGCTACTAAGCTGAATGCTAAGAATATTAAATATTGACAATTAGTACTATAAACAAGAAGCAGTATTCTTGACAATCAGCGTAGAGACATGCATACAATCCGAACAAAAATCTTATTTTATGTATTGGAAGTATAAATGATGATTTAAGTTTGTTAGATGTTGTGTACAGAAAGTTGTTTTGTAATATGGATTATTTTGTGCCATTTGCTTTAAATAGGAAAATAATTACTGTTGTTCAGTGTACACTAAAATTGTTTTGAAAAATTGATTATAATTTAGTATTCCAAAATTTTGAGCTTATGGAATGTACAATTCCGAGACCGACCCCGTTCCGAATCCCAATTTCCGTATTTCCGAAACCAAGATAACTGGAGTTCTACGTGCGCACATGTGAACCCTCATTACGAATCCAGTCTGATTGACAAATATTACCTGCGCACACGTATATTTGTGATTCAGATACTCCGAATACCATCCGTATTTCCGTATTTCCAAAACCAAGATAATTAGAGTTCTACGTGCGCACACGTGAACCCTCGTTATGCACTTGATCTGATTAACAAACACTACGTGCGGAAACGTGTATTTGCGAATCAAATACTCCGAATACTAACCACACTCCGTATTCCATACTCCGTAACTCGAGACCGATAGAAGTGAAAATCCCGTTTTATTTCGAGCGACCGCGAGCATATCGGGTAAACCGGAGCGTAGAAAAGCTAGATTGTAAATTCGAGTACATCTGTCTATTGTAAGTAACTCTCCTGTTTTGTGTTTGTTTTACATTCAATACAGCAAGGATCCGGAAATTATCATTTTAGATTAAGGGTTACTTTGTAAATTAGTATAAGCTTAAAATATATTTTGTTAATTATTTTGAATAACTTTTTTAATTATTTAAAGACCTTTCCTTATCAAAATCCTGACACTGAACTGAACCTTTCCGTATAGAAGGAAAGGCGGATCGTTACAACACAAAAAAAAGTCTCGAACTTTTTGCCTGTATCCCGGAAACAAATACAGTATCTCGAAAACTTCTTCAAGAAATGTTATATCTTGCTGATTTTGTGCCCGGAAACCTACTTCAGAAATTTTTTAGCTCGGAAACTGATCCCGAAACATTTCTGCCCGGAAACTGATCCCGGAAAATTTAAGCCCGGAAACTACCCTTATATATATATATATATATATATATATCTGTATGTATGTGTACTTATGCAGACTCAAAATTTTTACCTATAACCCAATACCCTATAACCCTATTTTTCATGTAAAAAATTTTTTTTGTGTCCGCATAAGTAGTGATAGAATAATTTTTTTCGAGTAAAATTATGCGGACGTCCGCATAAGTCCATCAAAGTCTGCATAAGTCGAGTTACAGTACTAAAGTAGTCAGCACAACTCTAGATGTACATAAATATATATATATATATATATATATATATATAGTTACCCGCGCAAGCTAAAGAGTCCCTAATATAAGCATACCTACTTATGTATCCTCATCGTATAACTACCTACCCGCACTGTAAATAAATGCTGCCTACCCTTACAGACTAAAAACCCAAACCCAAGAACAGCACAGATAAACACAGACGAAGCACTAGGGTGGCGTTGAAGGCGATGGGCGAGCTCAGCTGACATCAGGTAGACTCCTCCGGGTCTGACACCGCAAACAAGACGGATTGAGGTATACTATTATTGAAGAAACCTCGAGGACCCTCTTTAGCTCCACAGGACTGCAATCAAGGCGAAGAGGCACATCCAGGCAGTAAGCTGTGAAAGCTCTAAGGCCAACCAGAATGCAGCTGTAAAAGAGTAACTTAATTTTTACAAGCACGAATTAAGAGAACCAAGAGCAAGGAAGAAGATATACAGCTGTATGTAGAGGACGTGGATCAAGAAAATACATGTACAGCTGTATGTAAACACAACAGCTGTGAAAGAAACAGTATAGGACAGCATAAGGTTAGGTTACTATACATAAACAATGTGTATAGCAGGCCTACTGAAATATACACTAAATGAATACACATACTCGCGTAATCCCCACAACGAGACAATTATTTGGAGTGGTATGAGGGGTGAAACTCACACCGTACTAATTAGTCGAAGCACAGAAATATGGAACGAGTGGTTGGTACCTAGCAGGAATTATAACTGCATTGCCGAGACGTAAACAGCATCAGGACACCGTACACCATACATCAGACTTGTACCGCTACAGCCTGAATATAGCGGTAATCGACTCGCGCGTTCGATGCGAGATCGATGTACCGCGTGCACAGTACGTAACGCGGATCCTGTTACCCTTGGAGCGAATCTACGGTACTCTCGATAACCCGGAAATTATCAATCAAGTTATTGTCGCGTATAAACGCGGCTAGCGCCCACCCTTTCATTTGTATTGATAGTTGGTAATAAATACCTATATCATAATAACAATAATAATATCTCTATATTTGTAATTCTTCCTTCCTTATATGCATATATATATGGGATATTCCACGTGAAGTGGTCCGATAAAAATTTTAAAATGAACCAAATTTTGGGTACACATTGCAAATGTTTTTTAGAATATAGAAAAAAAATTTTAGGTACTGGAATCTATTTGCTCAAAAGTTATACTAACCTCAAAAAGTTTTTTTCAACATCAACTGGGTGTACCGCTATTTAACTAAAAATTTATCAACTTTAACTATAGAATATTATATGTAACATTCGTTGCTTATTATGTCTAGAATTTATTCTTCTGGGTTAGAATTTCTAATCTCTAGGTCAATGACAAATAAACTCCATGTCAATATTAAACTTGAAAAAAGTGTAAGTGCGCCACATTTGATATTTGATCCAAAAGTCTGAAAGAAAGCTTGGAGAAATACCTTTTAAAGGGTCTGTAGCATTTTTATGGCCTTCAATTCTGTAAAAAGTTATGATAATTTAAAGAAAGATAAAAAATTCACAAAAATTAATATGGTAATTCTCATTTAAATTTTAAAAAAAATTTCGTGTTCTTTAAATCATCATAACTTTTTACAGAATTAAAGACCATAAAAATGCTACAGACCATTTAAAAGGTATTGCTCCAAGCTTTCTTTTAGACTTTTGAATAAAAAAATCAATTGTGGCGCACTTACACTTTTTTTAATAATAAGATATTGTAATAATAATGTTTGTGTGTTATTATTCTTAACATTATTATTACAATATCTTATTATTATTTATTACGTTACAAATTCATTATTATTTCATATATTATTTCGTTACTGTGCAAAAATTTAGCTTAACTTTTTCGCTTAGAAAGATTTTTTTATACACACCACCGCTTGAAAGTTTAATCTCACCAAAGTATAATTATTTTGTTCCTTTTGTAAATAGTGTTTCTTTGATTGATAAGTAAATATCATTGTTAATTAAAATAACATTAAATGTGTATTTTTTATGGACATACATTTCTGTTTAGACTACTGCTAAAAAATTTATGTTCACTCAAGTAAAAATCGACTCAACTTCAAAGTTTAATATCTCCGGTCCAAGAAATGCTACAGAAACCTGTGGGGGCTCACTTGAAAACTTATTTTAAGAGCTTTCGACTGGTATGTAGACAAAATAAAAAAATATTTGTTTTATTATTTTTATAAGCAAAAATTTAAATCGAAAACATTTAGATCGATTACTTCCAGAAGCATGAAAAGCACTTGTTGAAGAAAAAACCTTCATAACTTTCTTAAAAATGATGCTAGGATAAAAATAAAAAAACGGTTTGAAAGCTCTTGAAAAAAGCTTTAATTTTGATTGCATGAGATATTAATTTAAATAGTTTACTCAAAAGTGCTAGCGATTGAAAAATCAACTAAATTCTTAATTTTTTTGTTTTAAATTTTTGTTTATAAATATAATAAAAAAAAGAAATATTTTACGTCAATTACAGACCAAACAACAGCTACTAAAGTTAGCTTTCGAATGCGCCTTTGCAGGAATCTGTAGCATTATTTGGACCGGAGATATAAAACTTTGAAGTTGAGTCGATTTTTTTTGGTGAGCTTAAACTTTTGAGCGGTAGATTGTGTATATAGGGTAATGTAGTGAGAATCATTTTCACTTACTGCCGGACTTCCCGGGTGAGGTGCAATACACATGACCATGAATTATATCTTGTAGCCTTTTTTTTGTCTGCGTGTGGGTATCGACACCCACTATGTATGGACTCTCATTGGTCTGGTGTAATATACCGGAACATATGGGTTGAGTCCTGCATCGTTTTTGTTTTCCTTTTCTTTTTCCTCCACTCGTAATCCATTTTTCTTCCAGAATCCATTTACAAAAACGGTCTACTACAATGGGACGATAAAGATTCGCAAAACGTTTACTTAAAAGATGACTTCACATCGGGATAGACGTCATTGCGAGAATGACGTCATATGAAAGTCAGGGAAACATTGACTGGAAGCAGCTTTATATAATAAAGATTTTCGTTAAAATTTTATTTATTTCTTATTGTTTCCATAACTTTTGACCAAATTATGACATTTGAGCTTCTTTTTTTTAAAACCATGTCTACTTGATCACAACTATTTAATGGATTTAAGTTTGAGTAACTATGTCTATTTTCTCCGAGTTATTGGCGTTTAAGCTTAAACATATTTTATCACAATTTTTCGTTAACTGCGTACAATTTTCGTCAAACAGCGTATGAGATTGAATTTCATACGGATTCTTTCATATTTGGGTATCAAAAAACAGATCTCAATATTGCAACAAAATCCGTTTCACGGAAGGTGAAAGCCTTCCTTATTAGTAGGGCTTCAAATATTTGTGGAAGTTTAATCGCTAATTAAAAGTATTCTGTTGCTTTATAAATTGCACTTCTTTATTTTTGGTCGTACTGTTTTGACATTTTGACCAAAAATGGTAAATATGTAAAAAAAAATAATAAATAGCTTAAAAGGGCAAGCATGGGGCGATCCCTTATATTTTAAGTTTTTATATACTTTTAAATTCTGTACATGAATTTCACAATATACTTACGCCTGAATCTAAAACGGCGGGCACTTCGCTCACTGTTACCACGAGTCTCACGATATTTAAGAACAAGACTGAAGACTAAAGGCGTTAGATGGTGAGTTCGCGGGTTTATAAAGACTCGAAAGAAAGATGGACTCGCGAATGTTCTAGAACCATATGAGAGTCGCGGGCCAATCAGCGATGAACGCGATTCAGACACGGCGTAGGTGGGAGTAGTTAACAATTGTCAAATCGGCATGTTCGCAGGTCAGCGACCGACATCACTGCGTGTAACGACTGATTAAGCAAAATTTGTAAATTTATTTAAAGGCTTTATAGGTTAATTTTTATAAGTGCATATATGTATCAGAATAAATTCAAAATTATTAAAAATGAATATTTGCAATAATGTAGACGTCTGTGTGGGATGTCACACCGCTATATATTTTCCACGCAATCGTTTTCTCCAAATTGTTAGGCAGACGATGCACGAAGCGTTACCAAATAATTTTACAATAATCATTTTGACGTCTACTACTATACCTTTTACACTCAATCGTTTTCTACATTTTGATACACAGACGATGCAGGAATTTTGAAAGCAAAATTGTTACAATAATCGTTTTGACAACTATTACTGAACATTTTCCACGAAATCGTTTTCTACATTTTCATACTCAGACGATGCAGGAATTTCGAAACCAAAATTATTACAATAATCATTTTTAAGACTACTGCTATACACAATTCTATGCGATCGTTTTCTGCATATTGTTAGGTAGACGATGCACGAATTGTTACCAAATAATTTTACAATAATCGTTTTGACAGCTATTACTATACATTTTCCATGCAAACGTTTGCTGCATTTTGATACGCAGACGATGCAGGAATTTTGAAACCAAAATTATTACAATAATCTATGTAACAATTATTGCTATACACAATTCCATGCGATCGTTTTCTGCATTTTGTAGGCACATGCACGAAAAGTTACCAAATAATTTTACAATAAATGATTTGACAACTATTACTATATATTTTCCACGCAATCGTTTTCTGCATTTTGATACGCAGACGATGCAGAAATTTTGAAACCAAAATTATTGCATGTATATAATAATATCGGCCTCTCCGAACTAAATGCTTTACTTTCGAATAAAAGCGTGACTATCTAAAGTAAAGCATTTACTTCGGAGAGACCGATATTATTATATACATATACATATTACCGAACGTTAAAATTTTGTACCAAATTATTACAAT
Organism: Theocolax elegans; assembly: GCA_026168455.1. Lineage (NCBI taxonomy): Eukaryota > Metazoa > Arthropoda > Insecta > Hymenoptera > Cerocephalidae > Theocolax > Theocolax elegans. The sequence continues at coordinate 56,650,264 of CM047426.1, forward strand.
AATCAATAAAATAACTATTGCTGTACACAATTCTATGTGATCGTTTCTGCATTTTGTTAGGCAGACGATGCACGAATTGGTACCACAAAATTTTACAATGATCATTTTGAAGACTACTGCTATACATTTTCCACGCAATCGTTTTCTGTATATTGATATGCAGACGATGCAGGAATTTTGAATCCAAAAATATTACAATAATCATTTTAACAATTATTGCTATACACAATTTTGTGCGATCGTTTTCTGCATTTAGTTAGGTAGACGATGCACGAATAGGTACCAAATAATTTTACAATAATTAATTTGACAACTATTACTATACATTTTTTACACAATCGTTTTCTGCATTTTGATACACAGACGATGCAGGAATTTTGAAACCAAAATACTACAATAATCATTTTAACAATTATTGCTATACACAATTCTATGCGATCGTATTCTGCATTTTGTTACGCAGACGCTGCATGCATAATTACCACAAAATTTTACATTAATCGTTTTGACAACTATTAATGTACATTTTCCACGCAATCGTTTTCAGCATTTCGATACGCAGACGATGCAGGAATTTTGACACCATAATTATTACAATAATCAATTTAACAATTATTGCTATACACAATTCTATGCGATCGTTTTCTGAATTTTGTTAGGCTGATGATGCACGCATAATTACCACAAAATTTTACAATTATCGTTTTGACAACTATTAATGTACATTTTCCACGCAATCGTTTTCTACATTTTGATATGCAGACGATTCAGGAATTTTGAAACCAAAATATTACAATAATCATTTTAACAATTATTGCTATACACAATTCTATGCGATCGTATTCTGCAGTTTGTTACGCAGACGATGCAGGCATAATTACCACAAAATTTTACAATAATCATTTTGAATACTACTGCTATTCATTTTCCACGCAATCGTTTTCTGTATTTTGTATGCAGACGATGCAGGAATTTTGATAACAAAATCACTACATTAATCAATTTAATAATTATTGCTATACACAATTCTATGCGATCGTTTTCTGCATTTTGTTAGGTAGACGATGCACGAATAGTTACCAAATAATTTTACAATAATTGATTTGACAACTATTACTATACATTATCCACCCAATGGTTTTCTGCATTTTAATACGCACACGTTGCCGAAATTTTGAAACCAAAATTATTACAGTAATCAAATTGATAATTATTGCTATACACAATTCTATGCGATCGTGTTCTGCATTTTGTTATGCAGACGTTGCACGAATAGTTACCACAAAATTTTACATTAATCAATTTGACGACTACTGCTATACATTTTCGACCAAATCGTATTCTGTATTTTAATATTCAGACGGTGCAGGAATATTGAATCCAAAATCATTACAATAATCAATTAAATAATTATTGCTATACGTCATTCTATGCGATCGTTTTCTGCATTTTGTTAAGTAGACGATGCATGCATAATTACCATAAAATTATACAATAATCATTTGGACGACTACTGCTATACATTTTCCACGCAATCGTTTTCTGTATTTTGTATGCAGACGATGCAGGAATTTTGATAACTAAATCACTACAATAATCAATTTAATAATTATTGCCATACGCCATACTATGCGATCGTTTTTTGCATTTTTTTAGGCAGACGATGCAGGCATAATTACCACAAAATTTTACAATAATCATTTTGACGACTATTGCTGTACATTTTCCATGCAGTCGTATACAGCGTTTTGTTAGGCAGACGATGCAGGAATTTTGAAATCAAAATTATTATAATAATCAATTTAACAACTATTGCTATACACAATTCTATGCGATCGTTATCTGCATATTGTAGGCTGACGATGAACGAATAGTTACCAAATAATTTTACTATAATTGATTTGACAAATATTACTATACATTTTCCACGCAATCGTTTTCTGCAGTTTGATACGCAGACGATGCAGGAATTTTGAAACCAAAATTATTACAATAATCAAATAAACAACTATTGCTATACACAATTCTATGTGATCTTTTCTACATTTTGTTATGCACACGTCGCACGAATAGTTACCACAAAAATTTACAATAATCGTTTTGACAACTAGTAATGTACATTTTCCATGCAATCGTTATCTGCATTTTATACGCAGACGATGCAGGAATTTTGAAACCAAACTCATTACAATAATCAATTTAACAACTATTGCTATACACAATTATATTTGATCGTTTCTGCATTTTGTTAGGCAGACGATGCACGATTTGTTATCAAATAATTTTACATTAATCGTTTCTTACAACTATTCTGTACATTTTCCTCGCGTTCGTTTTCTGCATTTTGATTCGCAGACTATGCAAGAATTTTGATACCATAATTATTACAATAATTAATTAAATAATCATTGCTATACACAGTTCTATGCAATCGTATTCTGCATTTTGTCATGCAGACGCAACACGAATAGTTACCAAAAAATTTTACAATAATCGTTTTGACAACTATTACTATACATTTTCCACGCAACCGTTTCCTACATTTTGATCCGCAGACAATGCAGGAATTTTGAAACCAAAATGATTATAATAGTCAGTTTATGAACTATTGCAAAACGGAATTCTATGCGATCGTTTTCTGCATTTTGTTAGCCAGACGATGCACGAACTGTTACCAAATAATTTTACAATTATCGTTTTGACAACTATATTTTAGTACGCAGACGATGCAGGAATTGTTACTAAATAATTTTACGATATTTGTTTTGGAAAGTACTACTACACATTTTCCACGCAACCGTTGTCTGGATTTTGTTAGATAGACAAAGCACGAATTGTTACCAAATAATTTTACAATGCTCGTTTTGACAACTATTACTATACATTTACCACGCAACCGTTTTCTGTATCTTGATATGCAGACGATGTATGAATAATTACCACAAAATTTTACAATTATCGTTTTGAAACTATTACTTTACATATTCCGCGCAAACGTTTTCTACATTTTGATACGCAGACAATGCAGGAATTTTTAAACCAAAATGATTACAATAGTCAGGTTAACAACTATTGCAAAACAGAATTCTATGCGAACGTTTTCTGCATTTTGTTAGCCAGACGATGCACGAATTGATACCAAATAATTTTACAATAATCGTTTTGACATCTATTACTGTACATTTTCCACACAATCGTTTTCTGCATTTTGATACGCAGACGATGCAGGAATAGTTACCAAAAAATTTTACATTAATCACTTTGTCAACTACTGCTATCCATTTTCCACGCAATCGTTGTCTGCATTTTGTTAGATTCGACAAAGCACGAATTGTTACCAAATAATTTTACAATAATCGTTTTTACATCTATTACTGTACATTTTACACGCAATCGTTTTCTGTTTTTTGATATGCAGAGGATGCAGGAATTTTGAAAACAAAATTATTACAATAATTAATTTAACAATTAGTGCTATACACAATTCTATGTGATCGTTTTCTGCATTTTGTTAGGCAGACGAATCACGCAATGTTACCAAATAATTTTACAATAATCATTTTGACAACTATTACTATACATTTTCTACGCAAAATAATTTTACAATAATCATTTTGACAACTATTACTATACATTTTCTACGCAATCGTATTCTGCATTTGTTACGCAGACGTTGCACGAATTGTTACAAAATAATTTTACAATAGTCGTATTGACAACTATTACTGTACATTTTCCTCGCAATCGTTTTCTGTTTTTGATATGCAGAAGATGCAGGAATTTTGAAACCAAAAGTATTACAATAATCAATTTAACAATTATTGCCATACACAATTCGTTGCGATAGTTTTCTGCATTTCGTCAGCCAGACAATGCACGAATTGATACCAAATAATTTTACAATAATCGATTTGACATTAATTACTTTACATTTTCCACGCAATCGTTTTCTGCATTTTGTTATCAGACGCTGCACGAATTGATACCAAATAATTTACAATATTCGTTTTGGCAACTACTACTTCACATTTTCCACGATATCGTTGTCTGCATTTTGTTAGATAGACAAAGCACGAATTGTTACCGAATACTTTTGCAATACTCGTTTTGGCAAATATTACTATACATGTTCCACGCCACCATTTTCTGTATTTTGATATGCAGACGATGTATGAATAATTACCACAAAATTTTACAGTTATCTTTTTGACAACTATTACTCTACTTTTTCCACGCAATCGTTTTCTCCATTTTGATATGCATAGGGTGCAGGAATTTTGAAAACAAAATTATTACAATAATTAATTTAACAATTATTGCAATACTCAACTCCCTGTTATCGTTTTCTGCATTTTGTCAGCCAGACGATGCACGAATTGATACCAAATAATTTTACAATATTCGTTTTGGCAACTACTACTTCACATTTTCCACGATATCGTTGTCTGCATTTTGTTAGATAGGCGATGCACGAATTGTTAGCAAATAATTTTACAATAATCGTTTTGACAACTATTACTCTACATCTTCGACGCAATCGTTTTCTGCATTTTGTTAAGCATACGTAGCACGAATTGTTACCAAATAATTTTACCATATTCGTTTTGGCAACTACTACTACACATTTTCCACGCAATCGTTGTCTGCATTTTGTTACGTAGAAGATGCATGAATTGTTTCCAAATAATTTTACAATACTCGTTATGACAAATATTACTATACATTTTCCAGGCCACCATTTTCTGTATTTTGATATGCATACGATGTATGAATAATTACCACAAAATTTTACAGTTATCTTTTTGACAACTATTACTCTACTTTTTCCACGCAATCGTTTTCTCCATTTTGATATGCATAGGGTGCAGGAATTTTGAAAACAAAATTATTACAATAATTAATTTAACAATTATTGCTATACTCAACTCTATGTGATCGTTTTCTGCATTTTGTCAGCCAGACGATGCACGAATTGATACCAACTAATTTTACAATATTCGTTTTGGCAACTACTACTTCACATTTTCCACAATATCGTTGTCTGCATTTTGTTAGATAGGCGATGCACGAAATGTTAGCAAATAATTTTACAATAATCGTTTTGACAACTATTACTCTACATCTTCGACGCAATCGTTTTCTGCATTTTGTTAAGCATACGTAGCACGAATTGTTACCAAATAATTTTACCATATTCGTTTTGGCGACTACTACTACACATTTTCCACGATATCGTTGTCTGCATTTTGTTAGATAGACAAAGCACGAATTGTTACCGAATAATTTTGCAATACTCGTTTTGGCAAATATTACTATACATTTTCCAGGCCACCATTTTCTGTATTTTGATATGCAGACGATGTATGAATAATTACCACAAAATTTTACAGTTATCTTTTTGACAACTATTACTCTACTTTTTCCACGCAATCGTTTCTCCATTTTGATATGCATAGGGTGCAGGTATTTTGAAAACAAAATTATTACAATAATTAATTTAACAATTATTGCTATACACAATTCTATGTCATCGTTTCTGCATTTTGTTAGGCAGACGATGCACGAATTGTTACAAAATAATTTTACAATAATCGATTTGACATTAATTACTTTACATTTTCCACGCAATCGTTTTCTGCATTTTGTTATCAGACGCCGCACGAATTGTTACCAAATAATTTTACAATATTCGTTTTGGCAAATGCTACTACACAATTTCCACGCAATCGTTGTCTGCATTTTGTTAGGTAGGAGATGCACGAATTGTTTCCAAATAATTTTACAATACTCGTTATGACAAATATTACTATACATTTTCCACGCAACCGTTTCCTACATTTTGATACGCAGACGTAGCAGAAATTTTGAAAGCAAAATTGTTGCAATAATCAATTTACCAACTATCGCTATACTCAATTCTGTGCGATCGTTTTCTGCATTTTGTAGCCAGACGATACGCGAATTGTTACCAAATAATTTTACAATAATCGTTTTGACATCTAGACTTGTACATTTTCCACGCAACAGTTTTTGTATTTTGATATGCAAACGATGTATGAATAATTACCACAAAATTTTACAATTATCGTTTGAAAATATTACTTTACATTTTCCACGCAAACGTTTCCTACATTTTGATACGCAGACAATGCAAGAATTTTGAAACGAAAATTGTTACAATAATCAATTTAACACTATTGCTTTACTCAATTCTGTGCGATGGTTTTCTGCATTTTGTCAGCCAGACGATGCACGAATTGTTACCAAATTATTTTACAATACTCTTTTGATAACTATTACTATACATTTACCACACAATCGTTTCTACATTCTAATACGCAGACGATGCAGGAATTGTTACCAAATAATTTTACAATATTTGTTTTGGCAACTGCTACTACACATTTTTCACGCAATCGTTGTCTGCATTTTGTTAGATAGACGAAGCACGAATTGTTACCAAATGATTTTACAGTACTCGTCTTGGCAAATATTACTATACATTTTCCACGCCACCATTTTCTGTATTTTCATATGCAGTCGATGTATGAATAGTTACCACAAAACATTAGAATTATCGTTTGACAAATATTACTCTACATTTTCCACGCAATGGTTTTCTGTATTTTGTTATGCAGATGATGTACGAATAACACCACAAAATTTTACAATTATGGTTTTGAAACTATTACTTTACATTTTCCACGCAATCGTTTTCAGTATTTGTATGCAGACGATGCAGGAATTTTGATAACAAAATCACTACATTAATCAATTAAACAACTATTGCTATAGACAATTCTATGTGATCGTTTACTGTTTTTTGTTAGGCAGACGATGCATGAAAAATTACCAAATAAATTTACTATTCTCGTTTTGACAACTATTACTATGCATTTTTCCAGCGAACCGTTTTCTGTATTTTAATTCGCAGAGGTTGGAGGAATTTTGAAATCAAAATTATTATAATAATCAATTTAACAACTAGTGTTATCCACAATTCTATGAAATTGTATTCTGCACTTTGTTATGCAGACGTTGCACGAATTGTTACCAAATAATTTAACATATATCGTTTTGAAACTATTACTTTACATTTTCCACGCAATCATTTCTACATTTTGATACGCAGACGATGCAGGAATTTTGAAACCAAAATGATTACAATAATCAGTTTAACAACTAGTACAAAACACAATGCTATGCGATCGTTTTCTGCACTTTGTTAGGCAAACAATGCACGAATTGTTACCAAATAATTTTACACTAAATATTTTGATGACTATAAGTATACATTTTCCACGCAATCTTTTCCTCCATTTGTTACGCAGACGATGCAGGAATTTTCAAACCAAGATTATTATATTAATCAATTTATTAACTATTGCTATGCACAATTCTATGTCATCGTTTCTGCATTTGTTAGGCAGATATGCACGAATTGTTACAAAATAATTTTACAATAATCGATTTGACATTAATTACTTTACATTTTCCACGCAATCGTTTTCTGCATTTGTGTTATCAGACGCCGCACGAATTGTTACCAAATAATTTTACAATATTCGTTTTGGCAACTACTACTACACATTTTCCACGCAACCGTTGTCTGCATTTTGTTAGATAGACAAAGCACGAATTGTTACCAAATAATTTTACATTAATCGTTTTGACAACTATTACTATACATTTTCCACGCAATCGTTTTCTACATTTTGATACGCAGACGATGCAGGAATTGTTACCAAATAATTTTACCATATTCGTTTTGGCGACTACTACTACACATTTTCCACGCAATCGTTGTCTGCATTTTGTTAGGCAGACGATGCACGAAGCGTTACCAAATAATTTTACAATAATCATTTTGACGTCTACTACTATACCTTTTACACTCAATCGTTTTCTACATTTTGATACACAGACGATGCAGGAATTTTGAAAGCAAAATTGTTACAATAATCGTTTTGACAACTATTACTGAACATTTTCCACGAAATCGTTTTCTACATTTTCATACTCAGACGATGCAGGAATTTCGAAACCAAAATTATTACAATAATCATTTTTAAGACTACTGCTATACACAATTCTATGCGATCGTTTTCTGCATATTGTTAGGTAGACGATGCACGAATTGTTACCAAATAATTTTACAATAATCGTTTTGACAGCTATTACTATACATTTTCCATGCAAACGTTTGCTGCATTTTGATACGCAGACGATGCAGGAATTTTGAAACCAAAATTATTACAATAATCTATGTAACAATTATTGCTATACACAATTCCATGCGATCGTTTTCTGCATTTTGTAGGCACATGCACGAAAAGTTACCAAATAATTTTACAATAAATGATTTGACAACTATTACTATATATTTTCCACGCAATCGTTTTCTGCATTTTGATACGCAGACGATGCAGAAATTTTGAAACCAAAATTATTGCATGTATATAATAATATCGGCCTCTCCGAACTAAATGCTTTACTTTCGAATAAAAGCGTGACTATCTAAAGTAAAGCATTTACTTCGGAGAGACCGATATTATTATATACATATACATATTACCGAACGTTAAAATTTTGTACCAAATTATTACAATAATCAATAAAATAACTATTGCTGTACACAATTCTATGTGATCGTTTTCTGCATTTTGTTAGGCAGACGATGCACGAATTGGTACCACAAAATTTTACAATGATCATTTTGAAGACTACTGCTATACATTTTCCACGCAATCGTTTTCTGTATATTGATATGCAGACGATGCAGGAATTTTGAATCCAAAAATATTACAATAATCATTTTAACAATTATTGCTATACACAATTTTGTGCGATCGTTTTCTGCATTTAGTTAGGTAGACGATGCACGAATAGGTACCAAATAATTTTACAATAATTAATTTGACAACTATTACTATACATTTTTTACACAATCGTTTTCTGCATTTTGATACACAGACGATGCAGGAATTTTGAAACCAAAATACTACAATAATCATTTTAACAATTATTGCTATACACAATTCTATGCGATCGTATTCTGCATTTTGTTACGCAGACGCTGCATGCATAATTACCACAAAATTTTACATTAATCGTTTTGACAACTATTAATGTACATTTTCCACGCAATCGTTTTCAGCATTTCGATACGCAGACGATGCAGGAATTTTGACACCATAATTATTACAATAATCAATTTAACAATTATTGCTATACACAATTCTATGCGATCGTTTTCTGAATTTTGTTAGGCTGATGATGCACGCATAATTACCACAAAATTTTACAATTATCGTTTTGACAACTATTAATGTACATTTTCCACGCAATCGTTTTCTACATTTTGATATGCAGACGATGCAGGAATTTTGAAACCAAAATATTACAATAATCATTTTAACAATTATTGCTATACACAATTCTATGCGATCGTATTCTGCAGTTTGTTACGCAGACGATGCAGGCATAATTACCACAAAATTTTACAATAATCATTTTGAATACTACTGCTATTCATTTTCCACGCAATCGTTTTCTGTATTTTGTATGCAGACGATGCAGGAATTTTGATAACAAAATCACTACATTAATCAATTTAATAATTATTGCTATACACAATTCTATGCGATCGTTTTCTGCATTTTGTTAGGTAGACGATGCACGAATAGTTACCAAATAATTTTACAATAATTGATTTGACAACTATTACTATACATTATCCACCCAATGGTTTTCTGCATTTTAATACGCACACGTTGCCGAAATTTTGAAACCAAAATTATTACAGTAATCAAATTGATAATTATTGCTATACACAATTCTATGCGATCGTGTTCTGCATTTTGTTATGCAGACGTTGCACGAATAGTTACCACAAAATTTTACATTAATCAATTTGACGACTACTGCTATACATTTTCGACCAAATCGTATTCTGTATTTTAATATTCAGACGGTGCAGGAATATTGAATCCAAAATCATTACAATAATCAATTAAATAATTATTGCTATACGTCATTCTATGCGATCGTTTTCTGCATTTTGTTAAGTAGACGATGCATGCATAATTACCATAAAATTATACAATAATCATTTGGACGACTACTGCTATACATTTTCCACGCAATCGTTTTCTGTATTTTGTATGCAGACGATGCAGGAATTTTGATAACTAAATCACTACAATAATCAATTTAATAATTATTGCCATACGCCATACTATGCGATCGTTTTCTGCATTTTGTTATGCAGACGTTGCACGAATAGTTACCAAATAATTTTACCATATTCGTTTTGGCGACTACTACTACACATTTTCCACGCAATCGTTTTCTGTATATTGATATGCAGACGATGCAGGAATTTTGAATCCAAAAATATTACAATAATCATTTTAACAATTATTGCTATACACAATTTTGTGCGATCGTTTTCTGCATTTAGTTAGGTAGACGATGCACGAATAGGTACCAAATAATTTTACAATAATTAATTTGACAACTATTACTATACATTTTTTACACAATCGTTTTCTGCATTTTGATACACAGACGATGCAGGAATTTTGAAACCAAAATACTACAATAATCATTTTAACAATTATTGCTATACACAATTCTATGCGATCGTATTCTGCATTTTGTTACGCAGACGCTGCATGCATAATTACCACAAAATTTTACATTAATCGTTTTGACAACTATTAATGTACATTTTCCACGCAATCGTTTTCAGCATTTCGATACGCAGACGATGCAGGAATTTTGACACCATAATTATTACAATAATCAATTTAACAATTATTGCTATACACAATTCTATGCGATCGTTTTCTGAATTTTGTTAGGCTGATGATGCACGCATAATTACCACAAAATTTTACAATTATCGTTTTGACAACTATTAATGTACATTTTCCACGCAATCGTTTTCTACATTTTGATATGCAGACGATTCAGGAATTTTGAAACCAAAATATTACAATAATCATTTTAACAATTATTGCTATACACAATTCTATGCGATCGTATTCTGCAGTTTGTTACGCAGACGATGCAGGCATAATTACCACAAAATTTTACAATAATCATTTTGAATACTACTGCTATTCATTTTCCACGCAATCGTTTTCTGTATTTTGTATGCAGACGATGCAGGAATTTTGATAACAAAATCACTACATTAATCAATTTAATAATTATTGCTATACACAATTCTATGCGATCGTTTTCTGCATTTTGTTAGGTAGACGATGCACGAATAGTTACCAAATAATTTTACAATAATTGATTTGACAACTATTACTATACATTATCCACCCAATGGTTTTCTGCATTTTAATACGCACACGTTGCCGAAATTTTGAAACCAAAATTATTACAGTAATCAAATTGATAATTATTGCTATACACAATTCTATGCGATCGTGTTCTGCATTTTGTTATGCAGACGTTGCACGAATAGTTACCACAAAATTTTACATTAATCAATTTGACGACTACTGCTATACATTTTCGACCAAATCGTATTCTGTATTTTAATATTCAGACGGTGCAGGAATATTGAATCCAAAATCATTACAATAATCAATTAAATAATTATTGCTATACGTCATTCTATGCGATCGTTTTCTGCATTTTGTTAAGTAGACGATGCATGCATAATTACCATAAAATTATACAATAATCATTTGGACGACTACTGCTATACATTTTCCACGCAATCGTTTTCTGTATTTTGTATGCAGACGATGCAGGAATTTTGATAACTAAATCACTACAATAATCAATTTAACAATTATTGCTATACACAATTCTATGCGATCGTTTTCTGCATTTTGTTATGCAGACGTTGCACGAATAGTTACCACAAAATTTTACATTAATCAATTTGACGACTACTGCTATACATTTTCGACCAAATCGTATTCTGTATTTTAATATTCAGACGGTGCAGGAATATTGAATCCAAAATCATTACAATAATCAATTAAATAATTATTGCTATACGTCATTCTATGCGATCGTTTTCTGCATTTTGTTAAGTAGACGATGCATGCATAATTACCATAAAATTATACAATAATCATTTGGACGACTACTGCTATACATTTTCCACGCAATCGTTTTCTGTATTTTGTATGCAGACGATGCAGGAATTTTGATAACTAAATCACTACAATAATCAATTTAATAATTATTGCCATACGCCATACTATGCGATCGTTTTTTGCATTTTTTTAGGCAGACGATGCAGGCATAATTACCACAAAATTTTACAATAATCATTTTGACGACTATTGCTGTACATTTTCCATGCAGTCGTATACAGCGTTTTGTTAGGCAGACGATGCAGGAATTTTGAAATCAAAATTATTATAATAATCAATTTAACAACTATTGCTATACACAATTCTATGCGATCGTTATCTGCATATTGTAGGCTGACGATGAACGAATAGTTACCAAATAATTTTACTATAATTGATTTGACAAATATTACTATACATTTTCCACGCAATCGTTTTCTGCAGTTTGATACGCAGACGATGCAGGAATTTTGAAACCAAAATTATTACAATAATCAAATAAACAACTATTGCTATACACAATTCTATGTGATCTTTTCTACATTTTGTTATGCACACGTCGCACGAATAGTTACCAAATAATTTTACAATAATTGATTTGACAACTATTACTCTACATCTTCGACGCAATCGTTTTCTGCATTTTGTTAAGCATACGTAGCACGAATTGTTACCAAATAATTTTACCATATTCGTTTTGGCGACTACTACTACACATTTTCCACGCAATCGTTGTCTGCATTTTGTTAGGTAGACGATGCACGAATTGTTTCCAAATAATTTTACAATACTCGTTATGACAAATATTACTATACATTTTCCACGCAACCGTTTCCTACATTTTGATACGCAGACAATGCAGGAATTTTGAAACCAAAATTATTACAATAATCAATTTAACAACTATTGCTATACACAATTTTGTGCGATCGTTTTCTGCATTTTGTCAGCCAGACGATGCACGAATTGATACCAAATAATTTTACAATAATCGTTTTGACAGCTATTACTATACATTTTCCATGCAATCGTTTTCTGCCATTTTGATACGCAGGACGAGCAGGATTTTGAAACCAAAATACTTACAATAATCATTTTACAAGTATTGCTATACACAATTCTTCGATGTATTCTGCATTTTGTTCGCAGACCTGCATGCATAATACCACAAAATTTTACATTAATCAGTTTTGCACTATAATGTACATTTTCCACGCAATCGTTTTCAGCATTTCGATACGCAGACGATGCAGGAAATTTTGACCACCATAATTATTACAATAATCATTTAACAATTATTGCTGATACACACTTCTATGGGTGTTTCTGAATTTTGTTTAGGTGATGATGCACGCATAATTACCATCAAAATTTTACAATTATCGCTTTTGACAACTATTACATGTACCATTTTCCACGCAATCGTTTTCTACATTTGATATGCAGACGATGCAGGAATTTTGAAACCAAAAATATTACCATAATCATTTTAACAATTATTGCTATACACAATTCTACTGCGATCGTATTCTGCAGTTTGTTACGCAGACGATGCAGGCATAATTACCACAAAATTTTACAATAATCATTTTGAATACTACTGCTATTCATTTTCCACGCAATCGTTTTCTGTATTTTGTATGCAGACGATGCAGGAATTTTGATAACAAAATCACTACATTAATCAATTTAATAATTATTGCTATACACAATTCTATGCGATCGTTTTCTGCATTTTTGTTAGGTAGACGATGCACGAATAGTTACCAAATAATTTTACAATAATGATTTGACAACTATTACTATACATTATCCACCCAATGGTTTTCTGCATTTTAATACGCACACGTTGCCGAAATTTTGAAACCAAAATTATTACAGTAATCAAATTGATAATTATTGCTATACACAATTCTATGCGATCGTGTTCTGCATTTTGTTATGCAGACGTTGCACGAATAGTTACCACAAAATTTTACATTAATCAATTTGACGACTACTGCTATACATTTTCGACCAAATCGTATTCTGTATTTTAATATTCAGACGGTGCAGGAATATTGAATCCAAAATCATTACAATAATCAATTAAATAATTATTGCTATACGTCATTCTATGCGATCGTTTTCTGCATTTTGTTAAGTAGACGATGCATGCATAATTACCATAAAATTATACAATAATCATTTGGACGACTACTGCTATACATTTTCCACGCAATCGTTTTCTGTATTTTGTATGCAGACGATGCAGGAATTTTGATAACTAAATCACTACAATAATCAATTTAATAATTATTGCCATACGCCATACTATGCGATCGTTTTTTGCATTTTTTTAGGCAGACGATGCAGGCATAATTACCACAAAATTTTACAATAATCATTTTGACGACTATTGCTGTACATTTTCCATGCAGTCGTATACAGCGTTTTGTTAGGCAGACGATGCAGGAATTTTGAAATCAAAATTATTATAATAATCAATTTAACAACTATTGCTATACACAATTCTATGCGATCGTTATCTGCATATTGTAGGCTGACGATGAACGAATAGTTACCAAATAATTTTACTATAATTGATTTGACAAATATTACTATACATTTTCCACGCAATCGTTTTCTGCAGTTTGATACGCAGACGATGCAGGAATTTTGAAACCAAAATTATTACAATAATCAAATAAACAACTATTGCTATACACAATTCTATGTGATCTTTTCTACATTTTGTTATGCACACGTCGCACGAATAGTTACCACAAAATTTACAATAATCGTTTTGACAACTAGTAATGTACATTTTCCATGCAATCGTTATCTGCATTTTATACGCAGACGATGCAGGAATTTTGAAACCAAACTCATTACAATAATCAATTTAACAACTATTGCTATACACAATTATATTTGATCGTTTCTGCATTTTGTTAGGCAGACGATGCACGATTTGTTATCAAATAATTTTACATTAATCGTTTCTTACAACTATTCTGTACATTTTCCTCGCGTTCGTTTTCTGCATTTTGATTCGCAGACTATGCAAGAATTTTGATACCATAATTATTACAATAATTAATTAAATAATCATTGCTATACACAGTTCTATGCAATCGTATTCTGCATTTTGTCATGCAGACGCAACACGAATAGTTACCAAAAATTTTACAATAATCGTTTTGACAACTATTACTATACATTTTCCACGCAACCGTTTCCTACATTTTGATCCGCAGACAATGCAGGAATTTTGAAACCAAAATGATTATAATAGTCAGTTTATGAACTATTGCAAAACGGAATTCTATGCGATCGTTTTCTGCATTTTGTTAGCCAGACGATGCACGAACTGTTACCAAATAATTTTACAATTATCGTTTTGACAACTATATTTTAGTACGCAGACGATGCAGGAATTGTTACTAAATAATTTTACGATATTTGTTTTGGAAAGTACTACTACACATTTTCCACGCAACCGTTGTCTGGATTTTGTTAGATAGACAAAGCACGAATTGTTACCAAATAATTTTACAATGCTCGTTTTGACAACTATTACTATACATTTACCACGCAACCGTTTTCTGTATCTTGATATGCAGACGATGTATGAATAATTACCACAAAATTTTACAATTATCGTTTTGAAACTATTACTTTACATATTCCGCGCAAACGTTTTCTACATTTTGATACGCAGACAATGCAGGAATTTTTAAACCAAAATGATTACAATAGTCAGGTTAACAACTATTGCAAAACAGAATTCTATGCGAACGTTTTCTGCATTTTGTTAGCCAGACGATGCACGAATTGATACCAAATAATTTTACAATAATCGTTTTGACATCTATTACTGTACATTTTCCACACAATCGTTTTCTGCATTTTGATACGCAGACGATGCAGGAATAGTTACCAAAAAATTTTACATTAATCACTTTGTCAACTACTGCTATCCATTTTCCACGCAATCGTTGTCTGCATTTTGTTAGATTCGACAAAGCACGAATTGTTACCAATAATTTTACAATAATCGTTTTTACATCTATTACTGTACATTTTACACGCAATCGTTTTCTGTTTTTTGATATGCAGAGGATGCAGGAATTTTGAAAACAAATTATTACAATAATTAATTTAACAATTAGTGCTATACACAATTCTATGTGATCGTTTTCTGCATTTTGTTAGGCAGACGAATCACGCAATGTTACCAAATAATTTTACAATAATCATTTTGACAACTATTACTATACATTTTCTACGCAATCGTATTCTGCATTTTGTTACGCAGACGTTGCACGAATTGTTACAAAATAATTTTACAATAGTCGTATTGACAACTATTACTGTACATTTTCCTCGCAATCGTTTTCTGTTTTTTGATATGCAGAAGATGCAGGAATTTTGAAACCAAAAGTATTACAATAATCAATTTAACAATTATTGCCATACACAATTCGTTGCGATAGTTTTCTGCATTTCGTCAGCCAGACAATGCACGAATTGATACCAAATAATTTTACAATAATCGATTTGACATTAATTACTTTACATTTTCCACGCAATCGTTTTCTGCATTTTGTTATCAGACGCTGCACGAATTGATACCAAATAATTTTACAATATTCGTTTTGGCAACTACTACTTCACATTTTCCACGATATCGTTGTCTGCATTTTGTTAGATAGACAAAGCACGAATTGTTACCGAATACTTTTGCAATACTCGTTTTGGCAAATATTACTATACATGTTCCACGCCACCATTTTCTGTATTTTGATATGCAGACGATGTATGAATAATTACCACAAAATTTTACAGTTATCTTTTTGACAACTATTACTCTACTTTTTCCACGCAATCGTTTTCTCCATTTTGATATGCATAGGGTGCAGGAATTTTGAAAACAAATTATTACAATAATTAATTTAACAATTATTGCAATACTCAACTCCCTGTGATCGTTTTCTGCATTTTGTCAGCCAGACGATGCACGAATTGATACCAAATAATTTTACAATATTCGTTTTGGCAACTACTACTTCACATTTTCCACGATATCGTTGTCTGCATTTTGTTAGATAGGCGATGCACGAATTGTTAGCAAATAATTTTACAATAATCGTTTTGACAACTATTACTCTACATCTTCGACGCAATCGTTTTCTGCATTTTGTTAAGCATACGTAGCACGAATTGTTACCAAATAATTTTACCATATTCGTTTTGGCAACTACTACTACACATTTTCCACGCAATCGTTGTCTGCATTTTGTTACGTAGAAGATGCATGAATTGTTTCCAAATAATTTTACAATACTCGTTATGACAAATATTACTATACATTTTCCAGGCCACCATTTTCTGTATTTTGATATGCATACGATGTATGAATAATTACCACAAAATTTTACAGTTATCTTTTTGACAACTATTACTCTACTTTTTCCACGCAATCGTTTTCTCCATTTTGATATGCATAGGGTGCAGGAATTTTGAAAACAAAATTATTACAATAATTAATTTAACAATTATTGCTATACTCAACTCTATGTGATCGTTTTCTGCATTTTGTCAGCCAGACGATGCACGAATTGATACCAACTAATTTTACAATATTCGTTTTGGCAACTACTACTTCACATTTTCCACAATATCGTTGTCTGCATTTTGTTAGATAGGCGATGCACGAAATGTTAGCAAATAATTTTACAATAATCGTTTTGACAACTATTACTCTACATCTTCGACGCAATCGTTTTCTGCATTTTGTTAAGCATACGTAGCACGAATTGTTACCAAATAATTTTACCATATTCGTTTTGGCGACTACTACTACACATTTTCCACGATATCGTTGTCTGCATTTTGTTAGATAGACAAAGCACGAATTGTTACCGAATAATTTTGCAATACTCGTTTTGGCAAATATTACTATACATTTTCCAGGCCACCATTTTCTGTATTTTGATATGCAGACGATGTATGAATAATTACCACAAAATTTTACAGTTATCTTTTTGACAACTATTACTCTACTTTTTCCACGCAATCGTTTTCTCCATTTTGATATGCATAGGGTGCAGGTATTTTGAAAACAAAATTATTACAATAATTAATTTAACAATTATTGCTATACACAATTCTATGTCATCGTTTCTGCATTTTGTTAGGCAGACGATGCACGAATTGTTACAAAATAATTTTACAATAATCGATTTGACATTAATTACTTTACATTTTCCACGCAATCGTTTTCTGCATTTTGTTATCAGACGCCGCACGAATTGTTACCAAATAATTTTACAATATTCGTTTTGGCAAATGCTACTACACAATTTCCACGCAATCGTTGTCTGCATTTTGTTAGGTAGGAGATGCACGAATTGTTTCCAAATAATTTTACAATACTCGTTATGACAAATATTACTATACATTTTCCACGCAACCGTTTCCTACATTTTGATACGCAGACGTAGCAGAAATTTTGAAAGCAAAATTGTTGCAATAATCAATTTACCAACTATCGCTATACTCAATTCTGTGCGATCGTTTTCTGCATTTTGTAGCCAGACGATACGCGAATTGTTACCAAATAATTTTACAATAATCGTTTTGACATCTAGACTTGTACATTTTCCACGCAACAGTTTTTGTATTTTGATATGCAAACGATGTATGAATAATTACCACAAAATTTTACAATTATCGTTTTGAAAATATTACTTTACATTTTCCACGCAAACGTTTCCTACATTTTGATACGCAGACAATGCAAGAATTTTGAAACGAAAATTGTTACAATAATCAATTTAACAACTATTGCTTTACTCAATTCTGTGCGATGGTTTTCTGCA
Source organism: Theocolax elegans (assembly GCA_026168455.1). Lineage (NCBI taxonomy): Eukaryota > Metazoa > Arthropoda > Insecta > Hymenoptera > Cerocephalidae > Theocolax > Theocolax elegans. Next base: position 56,669,237 of record CM047426.1, read on the forward strand.
TTTTGTCAGCCAGACGATGCACGAATTGTTACCAAATTATTTTACAATACTCTTTTTGATAACTATTACTATACATTTACCACACAATCGTTTTCTACATTCTAATACGCAGACGATGCAGGAATTGTTACCAAATAATTTTACAATATTTGTTTTGGCAACTGCTACTACACATTTTTCACGCAATCGTTGTCTGCATTTTGTTAGATAGACGAAGCACGAATTGTTACCAAATGATTTTACAGTACTCGTCTTGGCAAATATTACTATACATTTTCCACGCCACCATTTTCTGTATTTTCATATGCAGTCGATGTATGAATAGTTACCACAAAACATTAGAATTATCGTTTTGACAAATATTACTCTACATTTTCCACGCAATGGTTTTCTGTATTTTGTTATGCAGATGATGTACGAATAAACACCACAAAATTTTACAATTATGGTTTTGAAACTATTACTTTACATTTTCCACGCAATCGTTTTCAGTATTTTGTATGCAGACGATGCAGGAATTTTGATAACAAAATCACTACATTAATCAATTAAACAACTATTGCTATAGACAATTCTATGTGATCGTTTACTGTTTTTTGTTAGGCAGACGATGCATGAAAAATTACCAAATAAATTTACTATTCTCGTTTTGACAACTATTACTATGCATTTTCCAGCGAACCGTTTTCTGTATTTTAATTCGCAGAGGTTGGAGGAATTTTGAAATCAAAATTATTATAATAATCAATTTAACAACTAGTGTTATCCACAATTCTATGAAATTGTATTCTGCACTTTGTTATGCAGACGTTGCACGAATTGTTACCAAATAATTTAACATATATCGTTTTGAAACTATTACTTTACATTTTCCACGCAATCATTTCTACATTTTGATACGCAGACGATGCAGGAATTTTGAAACCAAAATGATTACAATAATCAGTTTAACAACTATTACAAAACACAATGCTATGCGATCGTTTTCTGCACTTTGTTAGGCAAACAATGCACGAATTGTTACCAAATAATTTTACACTAAACATTTTGATGACTATAAGTATACATTTTCCACGCAATCTTTTCCTCCATTTTGTTACGCAGACGATGCAGGAATTTTCAAACCAAGATTATTATATTAATCAATTTATTAACTATTGCTATGCACAATTCTATGTCATCGTTTCTGCATTTTGTTAGGCAGATGATGCACGAATTGTTACAAAATAATTTTACAATAATCGATTTGACATTAATTACTTTACATTTTCACGCAATCGTTTTTCTGCATTGTGTTATCAGACGCCGCACGAATTGTTACCAAATAATTTTTACAATATTCGTTTGGCAACTACTACTACACATTTTCCACGCAACCGTTGTCTGCATTTTGTTAGATCGACAAAGCACGAATCGTTACAAATAATGTTACACCTGCTCGTTTTGATAACATTACTATACATTTACCACGCAACCGATTTCTGCTATTGATATGCCAGACGATGTACAGATAATTACCACCAGAAATTTTACATTATCGTTTTGACAGCATATTACTCTACATTTTCACGCAGTCGTTTTCTGTATTTTCATATGCAGACGATGCAGGAATTTTGTAACCGAACATTATTACAATAGTCAATTTAACAATTATTGCTATACACAATTCTAGGGCAAATACTACTAAACATTTTCACGCAACGTTCTGCATTTGTAGTAGACAAAGCACGAATCGTTACCAAATAATTTACAATTCTCGTTTTGATAACTATTACTATACATTTACCAAACCGATTCTGTTGATATGCAGACGATGTATGAAAATTACCACAAAATTTTTCTTTGACAACTATTACTCTACTATTTCACGCAACGTTTTCTTATTATGATAGGGTGCAGGAATTTTGAAAACAAATATTACACTTAGCAGTTTAAACAGCTATCACTATACTCAATTCTGTGCGATCGTTTTCTGCATTTGTTAGCCAGACGATGCACGAATTGATAACAAATAATTTTACAATATTTTTTTTGGCAACTACTACTTCACATTTTCCACGCAATCGTTGTCTGCATTTTGTTAGATAGACGAAGAACGAATTATTACCAAATAATTTTACATTACTCGTTTTGACAGCTATTACTCTACATTTTCACGCATTCGTTTTCTGTATTTTCATATGCAGACGATGCAGGAATTTTGTAACCGAAATTATTACAATAGTCAATTTAACAATTATTGCTATACACAATTCTATGCGATTTTTTTCTGCATTTTTTAGGCAGACGTTGCACGAAGAGTTACCACAAAAGTTTACATTATTCGTTTTGGCAACTACTAGTACACATTTTCCACTCATTCGTTTTCTGTATATTGATATGCAGACGATGCAGGAATTTTGAAACCGAAATTACTACAATAATCAATTTAACAATTATTGCTATACACAATTCTATGCGATTGTTTTCTGCATTTATTAGGCAGACGTTGCACGAATAATTAACACAAAAGTTTACCATATTCGTTTTGGCAAATATTACTCTACATTTTCCCGCAATCGTTTTCTGCATTTTGTTAGGCAGACGATGTATGAATAATTACCACTAAAATTACAATTGTCGTTTTGTCAACTATTACACTACATATTGCACCCAATTGTTTTCTATATTTTGATACGCAGACGATGCAGGAATTTTGAAACCAAAATTATTACACTTAGCAGTTTAACAGCTATCACTATACTCAATTCTGTGCGATCGTTTTCTGCATTTTGTTAGCCAGACGATGCACGAATTGATAACAAATAATTTTACAATATTTTTTTTGGCAACTACTACTTCACATTTTCCACGCAATCGTTGTCTGCATTTTGTTAGATAGACGAAGCACGAATTGTTACCAAATAATTTTACAATAATCATTTTGACATCTATTACTGTACATTTTCCACGCAATCGTTTCTCCATTTTGATACGCAGACGATGCACGAATTGTTACCAAATATTTTTACAATATTTGTTTTGGCAACTACTACTACACATTTTCCACGCAATCGTTGTCTGCATTTTGTTAGATAGACAAAGCACGAATTGTTACCAAATAATTTTGCAATACTCATTTTGGCAAATATTACTATACATTTTCCACGCCACCATTTTCTGTATTTTGATATGCAGACGATGTATGAATAATTACCACAAAATTTTTCAGTTATCTTTTTGACAACTATTACTCTACTATTTCCACGCAATCGTTTTCTCCATTTTGATATGCATAGGGTGCAGGAATTTTGAAAACAAAATTATTACAATAATTAATTTAACAATTATTGCTATACTCAATTCTATGTGATCGTTTTCTGCATTTTGTCAGCCAGACGATGCACGAATTGATACCAAATAATTTTACAATATTCGTTTTGGCAACTACTACTTCACATTTTCCACGATATCGATGTCTGCATTTTGTTAGATAGGCGATGCACGAAATGTTAGCAAAAAAATTTACAATAATCGATTTGACAAATATTACTCTACATCTTCGACGCAATCGTTTTCTGCATTTTCTTAAGCAGACGTAGCACGAATTGTTACCAAATAATTTTACCATATTCGTTTTGGCAACTACTACTACACATTTTCCACGCAATAGTTGTCTGCATTTTGTTAGGTAGAAGATGCACGAATTGTTTCCAAATAATTTTACAATACTCGTTACGACAAATATTACTATACATTTTCCACGCAAACGTTTCCTACATTTTGATACGCAGACAATGCAGGCATTTTGAAACGAAAATTGTTACAATAATCAATTTAACAACTATTGCTTTACTCAATTCTGTGCGATCGTTTTCTGCACTTTGTCAGCCAGATGATGCACGAATTGATACCAAATAATTTTACAATAATCGTTTTGACAGCTATTACTATACATTTTCCATGCAATCGTTTGCTGCATTTTGATACGCAGACGATGCAGGAATTTTGAAACCAAAATTATTACAATAATCTATGTAACAATTATTGCTATACACAATTCCATGCGATCGTTTTCTGCATTTTGTAGGCAGAGTGTGCACGAAAAGTTACCAATTAATTTTACAATACTCGTTTTGGCAAATATTACTATACATATTCCACGTCACCATTTTCTGTATTTTGATATGTAGACGATGTATGAATAATTACCACAAAACTTTAGAATTATCGTTTTGACAAATATTACTCTACATTTTCCACGCAATGGTTTTCTGTATTTTGTTATGCAGATGATGTACGAATAAACACCACAAAATTTTACAATTATGGTTTTGAAACTATTACTTTACATTTTCCACGCAATCGTTTTCAGTATTTTGTATGCAGACGATGCAGGAATTTTGATAACAAAATCACTACATTAATCAATTAAACAACTATTGCTATAGACAATTCTATGTGATCGTTTACTGTTTTTTGTTAGGCAGACGATGCACGAAAAATTACCAAATAAATTTACTATTCTCGTTTTGACAACTATTACTATGCATTTTCCACGCAACCTTTTTCTGTATTTTAATTCGCAGAGGTTGGAGGAATTTTGAAATCAAAATTATTAAATAATCAATTTAACAGCTAGTGTTATCCACAATTCTATGAAATTGTATTCTGCACTTTGTTATGCAGACGTTGCACGAATTGTTACCAAATAATGTAACATTTATCGATTTGAAACTATTACTTTACATTTTCCACGCAATCATTTCTACATTTTGATACGCAGACGATGCAGGAATTTTGAAACCAAAATGATTACAATAATCAGATTAACAACTATTACAAAACACAATGCTATGCGATCGTTTTCTGCACTTTGTTAGGCAAACAATGCACGAATTGTTACCAAAAAATTTTGCAATAAACATTTTGATGACTATAAGTATACATTTTCCACGCAATCTTTTTCTCCATTTTGATACGCAGGCGATGCAGGAATTTTCAAACCAAGATTATTATATTAATCAATTTAACTACTATTGCTATACACAATTCTATGTCATCGTTTCTGCATTTTGTTAGGCAGACGATGCACGAATTGTAAAAAAATTAGTTTACAATAGTCGTATTGACAACTATTACTGTACATTTTCCTCGCAATCGTTTTCTGTTTTTTGATATGCAGAAGATGCAGGAATTTTGAAACCAAAAGTATTACAATAATCAATTTAACAATTATTGCCATACACAATTCGTTGCGATACTTTTCTGCATTTCCTCAGCCAGGCGATGCACGAATTGATACCAAATAATTTTATAATAATCGATTTGACATTAATTACTTTACATTTTCCACGCAATCGTTTTCTGCATTTTGTTATCAGACGCTGCACGAATTGTTACCAAATAATTTTACAATATTCGTTTTGGCAACTACTACTTCACATTTTCTACGCTATCGTTGTCTGCATTTTGTTAGATAGACGAAGAACGAATTGTTACCAAATAATTTTACATTACTCGTTTTGACAACTATTACTATACATTTACCACACAATCGTTTTCTACATTTTAATACGCAGGCGATGCAGGAATTGTTACCACAGAATTTTACAATTATCGTTTTGACAGCTATTACTCTACATTTTCACGCAATCGTTTTCTGTATTTTCATATGCAGACGATGCAGGAATTTTGTAACCGAAATTATTACAATAGTCAATTTAACAATTATTGCTATACACAATTCTATGCGATTGTTTTCTGCATTTTTTAGGCAGACGTTGCACGAATAGTTACCACAAAAGTTTACAATATTCGTATTGGCAAATATTACTCTACATTTTCCCGCAATCGTTTTCTGCATTTTGTTAGGCAGACGATGTATGAATAATTACCACTAAAATTACAATTGTCGTTTTGTTAACTATTACTCTACATATTGCACCCAATTGTTTTCTATATTTTGATACGCAGACGATGCAGGAATTTTGAAACCAAAATTATTACACTTAGCAGTTTAACAGCTATTGCTATGCACAATTCTATGTGATCGTTTCTGCATTATGTTAGGCAGACGATGCACGACTTGTTACCAAATAATTTTACAATAATCGTTTTGACATCTTTTACTGTACATTTTCCAAACAATCGTTTTCTGCATTTTGACACACAGACGATGCAGGAATTTTGAAACCGAAATTGTTACAATAATCAATTTAACAGCTATCGCTATACTCAATTCTGTGCCATCGTTTTCTGCATTATGTTAGCCAGACGATGCACGAATTGATACCAAATAATTTTACAATATTTTTTTTGGCAACTACTACTTCACATTTTCCACGCAATCGTTGTCTGCATTTTGTTAGATAGACGAAGCACGAATTATTACCAAATAATTTCACAATAATCGTTTTGACATCTACTACTTCACATTTTCCACGATATCGTTGTCTGCATTTTGTTAGATAGGCGATGCACGAATTGTTAGCAAATAATTTTACAATAATCGTTTTGACAACTATTACTCCACATCTTCGACGCAATCGTTTTCTGCATTTTGTTAAGCAGACCTAGCACGAATTGTTACCAAATAATTTTACCATATTCGTTTTGGCAACTACTACTACACATTTTCCACGCAATCGTTTTCTACATTTTGATACGCAGACGATGCAGGGATTTTAAAACCAAATTCTTACATTAATCAATTAAACTACTATTGCTATACACAATTCTATGTGATCGTTTTCTGCACTTTGTTAGGCAAACAATGCACGAATTGTTACCAAATAATTTTACAATAAACATTTTGATGAATATAAGAATACATTTTCCACGCAATCTTTTTCTCCATTTTGATACGCAGACGTTGCAGGAATTTTCAAACCAAGATTATTATATTAATCAATTTAACAACTATTGCTATACACAATTCTATGTCATCGTTTCTGCATTTTGTTAGGCAGACGATGCACGAATTGTTACCAAATAATTTTACAATAATCGTTTTGACAACTACTACTGTACATTTTCCTTGCAATCGTTTGCTGCATTTTGATTTGCAGACGATGCAGGAATTTTAAAACCAAAATTATTACAAGAATCAATTTAGGAATTACTGCTATACACAATTCGATGCGATCGTATTCTGCATTTTTTAGGCAGACGTTGCACGAATAGTTACCACAAAAGTTTACAATATTCGTTTTGGCAACTACTAGTACACATTTTCCACTCATTCATTTACTATATATTAATATGCAGACGATGCAGGAATTTTGAAACCGAAATTATTACAATAGTCAATTTAACAATTATTGCTATACACAATTCTATGCGATTGTTTTCTGCATTTTTTAGGCAGACGTTGCACGAATAGTTACCACAAAAGTTTACAATATTCGTATTGGCAAATATTACTCTACATTTTCCCGCAATCGTTTTCTGCATTTTGTTAGGCAGACGATGTATGAATAATTACCACTAAAATACAATTGTCGTTTTGTCAACTATTACTCTACATATTGCACCCAATTGTTTTCTATATTTTGATACGCAGACGATGCAGGAATTTTGAAACCAAAATTATTACACTTAGCTGTTTAACAGCTAGTGCTATGCACAATTCTATGTGATCGTTTCTGCATTATGTTAGGCAGACGATGCACGACTTGTTACCAAATGATTTTACAATAATCGTTTTGACATCTTTTACTGTACATTTTCCACGCAATCGTTGTCTGCATTTTGTTAGATAGACGAAGCACGAATTATTACCAAATAATTTTACAATAATCGTTTTGACATCTATTACTGTACGTTTTCCACGCAATCGTTTTCTCCATTTTGATACGCAGACGATGCACGAATTGTTACTAAATATTTTTACAATATTTTTTTTGGCAACTACTACTTCACATTTTCCACGCAATCGTTGTCTGCATTTTGTTAGATAGACAAAGCACGAATTGTTACCAAATAATTTTGCAATACTCGTTTTGGCAAATTTTACTATACATTTTCCACGCCACCATTTTCTGTATTTTGATATGCAGACGATGTATGAATAATTATCACAAAATTTTACATTTATCTTTTTGACAACTATTACTCTACTTTTTCCATCAATCGTTTTCTGCATTTTGATATGTATAGGGTGCAGGAACTTTTGAAAATAAATTATTACAATAATTAATTTAACAATTATTGCTATACTCAATTCTATGTGATCGTTTTCTGCATTTTGTCAGCCAGACGATGCACGAATTTATACCATATAATTTTACAATATTCGTTTTGGCAACTACTACTTCACATTTTCCACGATATCGTTGTCTGCATTTTGTTCGATAGGCGATGCACGAATTGTTAGCAAATTATTTTACAATACTCTTTTTGATAACTATTACTATACATTTACCACACAATCGTTTTCTACATTCTAATAGGCAGACGACGCAGGAATTGTTACCAAATAATTTTACAATATTTGTTTTGGCAACTGCTACTACACATTTTTCACGCAATCGTTGTCTGCATTTTGTTAGATAGACGAAGCACGAATTGTTACCAAATAATTTTACAAAACTCGTTTTGGCAAATATTACTATACATTTTCCACGTCACCATTTTCTGTAGTTTGATATGCAGACGATGTATGAATAATTACCACAAAACTTTAGAATTATCGTTTTGACAAATATTACTCTACATTTTCCACGCAATGGTTTTCTGTATTTTGTTATGCAGATGATGTACGAATAGTTACCACAAAATTTTACAATTATGGTTTTGAAACTATTACTTTACATTTTCCACGCAATCGTTTTCTACATTTTGATACGCAGACGATGCAGGGATTTTAAAACCAAATTCTTACATTAATCAATTAAACTACTATTGCTATACACAATTCTATGTGATCGTTTTCTGCACTTTGTTAGGCAAACAATGCACTTAATTGTTACCAAATAATTTTACAATAAACATTTTGATGAATATAAGAATACATTTTCCACGCAATCTTTTTCTCCATTTTGATACGCAGACGTTGCAGGAATTTTCAAACCAAGATTATTATATTAATCAATTTAACAACTATTGCTATACACAATTCTATGTCATCGTTTCTGCATTTTGTTAGGCAGACGATGCACGAATTGTTACCAAATAATTTTACAATAATCGTTTTGACAACTACTACTGTACATTTTCCTTGCAATCGTTTGCTGCATTTTGATTTGCAGACGATGCAGGAATTTTAAAACCAAATTATTACAAGAATCAATTTAGGAATTACTGCTATACACAATTCGATGCGATCGTATTCTGCATTTTTTAGGCAGACGTTGCACGAATAGTTACCACAAAAGTTTACAATATTCGTTTTGGCAACTACTAGTACACATTTTCCACTCATTCATTTACTATATATTAATATGCAGACGATGCAGGAATTTTGAAACCGAAATTATTACAATAGTCAATTTAACAATTATTGCTATACACAATTCTATGCGATTGTTTTCTGCATTTTTTAGGCAGACGTTGCACGAATAGTTACCACAAAAGTTTACAATATTCGTATTGGCAAATATTACTCTACATTTTCCCGCAATCGTTTTCTGCATTTTGTTAGGCAGACGATGTATGAATAATTACCACTAAAATTACAATTGTCGTTTTGTCAACTATTACTCTACATATTGCACCCAATTGTTTTCTATATTTTGATACGCAGACGATGCAGGAATTTTGAAACCAAAATTATTACACTTAGCTGTTTAACAGCTAGTGCTATGCACAATTCTATGTGATCGTTTCTGCATTATGTTAGGCAGACGATGCACGACTTGTTACCAAATGATTTTACAATAATCGTTTTGACATCTTTTACTGTACATTTTCCACGCAATCGTTGTCTGCATTTTGTTAGATAGACGAAGCACGAATTATTACCAAATAATTTTACAATAATCGTTTTGACATCTATTACTGTACGTTTTCCACGCAATCGTTTTCTCCATTTTGATACGCAGACGATGCACGAATTGTTACTAAATATTTTTACAATATTTTTTTTGGCAACTACTACTTCACATTTTCCACGCAATCGTTGTCTGCATTTTGTTAGATAGACAAAGCACGAATTGTTACCAAATAATTTTGCAATACTCGTTTTGGCAAATTTTACTATACATTTTCCACGCCACCATTTTCTGTATTTTGATATGCAGACGATGTATGAATAATTATCACAAAATTTTACATTTATCTTTTTGACAACTATTACTCTACTTTTTCCATCAATCGTTTTCTGCATTTTGATATGTATAGGGTGCAGGAACTTTTGAAAATAAATTATTACAATAATTAATTTAACAATTATTGCTATACTCAATTCTATGTGATCGTTTTCTGCATTTTGTCAGCCAGACGATGCACGAATTTATACCATATAATTTTACAATATTCGTTTTGGCAACTACTACTTCACATTTTCCACGATATCGTTGTCTGCATTTTGTTCGATAGGCGATGCACGAATTGTTAGCAAATTATTTTACAATACTCTTTTTGATAACTATTACTATACATTTACCACACAATCGTTTTCTACATTCTAATAGGCAGACGACGCAGGAATTGTTACCAAATAATTTTACAATATTTGTTTTGGCAACTGCTACTACACATTTTTCACGCAATCGTTGTCTGCATTTTGTTAGATAGACGAAGCACGAATTGTTACCAAATAATTTTACAAAACTCGTTTTGGCAAATATTACTATACATTTTCCACGTCACCATTTTCTGTAGTTTGATATGCAGACGATGTATGAATAATTACCACAAAACTTTAGAATTATCGTTTTGACAAATATTACTCTACATTTTCCACGCAATGGTTTTCTGTATTTTGTTATGCAGATGATGTACGAATAGTTACCACAAAATTTTACAATTATGGTTTTGAAACTATTACTTTACATTTTCCACGCAATCGTTTTCTACATTTTGATACGCAGACGATGCAGGGATTTTAAAACCAAATTCTTACATTAATCAATTAAACTACTATTGCTATACACAATTCTATGTGATCGTTTTCTGCACTTTGTTAGGCAAACAATGCACTTATTGTTACCAAATAATTTTACAATAAACATTTTGATGAATATAAGAATACATTTTCCACGCAATCTTTTTCTCCATTTTGATACGCAGACGATGCAGGAATTTTCAAACCAAGATTATTATATTAATCAATTTAACAACTATTGCTATACACAATTCTATGTCATCGTTTCTGCATTTTGTTAGGCAGAGGATGCACGAATTGTTACCAAATAATTTTACAATAATCGTTTTGACAACTATTACTGTACATTTTCCTTGCAATCGTTTGCTGCATTTTGATTTGCAGACGATGCAGGAATTTTAAAACCAAAATTATTACAAGAATCAATTTAGCAATTATTGCTATACACAATTCGATGCGATCGTATTCTGCATTTTGTTATGTACACGTTGCAAGAATAGTTACCACAAAATTTTACATTATTCGTTTTTGCAACTACTACTACACATTTTCTACGCAATCGTTTTCTGTATTTTGATATGCAGACGATGCAGGAATTGTGAAACCAAAATTATTACAATAATCAATTTAACAACTATCGCTATACACAATTCTATGCGATCGTTTGCGGCATTTTGTTAGGTAGACGATGCACGAATTGTTACCAAATAATTTCACAATAATCGTTTTGACATCTATTACTTTACATTTTCCACGCAATCGTATTCTGTATTTTGATACGCAGACGATGCAGGAATTTTGAAACCAAAATTATTACAATAATCAATTTGACAACTACTGCCATACATTTTTCATGCAATCGGTGATCGCTTTTTAAAACACTGACAATGCAATCAATTGTTAATTTGAAAGCTAATGCTACACTTTTCGAGCATTCGTTTTTTGCATCTGATATGCTGTTCTATCTAATCATTATGTTAATTATCTTATTTTACCACGCTAGGTGGTGTTGACATGGGCATCGCATAAAGTAGTTAGATGCAGGACTATTTGGCTAGCAGACAGCAGATACATAAAGGATGCATTTTCATCGCAGTCTGCACTTAGTGGAAGATTCTATGAATGTTGTACGAAACTTCAATCATAATCCGACCACTGTCAGGCCCTACTGAAAATGTATGCGCAATTAATAGTGCAACTTTTGACGCAACTTTTTACGTGTCTTTATCGAGCCAAAAGTTGCGCCATAAATTGCGCTACTATATTTAAAATTTGAAGAAATATATATATATATATATATATATATATATATATATATATATATATATATATAATAGAAAATGCCTTAAGATCTTTTTTATGTGATTTTCAATTGCAATTTTCAACGTGAATCCAACTTTAAAAAATTTCTAATATTTTGATGAATGCAATCAAATAAAAAAATGCATATTAATAAAGGTATATATATTTATTTATTTAACTAAAAGCTTTAAATTTTGAATGGCAAGATTTTTTGTTTTAAACTCTTACCTCGAGGTTTTTCCAAATTCAAGATGGCAGCATCCAAGATGGTCATATATATAGGAGAAAATTTTTTGATATTTCGATATTATGCCATAAACAATGTTTTATGATGAATGTTTATCAACATTGGACATACGGCGTAGTTTTTACCATTTCAAGATGGCGGACCCAATATAGCGGCAAGAAATTTGGCAAATTCTTCGATTTTTATGAAATTCGATTTACAGGGAATTCTTGGATCGCTGATTACGAATTCGTTATAATAATTCGTTAGTTATTATTATTCGTTAATAGACTTGGTTGTAGATGTTAATGACAAAGAAATAATTATTTGTCAGGTTATAAAGCAACTTTGAATCATTACTCAAGTATAATTCGAGACGTTGCAGCAGCAATGAACTTTGTATTAAAACAGAACAGATATGGAGAATATGCGCATTAATTGACATCGATGAACAAAAATTCATTATACCAGTACCTAAAAAAATTGCACTATTAAATTATCTACATTGAATTTACAATTTATTAAAATTGTAAACTGATTTATTTTTAAGTAAGATCTATGATTATAATTTAATGGCTGGCTTCCATCGAAAACATTTGTATTTAATTATAATATTTTATATACGGCCTTAATAAAACGTATTTTATATAAAAATATGCCTATGTCCTTAAATATCATCATAAAATTTTATTTAAATATAAAAAGTAATAATATATATATTCTTTTTTCTTACTTTACATTATTTGGTTCTGAACAAAAGGATACAAAAATTTTAAAAGTATATCACATAATCCAGTTGTGTTTTTGTCTTATAGTTTTCTTTAAATTAAGTTTATAGGTCGCTGATTTTCCGTCGTTTAGCCAAGGAGTCACGTTTCCCAGCTCACATCGCATGAAAAGACACGTAAGTCAGTAAGTTTTTTTTGTAATTTCTTTGTTTTGTTTACTTTTAATATTTTCGTTGAGGAATATTTACGACTATTTATTTCATGAGTAAAAGCATGCTGCAAATAAGTCATCATTACGGATCCGTAATCTGTAGCCCAAAAAACCTTTTAAACAAAATTTAACATTTTCATAGAAATCTAACAATTTGCAAAATTTCTTGCCGCTATATTGGGTCCGCCATCTTGAATTTGTTGAAAGTGATAACCTATTTGTAATCAGCATCCCAAGAAACCCTTGTAAATCAAATTTTATAGAAATTCAACAATTTGCAAAATTTTTTGCCGCTATATTGGGTCCGCCATCTTGAATTTGTAAAAACTGATACCGATTTCGTAATCAGCGATCCAAGAAATCCCTGTGAATCGAATTTCATAAAAATCGAAGAATTTGCCAAATTTCTTGCCGCTATATTGGGTCCGCCATCTTGAAATGGTAAAAACTACGCCGTATGTCCAATGTTGATAAACATTCATCATAAAACATTGTTTATGGAATAATATCGAAATATCAAAAAATTTTCTCCTATATATATATTACCATCTTGGATGCTGCCATCTTGAATTTGGAAAAACCTCGAGGTAAGAGTTTAAAACAAAAAATCTTGTCTTTCAAAATTTGGAGCTTTTAGTTAAATAAATAAATAAATATAACCGTATTAATATGCATTTTTTTTATTTGATTGCATTCATCAAAATATTAGAAATTTTTTAAAGTTGGATTCATATTGAAAATTGTAATTGAAAATCACACAAAAAAGATCTTAAGGCATTTTCTATTATAAAATTATATAAATATTTATATATATGGGGTATTCCACGTGAAGTGGTCCGATCAAAATTTTAAAATGCCCCAAATTTTGGGTACACATTGCAAATGTTTTTCAGAATATAGAAAAAAATTTTTAGGTACTGGAATTTATTAGTTCAAAAGTTATTCTAACCTCAAAAAGTGAACTTTTTCCAGTTTTTTTCAACACCAGCTGAGTTCATCGCTATTTAACTCAAAATCTATCAACTTTTACTATAGAACAATATATGTAACATTCGTTGCTAATTATGTCTAGAATTTATCCTTCTGGGTTAGAATTTCTAATTTCAAGGTAAATGTTAGATAAACTACATGTCAATATTTAACTTAAAAAAAATCTAACTTCGCCACAATTGATTTTTTTATCCAAAACTCCAAAAGAAAGCTTGGAGCAATACCTTTCAAATGGTCTGTAGCATTTTTATGGCCTTCAATTCTGCAAAAAGTTATGATAATTTAAAGAAAGACAAAAAATTCACAAAAATTAACATGGTAATCCCCATTTAAATTTTTTAAAAAATTTCGTGTTTTTTTTAAATTATCATAACTTTCTACAGAATTGAAGGCCATGAAAATGCTATCGACCATTTAAAAGATATTGCTCCAAGCTTTCTTTTAAACTTTTGGATAAAAAAATCAATTGTGGCGCACTTACACTTTTTTTAAGTTGAATATTGACATGTAGTTTATGTAACATTAATCTTCAGATTAGAAATTCTAACCCAGAAGGATAAATTCTATACATAATTAGCAACGAATGTTATATATAATGTTCTATAGTAAAAGTTGATAGATTTTGAGTTTAATAGCGATGAACTCAGCTGGTGTTGAAAAAAACTGGAAAAAGTTCACTTTTTGAGGTTAGAATAACTTTTGAACTAATAAATTCCAGTACCTAAAAATTTTTTTCTGTATTCTGAAAAACATTTGCAATGTGTACCCAAAATTTGGCGCATTTTAAAATTTTGATCGGACCACTTCACGTGGAATTCCCCATATATATATATATATTTTTTTTTTTCAAATTTTTAATATAGTAGCGCAATTTATGGCGCAACTTTTGGCTCGATAAAGACACGTAAAAAGTAGCGCAAAAAGTTGGGCAAAAAGTTGCGTCAAAAGTTGCTTCAATAGTTGCGCTATTAATTGCGCAAACATTTTCAGTAGGGGGATGTACAAATTTTAGGGATTATGCTTTGAGATTCACCAGAAGTACCTAAAAAGTTTATTTACATAAACTAGTCATTCACACATATAAAAGAAAACCGATGTATTAATTGAAGCGTAAGAACAGTAAGCTAATCTACAAACGCTACTGTCATAATTACGGTCAATCGGTGAATTTTTTACTCACAGGATAGTCCTACATCCTTCACACATAATTTGATTGCACTTCTTTAGGTAGAGAATAAGATCTGCATAATGGTTTAGCGTTGGGTATTATTTCCAAAGACAATAATATGTATGCAATCAAACATAACCTTTATTATGTGTATGCAAGGAGTACCTTAAATTTCTCGTATATGGACTGATTAATTACTAATATAGATAAAAGCCGGTGCTTTAATTGTAGTACTTGGATTTGGCAGATGATTAGTGGACGTAAATAACGAGAGTAACGAATCCACAAGTAGCGATCCTTCAGTCCAATCACTTCACTTTGACATTAAGGGGGTGCCATACTGGATTATTACCGACTGAGTGAGATAGATACATTATTGCATTTACTGGGCATATTATGGTTCTATTTGCAAAACACAAATACAGAAGCACTAGATAATAACATAATACGTATTTATACGAAGTTTGAAGTCAATATGTAAAGGACACCCTAAAAAAAGTTTTCACGGAAAAAATAGTAATTTTTCCGAGCAGAAAATTTTTAGGGTGTCCTTGTTGTATTAACCTGAAACTTTGTAGACAGACATATTATAACATTATCTAGTGCTTCTGTATTTCGGTTTTACATAATATTAATAAAAATGAATAGTTTATATTACTGATAAAGTTTTCTTAGTACCAATTTCGTCGCCAGAGTGCGCGACGCGCTTAGTCTGTGGTATTATACTTAGAGTGCAAGCACTTGCGCAAATAGTTGTTGCAAGGTGGCGCTAAATACCATACTTAATATACCGGGCTTATGTCAATAACAGAATTATAATAAATTTCGTGCTTATGTATTGTAGAAACACTAATTTGTTTTGCCAGTACATTCGCTATTGTACATATACGTATCAAGATTATTTTAATCCTTGATATCATCAGGTACCGCCACGTATGCCTTCGCACGTCATTGTGACGTCACTGTAAAGACACACTTTATGACTATATGAGTGAATGGAGGGAAGAGTTCTCTATGTAACGTTTACCGACTGAGCAAAGAACATATATAACAAATTAAAAATAACAAAATTGACGATAACAACAAAAATAAAAATAATTTACTTATTTATTCGGGAAAACAAGGATGTGGGACATGAAATAGGGAAACAATGAAAAAGAAAGACGATCGAAAAAGCAAAATATTTTGATTTAGAGGCTATAACGGCTGGCTCGCATGCTCGCACCCTCTCTCTCCTTCTCTCTGTCTCTCTCTCTCTCTCTCTCTCTCTCTCTCTCTCTCTCTCTCTCTCTCTCTAAATTTGAGAAGTGCTGTCAGGTACAATGTCAATGTATTCATCTTATTTAACAAAAATATTTCATTTTGACCGCGACTATTCAGTGTGCGCGCGCTTGAATCTAGTTAGATTCAAGATGGCGCAAACTAAGCGCGGGCCAACATGTAAACAATGTGCTTCGAGTAAGTTTCACCATGTGCGCGCGATCCTTACCATCGGGTACATTAGCCGGGCACTGACGCGGAGTGGTGTGTTTGCTATTGTGTTAATATACACAAGTAGACGGCCCCCCAGGTGACGCAGTCCACTACGTTCACAGGTCTTCGGCGCTGTCAACAACGCAGCCGATCCCTGTAAAATTTTAATTGTTCATCATTTTATAAAGTATGCACTGTCTTAGTGCACTTGTAAGTACACTTCAATTATTTTCTTATTTACTTATTTATATCAATTAATCCATCTTCCTCCTAATTAATTTTATTCACTATTTAATCCCTTTTGCTTCCTTATAGAGAAAGTTTTGTAATTGTACAATTTTTTGACTCTCTAAAAACATGTTATAAATATATTTATTTATATTTTTTAAATTATTTGTCCTCCAAGTAGTTTTTTTTAAAGACAATTTTCGATTTTTGAATAATTCATTTTTGGGTTAACTAATTGTATATATTAGTTTTTTTGTTATTTAAAAAAAAATTAAAATGTGAATAAATTTGGGTATTTATGTCAAACGTTTTCGTGAAAATAGAATATATTAATAGCAACTAACATTATGCTGTAATAATAATTTTTATTAAAATTTGTTTAGTTTTAAAGTAGTCTAATCTGGAACTAACCATATTTTTGAAAGAAAATATTTATAGAAATTCGAAAGAAAAGCAAGAAAATTTTTTATATTTTTAAATGATATCATGAAAAGTTTGTTATGGCGGTTGCGAAAAATTCAATCTAATAGTACAGAATTTTCTTAATATAAACTGAAACCGCTATTAATTAACCCATTAAGTCCCAACCGACCATTTCACAGTCGATTTGTTTTTCGCTTAGAAAAAATAGAGAATAGACTAGAATAAAAAAGGAAATGACTGTTTCTTATGTAAAATTACCTGCTCTATCTGAATTCAGCATCAGATTTTCATTTTTTTCAAATGGTCGTTTTACTATGTGCATTTGATTTTGTCGTCAAAATTAGAAAATAAAGCCCCACAGTCGATTTTCAAAAAATGGAGTTTTTTTTTACTTTGAGCGGCTATATTGAATTTTTCGTGGAAAATATCAAAAATCTGATGCTGAATTCAGATAGAGCAGGTAATTTTACATAAGAAACAGTCATTTTCTTTTTTATTCTAGTCTATTCTCTATTTTTTCTAAGCGAAAAACAAATCGACTGTGAAATGGTCGGTTGGGACTTAATGGGTTAATTGATAATCATGTCTTCAATATAACTTATAGTATTTTTGGAAGAAAATGTTTTTAAGAAATTTAAGAGAAAGTAAAAAAGATTATTTTTTATATTTTTAATTGAGTCCATCTAAAACTTTCTATGTCAGTTTTTATTTAGTCAATAGCTTATACATATGCAAATATGAATAATTTGTTTTTATGTAAATCACAGTTGAATATTGAATAAAATTATAGGAATATTCTTTATGTTTGTGAAAAGATATAATGTTTTTTAAAAAACTTGCTCATACAGAGGTATTTGTTTAACATTTTAAATATACTTTTTAACAAATATAAATAATTTTAGATATATCGTAAAATATTATTTATTTATAAGAAAAGGAAATATTTTTAGAAATATTATAAAATTTTGTTTTTATGGTTAAATAATACTATATTTGAGTAATATATTACATAAAGGATCAATATTTTAATTTGAGTAAGTTACGTGCCAATTAATTGGCAGCTGTTTTTCATTCTGTTGATAACTCCCTTTTGAATTTCATAAATTGAATAACCAGTCTTCGATTACTTCTTCCAAAATGCTTATTCACTTATACATTATTTTCTTTTATATTCTATATTATATATTTTATTTACTTCCTACTTATTACATATATGTCCCTACTAATCAATAAATAATTACTAATACGCAATATTAACATATTTGTTATTACAGATGCAGCGTGTCAAGGAGTAGCTGACAACGGCAAACCCCACGGATACGCTGACACCGTAAAACGTTCTGGATGTTCATGGCATCACCTTGGTAATACAGATAAGTATATTTACATGGTATTACCTCTTAATATTGAATACTTATTGATTAATCTATATTTTTTTTATTTTCAGGTATTGCCTACGGATGTGACTACGTCACAGATCAAAGTGTGATTTATTCGAGATTTTAAATTCGGTTGACATATATTTATATTTTCTGTTTAAAGATACTTATGTTTCAAGAGATCAGCGTAGACGTATATCTGTGTTCAACCAAAGATATTTTCCACAATTTCCAAATTTATCTCAAGAGAACCTACCACATATTATATGAATATGGACTTACTTCAAGGTTGGAACATGCAACATGTCTAGACACTCTTGAAAATTACTTATTTCATCTACTGCTTCATGATCCATCTATGTTTACACCTTACGTATCTGCAAACGTTTCCGCGATTCAGATATATACACACCAGGTCAGTAAAGTTAAAAGTATGATTTATGCTAGATTTTGAAATACTGATTGTCGTATATTTATTTTTCTATTTTTACAGATACTTTTCTGTGTCCAGAGATCGGCGTAGATGTATATTTAGTATTCAACCACAGATAAAATATTCCATAATGTCAAAATTAATGTGAAGAGGATTTACCACATATTATATGCATATGGACTTAATTGGACCTACATATTACATAGAAAAATTTAGAAATATCGGGTCTTAGATGGTCTAAACAGGTGCATAGTGGAAAACAAAAATTAAGAGTATCAAATGGTCTAATCCACTGCATAGTGAATGCAGAAGTTATGCGTACTAATTGGTACTATTCACAGCACGTGTTCAAAGGTTGAAGCTAAACGAATACCACGAGTACTTGCATAACGAAATGCAAGGAATGTATTTAGCAAAGGTAAAAAAGGTTGAAGCTAAACGAATACGACGAGTACCTACATAGCGAAATGTAAGGAATGTATTCAGTAAAGGTACAAAAGAATCAAGCAAATCGAATACCACGAGTAGTTGCATAGCGAAATGCAAGGAACGTATTCAGTAAAGGTAAAAAAATGAAGCAAATCGAATACCACGAGTACTTGTATAGCAAAATGCAAGAAATGTAGTCAGTAAAGGTAAAAAAGGTTGAAGCAAAACAAGTACCACGAGTACTTGCATAGCGAAATGCAAGGAATGTATTCAGGAAAGGTAACAGGTTGAAGCAAACTGAATGCGACGAGTACTTGCATAGCAAAATGCAAGGAATGTATTCAGGAAAGGTAACAGGTTGAAGCAAAACGAATACGACGAGTACTTGCATAGCGAAATGCAAGGAATGTATTCAGTATCGGTAAAAATGGTTAAAGCAAAATGAATACGACGAGTACTTACATAGCGAAATGTAGGGAATGTATTTAGTAAAGGTAAAAGGCTCTAGTTGCGTTTTAGATGGTATAGTCTGCTGCATAGAGAAATGCAGAAATAAGTGTATTTACAGTATTATTCACTGCAGTGTAGTAAATAAGTGTAGTAAACGGTACAAATCACTACATTGCATAATACATAAGTAATATTTTAAATGTAACGCAATCTGTTGCACAAAAAGCAGACGTTCTATGGGGACGTCGGACTCAGAAAAGGGTCACATTTTACTTTCTTCGTTTTCGTTTAGATTGAAAATGTATGCCTTTTTTATTAATACCTACTGACTACAAATTGTTTCATCAATTAATATTTAAAATATGAATTTATCTTAGAAAAATCGAGAACTTAAGATATTTCTAATGTTTTAAACAATCGGCTTAAAATTTTTCAGATTTTTAATTTAATATTATTTTTATTTTGAAAGATGCAGATTCCTATGATTTGGGTCTGACATCCCGTCAAGTAAATAAAATATACTAGTATTATCATCTATTTTGAGGTTATATTACATTACCGATACAATTATCGATAATTGTTGAGTTTGCAACCCTAATGGTTTTTGTAAAATAATGCAATGCACAAAAAGATATTGGTAAATGAATATGATAGCTGGAATGTACGATTAGCGCCATCTACTGTAAGCTTATAGCGTAATATAATGTTACAACAGATGATGGCGCTGCTAGTACATTACAGCTTACTACATTACCTACGCTTCGTCGATAGTTTTTCGGTATGGCACACCCTTAACCTGGAAGTACCTAAAAAATTGTTTGTACATGAACTAATCATTCATACAAATAGAAGATAATAATGCAATAATTAAAGAGAAAAAACAGTAACCTAAGCTATAAACACAACTCTCATAATTACGGTCAATCAGTTAATTTCTCACCTACAAGATAGCCCGATATCTAAAAATAGAACCATAAGCATCTCGCATCATGAAAAAATACCCTGCAAATTTCAACTAAATCAGTTAAAAACTTTTGGATATATTTGTGGAAAACCACTTTTTTGGATGACAAATATGTAAGGCTCTCCCGTATATCGTTCGTGCCTAAAAAGTAGTAGAGAACAGTAGGGTGATTAGTATATATTTTCCAGAAATGGCTGCCTAGAATAAGGATATTGGTAATGTTGGGGAATAGATCCCTGTCGGGGTTGGATCGGTGGATATCTGGCGGAAAGTAACTAAATGTTCCCGAAGTTCTGAAGCGGCAACCGACTTGAATGAGACGTCGTCTCAGGACCTGGATGTTTCTCGCCAAAGACCTAGGTCTAGTTGGACGGAGGAGATGGAGATCCAGGAGGAGTAGTTAGCGGCAAAAGAACGGCGGGTCAAGGAGTCTTGCCGAACGCCGGTGGGAGCCGGTCATAATTCTTGTATGGTCTGTAAAACTAAAAATCTGGCATTATGAATGTTTAAAAATTAATTTTTTCTAATTTTTTAATAATATTTGTATTTTTAACAGCTTACAGGAGATTAGATTGATACTAAAAAATGTATAGATGCGCTTCTACTACTCTAAAGTAACTGCATGAATATTTTTGCAATGATCATGCTAACAGATTCATTGTTGTAAGTCAACAAATATATATTTGTATTGATATTTCGGGTATTTTTCCCAGATATTTTGATCAAAAGTGGCCTTAAAGGTTTAGAACCACTCTCGAAATTTATAGGCAGTTTCTGACTATAAAAAGACATCTGTTAGGTAGTATTTCGTTTTCAGAGTCCAGAGTAGAATTGCTGATTTTCACTATTCCAGGTTTAAATGTACTAATATATATATGGGCTATTTCACGTCAAGTGGTACGATGAAAATTTTAAATCACTCCAAATTTTGTGAACAGACTGGAAATATCTTCCAGAAGATAGAAAAAATATTTTAGGTGTTAAAAATAATTTGCCTAAGAGTTATTCCACCATGAAAAATGGAAATTTTTCAATTTTTTAGAGAAATTACTATTTTCAAAGCCATTTATCTCAAAATCTATTAATTTTTTTGAAAAAACATTAGAAACAACTTTTGTTCAAAATAATCTTTAGAACTTATCTACCTGGGTTACAATTCCTTATTTTAAAATCTCGAAGAGATAGAACGACCGTAAATATTGAATATCAAAAAAAGGCGACCACGCCACGATCGATTTTGATCTAACACCGCTCAAAAGATCACATTTTTGGAGAGCTTTCGAATGGCTGTGGTTAGATTATTGGCCAAGACTGCTGGTGTAAGTTATACGCCATAAACCTCATAAAATCACTAATTTTCATGTATTTTAGGGCATAACTTGCACCAGCGGTCTTGGCCAATAATCTAACCACCGCCATTTGAAAGCTCTCAAAAAATGTGATCTTTTGAGCGATGTTAGATCAAAATCGATTGTGGCGTGGTCGCCTTTTTTTGATATTCAATATTTCCGGGCGTTCTATCTCTTCGAGATTTTAAAATTAAGAATTGTAACCCAGGTAGATAAGTTTTAAAGATTATTTTGAACAAAAGTTGTATATAATGTATTTTCAAAAAAATCAATAGATTTTGAGACAAATGGCTTTGAAAATAATAATTTCTCTAAAAAATTGAAAAATTTCCATTTTTCATGGTGGAATAACTCTTAGGCAAATTATTTTTAACACCTCAAATTTTTTTTCTATCTTCTGGAAGATATTTCCAGTATTTTCACAAAATTTGGAGTGATTTAAAATTTTCATCATACCAATTGACGTGAAATAGCCCATATATATAGTGTCCAGTAATTATATACATATATATAGCACATTTGTGCATTATTTGCCCATTTTCATGAATATGTATATATATATATATATATGGGTGGTTCTCTGTGACATCGAAGATGAAAAAAATAAATATTGCTATAACTGTGGGAATATGTTTTAGAGGTATCCAGTAGTTCTCCTGAATTTTTTCAGATTTTTTCTGGGCCATTATTTTAAGTTACAGAGAGTCAAAGTTGACATTTTAGCACTTTTTTGCATTATATGCCCATTTTCATGAATTTTTAGCTCCCAGGGGATGCATTTTTCACTAAAAACATAAGTATGATTTTTTTTGTAAAATTTTCCGAACTTTTCATTAAACATACTTTTAAAGACATAAATGTATGCTGTCACACTCTTATAAGCCATTTAAACCTTAAATAGTGAAAATCAGCAATTCTGCTCCGGACTTTGGTAACCTAATACTGTCTAAAAGATGTCTTTTTATAGTCAAAAACTGCCTAAAAATTTCCATAGTGGGTCTAAATCATTAAGATCACTTATGATCAAAATATCCGGGAAAAGTGCCCGAAATATTAATAGAAATGTATATTTGTTGCCTTATAACGATGAATCTAGTAGCATGATCATTGCAAAAAAATTTATGCACTTACCTTGAAGTGGTAGAAAAGTATCTCCACTTGTTTCAGTATCCATCTAATCCCCTGTAAGCTGCTAAAAATACAAATATTATTATAAAATTATAAAAAATTATTTTTTAAACATTTATAATGCTGGATTTTTAGTTTTACATCCCTTACAAGAATTATAATACTAATCTGAAGGATTACTATAAAAGTATCAACATCATTATTACAATAACTGAATATACGTATTTAATACAAAAGATATATAAATAAATCGGATATATAATTATAATGAATAATATGATAACGTGACAGTGACAAGTTTGTGAAATCTAAACAATGTATTGCTGAATAATAATAATAATAATGTTGATACTTTTATAGTAATCCTTCAGATTAGTATTATAATTCTTGTAAGGGATGTAAAACTAAAAATCCAGCATTATAAATGTTTAAAAAATAGTTTTTTATAATTTTATAATAATATTTGTATTTTTAGCAGCTTACAGGGGATTAGATGGATACTGAAACAAGTGGAGATACTTTTCTACCACTTCAAGGTAAGTGCATAAATTTTTTTGCAATGATCATGCTAGTAGATTCATCGTTATAAGGCAACAAATATACATTTCTATTAATATTTCGGGCACTTTTCCCGGATATTTTGATCATAAGTGATCTTAATGATTTAGACCCACTCTGGAAATTTTTAAGCAGTTTTTGACTATAAAAAGACATCTTTTAGACAGTATTAGGTTACCAAAGTCCGGAGCAGAATTGCTGATTTTCACTATTTAAGGTTTAAATGGCTTACAAGAGTGTGACAGCATACATTTATGTCTTTAAAAGTATTTTTAATGAAAAGTTCGGAAAATTTTACAAAAAAAATCATACTTATGTTTTTAGTGAAAAATGCATCCCCTGGGAGCTAAAAATTCATGAAAATTGGCATATAATGCAAAAAAGTGCTAAAATGTCAACTTTGACTCTCTGTAACTTAAAATAATGGCCCAGAAAAAATCTGAAAAAATTCAGGAGAACTACTGGATACCTCTAAAACATATTCCCACAGTTATAGCAATATTTATTTTTTTCATCTTCGATGTCACAGAGAACCACCCATATATATATAAAGTGGTCCCATCAAAATTTTAAAATAAACCAAATTTTGGGTACACATTGCAAATGTTCTTCAGAATACAGAAAAAAATTTTTAAATACGGAAATCTATTTGCTCAAAAGTTATGCTAACCTTAAAAAGTGAATTTTTCTAAGTTTTTTCAACACCAGCTGGGTTCACCGCTATTTAACTCAAAATTTATCAAATTTTACTATAGAACATTACACGTAACATTCGTTGCTAATTATGTCTAGAATGTATTCTTCTGAGTGAGAATTTCTAATCTCAAGGTCAATGTTATATAAACAACTTGTCAATATTTAATTTGAAAAAAGTGTAAGTGCGCCAAAATTGATTTTTTTATCCAAAAGTTTAAAAGAAAGCTTAGAGCAATACCTTTCAAATGGTCTGTAGCCTTTTTATGGCCTTCAATTCCATAAAAAGTTATGATAATTTAAAGAAAGACAAAAAATTCACAAAAATTAACATGGTAATCCCCATTTAAATTTTTTAAAAAATTTCGTGTTTTTTTTAAATTATCATAACTTTCTACAGAATTGAAGGCCATGAAAATGCTATCGACCATTTAAAAGATATTGCTCCAAGCTTTCTTTTAAACTTTTGGATAAAAAAATCAATTGTGGCGCACTTACACTTTTTTTAAGTTGAATATTGACATGTAGTTTATGTAACATTAATCTTCAGATTAGAAATTCTAACCCAGAAGAATAAATTCTAGACATAATTAGCAACGAATGTTACATATAATGTTCTATAGTAAAAGTTGATAAATTTTGAGTTAAATAGCTGATGTTGAAAAAAACTTGGAAAAATTCACTTTTTGAGGTTAGAATAACTTTTAAGCAAATAGATTCCAGTACCTAAAATTTTTTTTCTGTATTCTGAAAAACATTTGCAATGTGTACCCAAAATTTGGTTTATTTTAAAATTTTGATCGGACCACTTTACGTGGAATACCGTACATGTATTTTGTTATAAGTTATACAATAGCTTACTATATGACGAATTCGACCGAGACGAGCGTCGTGGTTGCACGAACGACCTCGGCTTCCCTTGTGACAAATACGAATAATGTAGAAGATAGAGATAGCTACCCGCCTTTCGAGATTACACATGTAATTTCTACGCGTTGCATGTTTTTCACCGTTTCTGGCTTCATTATCGTGGCGTGAGATTGTTGAATGCCGATCCTGCATTCACCATGCGTGTGGGGCATAAAGACATCAACCTGCAGCTGCACCACCATTAAACAGGTAAGCGGATCAGTATATTGTACACCGTAGCGAGAGAGGGAAACTCAACGACAATCTGGCTGATCGTTAGTTCAACGCTTCATTTGCTTAAACAAAATAAGTTATATTATTCCCCTCCATGTAAGAGTCTGATGTCGTTTAACTACCTGAAAGACCTGGCTATTAAGATCGCTGCGCTGCATATGCCACATGTTTTTGCAAACACATTTGGTGCTTGTTTTAAGTTAAAATGCTTCCCGGTTCGGTGTAAGGTACAGAGATTGATACTTCTGCCGAAGGGAAACAAACTCACGGAAATTCTATGCTTGCACCGTTCTTGTTATTAGGTACAGCTGTATTTGTTTAGCGTTGGATATTATTTTCAAAGACGACGATCTGTATAGTATCAAACATAACCTTAAAGTCGGACTCCATCAAACACTGGATAGCTGGGTATTTTTCTTATACAAAAGCAATTGTATGAACTCGGCAACATTGATGTAGTCAGATTAATCAACATCCAGTATTTCGAAATTATCACGAGCAACGTAAACCTCGCTAGTATCGACGCAAGAAGCACAACTGCGCATGCGCGCACGGACTCTAGTCGAACGAGAGACCAACGCGGATAAAAGGCTCTGATTTCTTATTAATTTTTACTAATTTTTATAGCTTCCATTAATGCATAGCAAACTACTAATAACTATCAGAATGAATTAAAAACTATTATTATTAAATGATTTAAATACTACGTGAAATTTTTTAAATTATGCGATACTCAACCTCAAATAACGACGAATATAGCCAACGCGGCCGGCTAACCCGACGACTCGACGCGCGAGCCGGCCGTCTAGGCCTCCAGCTGACAATTTTTCGTGTTTTCAGTACCGAGTAAACTTGGTAATTGTGCAACGGTACACGAGCCGCAAGAAGTTCGTCACTAGTTATCCGAAGAATACGCGTGCGCATGTGCGTACGTACCCTGGTATAGAGAGAGATATATGCAGAGAGAGAGGGTGAGAGATGGGTAGAGCGAGTGATTGATAGAGGGAGAAAGGGAGAGAGATGGGAGTATGCAGGGCAGCTGTGGCCTCTAAATAAAAATATTTTGCTTCTTTATCGTTTTTGTTTTCCATTGTTTCCCCGATTAAATAAGCTAAAAATGTCGTCATTCTGCAATGCATAAATACGACTTTTATTATATGTCTTTTATTGATATAAGGCCGTTATATGAATTATGCTATTTAACGCCATATTGCTACAACCATTTGCGCATGTGCTTTCACGCTAAGTATATAATACCAAGTACAGACTAAGCGCGTCGCGCACTCTAGCGGCGAAATTGGTACTAAGAAAACTTTATCAATAATATAAACTATTTATTTTTTGTATATATTATGTAAAACCCAAATGCAGAAGCACTAGATAATGGTGTAATATGTCTTTCTACAAAGTTCCAAATCAATACAACAAGGACACCCCAAAAAATTTCTGCACGGAAAAATTACCATTCTTTCCGTGCAAGCTTTTTTTAGGGTGTCCTTCACATATTGACTTCAAACTTCGTATAAATGCGTTTTATGTGATTATCTAGTGCTTCTGTATTTGCGTTTTGCGAATAGAACCGTAATATGCCCATTAAATGCAATAATGTATCTATCTCACTCAGTCGGTAATAATACAGTATGGCACCCCCTTAATGTCAAAGTGAAGTGATTGGATTGAAGGATCTCTACTTGTGGATTCGTTATTCTCCTTATTTACGTCCACTAATCATCTGCCAAACCCAAGTACTACAATTAATGCACCGGCTTTTATCTATATTAGTAATTAATCAGTCCATATACGAGAAATTTAAGGTACTCCTTGCATACACCTAATAAAGGTTATGTTTGATTGCATACATATTATTATCGACTTTTCAACTGTTACTTATAACTTGTAATTAACTCTTAAAAACCAAATAACAAAATAACTCGGTGGTAAAGTATAAGCGTCCGGATCTATAGATTGAAGGTTCAATTCCCGGGACTGATAAACATTTTGAAATTTATTTTAAATTTACCTTATTCTAGCTAAGTGCCGATTCAATTTTTAACCTTATTTATTACAATAATAACAAATAAAAAATTTAACAGCTATTGCCAATATGTTGGATAATTAACTATAGGTTATTAATTTCGGAGCATATTTTGATAGTAGTTTATAACCAAAAGTTAATTTAATGACAGGAACAACAAAATAGCTCAGTTGATAGAGAGTATCTAAAGATCCGAGGTTCAATTCCCGCGGCTTGAAAATTTTTTTTTATTTTTTTTTATTAATTAAAAGTTTGTGCATTTAAGAATGTATTTTTAGCTTGCCCAGGACATTTTTTAAATTTTTATACGAAATACATTTTTAAAAGGCATTTTCAACGTTGCTCAAACGTTGTGACAACGTTATTTCCACATATCGCGGCAACTTACATAAATCTTAGCGGACATATCTCACGTTGTAGCAACGTTGCTCCAACGTTTCAACAACTTTTATAACAACGTTGTAACGTTGTCAAATCAACGTTGCTACGACGTTGCTAGTAGGGGAGTGAGCAACAGAATTTTGTATCATCAGCCAAAATTAGGCCAATTTCTACTGCTTCTACTGAAGCAAAGCACAGCACTCGAGTCAAAGGAAAGACTAGAATTTCAACCGATACTCCAGAAATGGATGAATTAAAAGGAATTAACAGTGCAAAGAAGGCAAAGATGCAAAATAGTAATTATCAAATAAAACAGATTACTTTAAAAAAAATCTGAAAATTAAAAGAATTAATATAATACCAAAACTTCAAACAAATATTTCACAGGGCAGTAATCTTTTAAAAACTGAAAATATATCAAATAGTTCAAGTTTAGGCGTTGAAAAAGAAAATCGCCCGAAAAGAAAATTGAAACCTAGTACAAGATTAAATGAATATGTTGTAGACGTATAAATAAAATAAAAAATCAATTTGTTTGTAAATTTGCTAATAAATTTATTTATTAAATGAATTATTAAGTCGTAAATCCAAATACCTTAAATTATGTAAAATTGACAAAATAAATACAAATTTTTATAAGTTTGGAAAACGCATGCAAAAAGATAGGGTAACTTAACCTCTAGAATTGAGCAAATTAACTCCAGCCTCGGGGATAAGTTGCCCAAAACGTTTTTATTTTCACCTCCTGTGTAAATTTTTTATTTTTATATTTTTACATTCGAAAAGAAATCAGGTAAGCAGTTAAGATGTGGAACTTGATTTTTGTCCATGTATAATGTAAAAAAAATTAAAATTCGCTGAGAAAAACATTCATTAAAAAAATGGTCAAATTAGCTCCATTCTCCCCTATATTTTTAATTAATTGTTTATGATTATTTCGCCCTTGATGCCATGCCCTAATACCCAGAGCGATCATTACAATATACAGATTTATAAATAGATAAAGTAAAATATTTAAACAATAAAGTAGAAACTTCAATTAACGGGCTGCCAAGGCCAACTTTTATCCTCCCTACTTTGCCGACTTCAAAAATTACATAAAATTAATTATAATTAAAAAAGGAAGTTAGTTTGCGTAAATTTAAGAGAACAGCCCCCTTTCTTTATTAATAATCTATCTGTCTTTAAAATTTAAAGTAAAAATCTTGAATAGTTTTTGAAAAAACCCTTACCAAAAATCTTGACAAACCTTTTAATTAGTCGAGCGCGAGCGTATGAACACAAATTGCATGAAATTATCATAAATTTTGGTAAAGGATTACTCGCAAACCAATTGATATTTTTGCTTCAAATTTTGAACTGAAATAGATTATTAATAAAGGGAAGGCGACTGTTCTCCTCAATTTATGTAAACTACTGTCCATTTTTAATTATAACTCATTTTCTGCGACTTTTGAGGCTGGCAAGGTAGGGAGGACAAAACTTGACTTTGGTACCCCCTTAAAATGTACTCAAAGAATATGGTAAAAAAATTTTCAGCATAATTAATTTTTAATAAATTAAGTGATAAAATTTATTAAGAGCTGCGTTTGAACATTAGGATATATATAAACACTTTAGTAGATTTAACTGCAGCCATACTGTTTAATGGGAAAAAATGTATATATAATCATTTTTAATAACGCTTAAATACGACGATGTGTTTTAATACTGTGACATGTATAATTTTAACATAAAAACACTATAGCTGCAATAAAACCATTATTATATGCATTTAAAATAATACTACACAATATATATATATATATATATATATACTAGGGGGGCTTCGCCCCCCTGCGCGCTTCGCGCGCCAACCCCCTATTTTTAATTTCGAAAAAGGTTTTTCGTAATTAAATTATTTAAAATAATGTTTTAAATTGTATTATTTTTTCACTACCATGGGCACCTTAAAAATTAAATAAATTCACACAACACCTTGGAGGTATTGCTATAGTTATTATAATTTATGAATAAAAGTTTACCAAAATTTAGTGTAATAAAATCAGAATAAAAATAATAAAAAAAATAGAGACATATTAAATGTTAACTGTAAATTTTAAACTATATGAATTCTTATAAAGTTTAAATTTATATTTTAATAATTATAAATGTTAATGAAAAATTAACTTACCAAAAATAGTAAAGTACATATACTAACTAAATTGTAGTATTTTAGTTAACAACTTATTAAAATTTTGGATTATTTTAAACGGTTATAAATAGAACTTCACCTCCTAAAATTAATTTATTTAATGACGAACGATCATCGCCAAAGTTCTATGTCATTAATACTTTGTACTTTTAGAGTAATAAAACTTTCTTCTTAAATAAATAAATTTTTGTATTAATTTTAAAGAACTATTTATAACATTTTAGCGGCATATAAATAAAAACCTGTTTCTTCCATTTTTTCCTTAATTCGTAATTTGCACCTTCTTTCAAAATTTGCGTTTTAATCCATAA
Organism: Theocolax elegans; assembly: GCA_026168455.1. Classification (NCBI taxonomy): domain Eukaryota; kingdom Metazoa; phylum Arthropoda; class Insecta; order Hymenoptera; family Cerocephalidae; genus Theocolax; species Theocolax elegans. The sequence goes on from CM047426.1 coordinate 56,700,459, forward strand.
TTATATCCAATTTATTTTTCCTATGCAGAGCCCAAATATTTATTTTGATTATTATAAACAAATTCATTTCTTAAATATCCTTCTGTTTCTAATAAATACATACTTGTTTATTTAAAATATTGTGTTATATAAATATACATAATCTACATACTTGTATATCCATTCAATTTTGAAATAATAAATTAAAAAATATTTAAATTAAATGCTCCTAAATTAATAGTTTTTGAAAATCTATTCAAATTTAATTCCTATTTTATATTTCCACTGTTAAAATTTGAATTTTCTTTTGCCTATACTGTTTATAATAGAATTATTTTAAAAATGCAATAATTAATATATTTAATTTTTAACCTATTGTATATATCATATGGATATTTGGAAAAGTGTATGTTATACTTGATTAATATTTATTTAATCTTCAAACAATTTTGCATCTGTATTTAAAGCATTACATTGAATTTTAGATCCGTTATTATTATTGAGTATACCTTTAAAAAGTTTATTAGTTTTATGATGAATGAGTAAACTAATACACATTCTTTCAAGTTATGTTCATAATATTTTTTTGCGCACGGAAAAAATACATATATTATGTATTCTTGAAAAAACAATTTTAAAATATATATATTTTATATAAATATTCCGCCGCACACACACACACACACACGCAAGCACGCACGCACCCACATACATACATACATATATATATATACATATTGTAATGGTAAGTGATATACTCACTTACCATTATACGAATTAGGTAGGTAAACACGAGCGCTATATATAGATATAGGCATAGCCAACGGGGCGAACGGCTGATACCCGCGCAATGATAGACAGAATTCGGGAGAGTCGCGCGCGCAGGACTACCGAGTTGAGAGAGATCGTGACAACACGTGTAAAGTCGCGATATATAGACTTGATCGTAATACTCGATTAGTTTTTCTGGTGCATATTTTGAGTGCAGTTTGTGAGACGTACGCACGAGACGGATTGATCGGTGGTCGAGGGATACTCCCACCGACATTTTCCAATCCAACAGAAAAAGGATAGCGAGAGAGAGGGATTACTCCCCCAATAAGCATACTTTCGGAAAGAAAGAGTTCTTAAAGAATCTGCGAATGTCCGCTGTAGAAATAGATCTGGAAGGTATCAAAAAGTGTTCTAAAAGTATTTAAAATAATATCTTTATAAGAAGAAATTTTCATAATTTTGTTCTCTTTGCAATTGCATAATACTATACATGTATATTTTAAAAACGATTAAAAGTATTAGAAAAATTGTCTTATAGAAA